>MTQE01000390.1:9818264-9845642 GCA_014337955.1 Aspidoscelis marmoratus
ACTCCATTAAGGGGTCGCAGCATTAGGAAGGTTGAGAACCACTGATCTAGGGCCTTTTTGATGCTGCACCAACCTCTGGTGGTGCTTTCAGATGCATTGCCAAAACAGTGAACCACATGTTTTCTACACATAGTGGTCCTCTTGAAGACCACTTTCTCAGGGTATACCAGTATACTGGGAAAGGGTGCAAACAGGGTGTTCTTCTTCAGGGCAGGGTCTACGCTGTTCTACACTAGCATGCAGAAGGTAGGCCCATGGACTCCTCTGTTGGCAGGGATAATGGCACAAGTGGAAAAGACACTAGTCCAAACCAGCCCTGAAACTTTTCCCCAAGGTTCAGGCCAGTCTCCAAGGAATGAAAGTTTCTAGCCTCAGAACCACCAGGCAACCTATTTTGGCAGTGTGCTTTGGAAAGCCACCCAAATGGGTGCCCTGCTGGTCTCTGTGATCCAGATCACCCTCACTGATTCCTACTGCACTTGCTGGTGCAGTATACTGGCCAGTACAGAAATGCCCCAAGTTACATCAGGTTGCACTTGTAATACAGTTATTGTTGCTTTTAAAGGATGCCTCTTACTCGAATATTCTTCAACAAACTTAATCCTGACCTATAACCATTCATTTTGGCTTCATAAACTGGGTTTTCCATATGACAAAGACCTATTTCTTGGCATAACTCTGCATACAATGTTTGTAGTTGCACTGTGAGGTATAGCACAACTCCAAACATATTTTCCTGGTTATGCTACTAAGTTCAGTGGAGCATGCAAGCAAATTAGGGGTGTTCCTGTACTTACCTCCCTTGGAATGGTTCAATCTGCTCCAGCCTGTCCTGGACCAAGACCAGTAGGTGCCATCTACATTGTGAAAGCTGGGACACCATTGTCCCAGAGATCAACACCAGCAGCAATGTGGGCACACCTTTCCTGTCCTGCTCCATGCAAAGCATGCTTCCATTGTTAAGTCCCACTCTCCTTTGACCAAGACAGGCCCATATCACTCCAACAAGGGAAAGGACAAGAGAAAGCCTGGACAAAACAGTCTTCGGTAGCATGCCTACCTCCTTGTAAGGGGTTTCAGAAATTATCTTGCCTAAGCTTTGAAGATGGCGCTGTGGTGTCATCCTTGATATGGACCATATGCAGAAATGTTGAAACCTGAGACGTTTTCGCACACGGGGGTTTGGAACGCGCGGGAGACAGCTCCGGGCACAGCATTCGCTTTGCTGCGGCCGAGTTTGCGTCCCGGCATGTCCGGAGCTGTCTTCCACACGTTCCAAATGTAGAGCACTTTAAACTGCTCTACATGCGTTCGGGCGCGCACGAACTGCCCGCAGGCGTTCGGGAGGAGAAGCATTCGCGCATGCTTCTCTCCCCCTAACAGCCGCGGGCTTGCCTCCCCCGCCGGCGCAGCTTTGACAATCAGCTGTTTTCAGCCAGCGCCGGCTGCGGGAGCCTCCTCAGCTGTCTCCCCGCCCCTTGCCGTCGTTTGCCGGCTAAGACAGCTCACGACACTTTGAGCATTCGCACACGGGCGCTCCGGAATGCGTTTACACGCATCCCTGCACCCCTCTGTGTGAATGCTCAAAGCATCGTGAGCTGTCTTAGGCTTCCCGTCCCTCTGGACTGGAACAGGCAGCATTAGTGTGTTGCACACCTCTTCAAACAAGTCCAATGCTAAAACAGGATAGGGAGCCTAATTCTGGACCAAAACGATACTAATCTCATGCAGCTGAAACAGATGAAGGATCACTTTGTTCCAGTATACTGTACTAGGCAAGTGAGAAAGGTCCTAAGTTCAAACAATCTTATTCACCTTATTCTTCCTCTTTTCTTACAAATGTGTTCATTGGGCCCTTTTTGTACAACATTTTTCAGCCATGGAAATGCAGTATAAAGAAGCCTGTGTCCCTGTCCGGCCATCCATTTTCTAAATTCTCCATGCATCCACCCAATTTGTTCAGATGTAGACATCTACACAAAGACAATGGGGACAGCCAGCATGGTGAAGAAGAGCTCCTTGTGATCTCCCTGAACCATATTTTGATCCACAGCAGACTAAAGCATTGCTTTTAAAAAGCTGTTCATTGTTCACAAATATTAAAGGGAGTCTTCCAGTTGAAGCCCCTCTTCATTTACTGCTATCATTACAAGAGTGCTGAAGAAATTACTTCTTCTTTTGCACTTACCTTGTAGATGTGAGGGCCGGGGCAGGGTTGCCAGATTTGGCAAAAAAATAAATAAATATGCCAGCCAATAATACACAGCTGGCTTTTTCAGACAAGGTTGTATGTAAGAAATAATTAGGCTGGCAGGCTCTAGATCCAGCCAGAAATCATGGCTTTAATAATACATGTAGTGAACTCTTCAAAATGTGCTATTTTTCCACAAAATTTCAACAGTCTATTCAAAATAGTCCCTCTTGACTGTTGTTAAGCACAGCTAAAGTGAAGCACGGGACATTTTTGCACAGCAGTTAAGATCAGGGCCGGTGGCCAGTGTTGGCATTGTGAGTGTTGCCCTGACCCACACTTCACCCAGATCTACCTTGGTCTCGGTGAAGAGTAGACAGTCCCATTCAGGATGATCTGCCTCGCCATAGCAATGGCCGTAGCTGCTAAAAGCTAATGAAGACCGTGGTGGCCATGCACACTTTGAGCCACTCTGGGATGGAAGTGGCTCCACAGTGTGTGAATGCACCATAGCAGAGCATGTGCAGCTGTCCAATCACCAAGTGGAAACAGGCCTGTGGTTCCTGTTTAATCGTTTGAATAATACTTAAAGAAGAAGAACAGTTGGCTTTTCTATCCCACTTTTCTCAGCCATTTAAGGGGACTCAAAGCAGCTGACAAAGCTTCTGTTCTTCTCCCCGCAACAGAATACCCTGTGAGGTGGGTGGGGCTGTGAGAGCTCAGAAGAGACCTGTGACTAGCCCAGGGTCACCCAGCTGGCTTCATGGAGGAGGGTGGAATCGAACCCGGTATTCCCAGATAAGAGTCTGACTCCCTAACCACTAGACCAAGCTGGACTTAAGAGTATGAAATTGCCCCACATTAAGTTTTTGCATAGCACCAGTCTTCTCGAAAGATGTGTAGATATGCCTAACTATCTAAAGTAGAATACTATTAAGTGGTAAATGCAAGCAACAGTAACAATGATTGGGAATCCGGTCCCCCTCTTTGGCACATGACTGAAAAGCTGGGCCTCTTTCTTGACCTCTCTCAGCACAGCCACTTTTCACAGACACAGGAAATGGCCAACTTCTGGGACCACTTCATGCATCTGTGAAAATGCAGCCACACAGAAACACTGACGTTGAAAGTTCTTCATCTGTGATGCCTGCACGGCCACAAGCAGGATGATGTGAAAATGGTGTACAGCCCACTTTGAGACCAACATGCTTCATCAGCATTCTGCCTGAAAATGTGTTTAGAGCTTAAACCATGCAGACCCATTATAAACTTGTTCGTTTAAAACAATGGACACAATTTTCAATGAACCTTTTTCCCAGAATCAATATTCTTAGGATTGTATACGTACAGCCCATATCTGTAAATGTTACTCTGAAGTTCTCATTCCTAATGATGCATTGATAAAATTAGAATTGGCCCTGCATATTTTTATGCAGAGGTAAATCCTACTGAATTTAGTAACTGGGCTAATTCTGAACCTTTGTTCTTCCCTCCCCTATGTACTAGAGCTTTTAAACATTGTTTTTAAGGCAAGAGTCAAGTTGATTTAAAAGGATTTTTAAAGCAGCATATGCATTATTAGGTTAGAAGATAAACTTCAATCTCTAATTTGTGTGTGTGAGAGAGAGAGAGAGAGACGGAGTGACTAACTGAAAGTTTTACAAACTGGCTTAAGAAAATGTTGTGTACAATACAGCTTTCTGGAGAAAGCAGATTTTGGGTGGGGTGCTGTTGTTGTTTTTAAAAAGATGCATAGCTTTAGTAGCCCACTTTCTTACTGAGCAAATGTAAATAAAATCCCATTTTGCAGAGGAGAAAAAAAAGTACAACAATAAACTGCTGTGCTAACTACTGAATTAGAACTGATAAAAATAGCTGCTGTCCGTTGTAACCTGAAGTGTACTTTTTGAGACTGTACATGATTTTCGTTTTTGTTTTCTTGAGTTAAAAAAAATCAAAGACACATTTTTAAATATATAAATATATATATCAGAACACTGCCAGCAACAGCCATGCTGTAACTATGGCTATTTACTGGGTTTTCCCCTCTTCTCTCTGTATAGTCTTAAAAGTAAATAAAACTGCCTTTTCACTTGCACCTATTTCTGTGTCTTTGTCCTCTTTTATCCTGTAATTCTCTCACTCTTTCAAAAGCTTCAGAATCTCAAGAAAGGTTTGCATCCAAATGTTTCCACACCATTCACTAAAATATTAAACTACTAACCCTTGTTTCTGCCCATCTGCTTTGCATCTCTCTTGATCTTATTCCTACTCATCTGGAATCACATTAGAAGCTCTCACATCTACTTAACCCATTGTGACTCTGAGATTCTGCCATCTTTTTTTCCTGTCCCTTCCCACAGAATATTCTGCAGATCAAGTTATATGCCTCCTTTTGCCAGAGTAGATATGAGTCTGAGTATGAGGAAAACAATCAGCATTAGAAAGTAAGAACACAAAGGTGCTGTCCCCTGTACTCTTTCCTCCTCTAAAGAAAAAGAAGAAACACCCATGATGCAAAGGGTTTGAAGCCATATGCTCAGGTGTACTTACCCAACTTGGAAGAGAAGTGGACCTTTGAGTTGCTTTCAGTAGCAAACCTGGGTTGATATGTAAAATGGCCCTCCATATAGCACCTATGGTTTGAGCTTGCAGGTACTGGTGAATTATCATTCCCATAATTCTTTGCCATTGATCACATTGGCTAGTGGAGAGATTCGTAGGAGTCGCCATGCACCGTTGCCTGAAGGACCAGCTCTGAACAAAAATGGTTAACATCTTCATCCTTGCTCTTAGACCTTCCCTTATTCTTCCAGCTTTTGTGGCTGAGGAACATCTAGGATTAAATATAGAGATATGTAGCTGTCATGTTTAGTTTAGGCCATGGTGTAAATGGCTATTGAGAAACATTGCATTTTGGACTACAGTTTGTAATAATACGTAATACTCTGACCTAAGTTCTGAAGCTGCTGGTTTCTGTGCAACTGGCCTAGGCAAAGGCACCAGGGTTAGCACTTTGAAAGACACCTTTGCATCTCAATTTCGGATCACAGAGGTCTCATTTGAAGTGTCAATCCAAGATGCTTGCAGCAAGGGTGGGAAACTGTGCCCTGCTAAGTCAGCACCTCAGATGGTGATTGTGTTCAAATATGGGGTGCTTCATTCGCCATGAGGCACCTCTTACCACCCCATGTGAAGAAACAGTAGCTGAGGCCATTTTCCAAAGCTCTTGCTCCAAAGTGAGTGCAGATACAGCCTACAATACCAGTGGCCCAAAGGGCTAAAGTCTGTAGTCGATGCAGCCCCCTGACAAAAAGTTAACTTTTTCTTAACTGGGGCCTCAATATTTATTTATATTGGTTTACACTGAAATAAAATTAAATATAATTATTAACTAAAACCATTCACTCCCCTTCAGACCAGAAGTTGGGAGAAAGATGGATCACCCCAAGGAGTCACTCCCAATATTTCTCTGTCAATATCTAGTGTTTCATCATTTGCTAGGGCACAACTGGGGAGATTAGTGGTTTTGCCTGCTGAGAATTTCTTTGTCTTTAAGAAGAGGTCATTCTATACAGGGTAAAGCAGTGGTTCTCAGCCTGTGGGTCGTGACTACTCTTTCACAGAGGTCATCTAAGACCATCGGAAAACACATAGGAACCAAACCAGCGCTCCTCTATCTGTCTCCAAGCGGGTTCGCCCACATGCAGATACGCCCACATATGAGTGCCTGGCGTGATGACATGATCGCGCCCACGCCATCACATACACCCCATGCAAATACAGTAGAGAGCAACTACTACTGTGTAGAAAGCAGCAGTATTGGAGGTAAAACAACACTTTTATATTCAGCTGTGGTTGATGTGAATACTATGCTTTAATTATGTTCAATTTGTAACGATGAAAATACATCCTGCATATCAGATATTTACATTACGATTCACAATAGTAGCAAAATTACAGTTCTGAAGTAACAACGAAAATAATTTTATGGTTGGGGGCTAGGGTTAGGTTTGGGTTCACCACAACATGAGGAACTGTATTAAAGGGCCACGGCATTAGGAAGGTTGAGAACCACTGGTGTAGAGTTCTTCTATCTTCAAGCAGAGACTGGACAGCCATCTGTCTGAGATGGTTTAGGAGATCCTGCCTTGAGCAGGGGGTTGGACTCGATGACCCAGGAGGTCCCCTCCAACTCTACCATTCTATGATTCTATGATTCTATGATTCTTCATCATCACCTTTTTTAAAACCATGTGACTATACAACAAGGTGTTTTTGCCTTTAGAGAATATTCCTAAGAACTCTCAGCAAGCAAGCCAAGTCCTGGCCACCATATGAGCCTGGCCACATTCCATTCTTTTCTTTTTTCATTTAAATTATTTGTATGCCACCTTTCCCAAAAAATATTGCTCAAGCTGGTTTACAACATTATGAAAATGTACATAGGTCATAATCAAAAAATAATCATACAATCAATAATATTCAAAATAAGTGTAGAACACAACATACAATAAACTACTACAACAAAAATAAACAGTAGGTAACATCCATTTTGTGCACTTTTCGCTCATTTTGAAGTGTGAAAGTTTCCTGGGCTTTGCACACAAACAACACAATTTTAACCTTAATTGATGGTATGTCCTCCGTGTGAACAAGGGAGAGAGCACCTGAAGTTACAGGTGGAATTGTGACCAGCCCCTCTTTTCTAGTGTGAAGGATGATCAGTTAATACAAAGGTTTTGAGCCACATTTAAGGCCTTTTATCAGTAACATGACTGATATGGTGTAATAACACCATACCAATCATGTAAAGACCCAGTATGGTGACAGACATACACACTTCAAGTAATGGATAAGCCGTGTATCAGGCCAGGAGCACTTGAAGTGTGGATAGCAAGGGCAGGGCAGGCCAAATCACCATGGCAACCTCTGATGTAACATCTGGCACACACCCACATGCCATGATGATCTGGACACTGTGCACAACTGCCCAGCTGCAGTTATGCTGCCATGCCCCCCCCCCCAGAACTACATCCAGAAGATGGTGCAGACACAGAAGAAGCCTAGCCTCCCTTGGTTGAGCCGTGGACTGCTTTTTAGAATCCACAGCTAGATTGCTCCGGGGAAGGGTTAGCCAACTCTAAGGTGGTGGCAGCAGTGGTGGCATGTGGATGTACTTCACTAGTGAGCACACGGCTGCTCACTAACAGGTAAGTGCAAACAGGCCCTAAGCCCGCACCTGAAGGAAGTAAACAGTAAGTTTTCCAATCTATGGTGATTTTCAATCCAGCAAATAACATTATCCTGACAAAACAGAACCTTTGACAGAATCAAGCACTTTCAAGGAAATGGTAGGAAGCAAAATAATTAGGGATTTGCACAATTGGGTTTTTTTGACATTCAATTTGTAACACATCGAATGTTAGAAAATCTGTATTTGTTTGAATAGATCCCCTTTGAATGTGGTAGGATTCTATTCAGTATCTGATACGAATGAATACATATCTGTTATGTGTCCTGTAACAAATCTGTGCTCTGAAAGTGTCAAATCCGATCAGAATTCACTTTTAATTCGCTCTTATCCATAACACATGCAATCTGGATCCATTGCAGATGTGCAGGACAGCCGTTTTCCCACCTCCCAAGTTTAACAAATGTCTGAACTATTCATATGGATGCCCAAAACATCTGTACGAATGTATGAAACATTCATATTGTAAGAATGTTAATGTACAAATGTCATAATATTCTATTCATGTATGAATCCATATGAATCCATACAAATAACTAATGTTATGAATATTTGTACACATCCCTAAAAATAAAATAGCTTAACAGACAGAACTTGGTTTCAGATGCATGCTGGGCAACTCTAGATAGCCATTTCTTCCTGCTCTTATTGCATCTTCTCATGAAACATTATTTACAGACAACTATCACCTCCATCCCATTATTCTGGGATCATAGTACTCCTATTTAAAACAAAAACAAAAACTTGCACAGTAACCTTCAGCGCTTTAGAAATTTCCCCCCTGCCCTAGCACTAACTGCTTATGTTTGGGAGGGAGAGAGAAAAAACACATCTCCACAAGTGGCGGATGTAGCCAAGAACCAAACTAAGGGAGACCCAAGTTGTATGTGAGCAGGCACAAAAGGTTAGGAGCTGCAACGGGCACACGTATGTTGACTCACTGCTGCTGCTCTTAGGGGTGAGAGGAAAGGTCCCAATCCATGAAGGAGTTCCACAAACAGAGAACACTTAGAATACTTTTCAAGGCAGCAGAAATGACATCAAAAGTCAGCCTATTTTAATGTACCAGGTCAGGAAGCTAGGTCATCAGCACTCTATGAAGTGTCCAGGTCATCAGCATTCTTTGAAGCTGATGGGTAGGAGAGTCGGATCCAACAAGGGGAAGTATTTCTTCACCCAGAGGGTCATTGGTTTATGGAATTTGCTATCAGAAGACGTGGTAACAGCTACCAGTCTAGATGGCTTTAAGGTAGGGTTAGACAAATTCATGGATGACAGATGTATCAATGGCAACTAGAATGAACTAGGTACATCTTTCAGGATGGGGGGGGAGCAGGACGCTTCCAAGGCCATTTGCTGGGATTCAAGAGCAGGAAAAGGTTTCCTTGACTCTGCTTGAGATGCCCATGAGCATTTGGTGGGCCACCATGTGCGACAGGACGCTGGACTAGATGGCCTGTGGCCTGATCCAGCAGGGCTTCTCTTATGTTCTTATGAAACAATTTGGGCAGGAATTGGGCTTGGTAAGGCACCTCCCCCCCCTTTTGAACCAAATTGGGGGGGGGGCTTGTGAGCCAGCCGCATGGTCATCCAAATAGGATTACAGGTAAGTCATCTCTCAGGAAGGATGCAGTGGCTCAAGGGCCAGGAGGAGGTAAGTTGTGTGGATGCCCAAATCATGGGTCAAGTAGGTCTTGGCTATGATGAGGGATCACTGTTGATACAACAAATCCTTAACATCTGTGGCTTTCTTATTTGTGGGTTTCACTTTGCTCCAAGTGAGAAAATGAGTCTAACTTAATTGTGAGTTTTTACTCTGACCAGGTCTTTGAACGTAATTTTATGGAGACAGGTGAGAATGTTCAAGCAGATTTCCATCAGTGAAAGTTAGTTAATTAATTAGTTAAGCCCTTTCTGCACTGGGCATTATTCCAGATATCTCAGACTAGGGAGCCACCACCCCCAGGCTTGACCAGACTACAGTAGACATTGCTTGGAGCCCACCATAGTCTGCCTTCACGTGTGGATGGCAGGAGCCTATTCTGAGACAGAATCTGGAATAAGGGCCAATGGAGAAGGGGTGTTAGTTAGTTATGGAAACATTCACTAAGGCCGCATCTGCACTCAGTGAAAAAGGCAGTGGTAGTATTCACATGCAAATGCTTTAATCTACATGAAAAGCCAGAAAGGACACTTCCAATATGCCTTTAGTGTGGATTAGAGGGGAGATGAGAACATTGATGTCCTCATGCTAGCACCCCTAAGCCACTTTTGAGCAGCTTTCTTTAATGTGTGTAGATATAGCCTCAGTGTGTACCCTAACATTACAGTTTTAAGAGGAGAGCCATACTGCCTGTTTCTCCAGATGACTCACTACAGAGGTAAAAATTAATAAGTACATGCAGAGCACAGTATGTAAAAGCTATGGATGATTCTGGCAGGGTTTATCTATCTGTCTATCTATCTATCTGTCATCTATCTATCATCTATCATCTTTCTATCTATCATCTTTCTGTCTGTCTATCTGTCTATCTGTCTATCTAGTTAGTTAGTTATCTCCTGCCTTCTGCAAAGCTCAGGGCATAGAACGAATTTTGAATTTTCAGATCTATTTGTTCAAATTATTCCAACACTTGCATGTGTACCAGTACATACACAATGTGTACTTGCATGTACACATCTTTCCCGCATTTGTACGAATGCATACAGGATGAAAATAGATTGCATACATGATAAATATGGATGTGTATAGGTGTATAATGGTGCATATGGGAACATACAAATGTTGTCAACATTCATAAGTGCAAATTCGAATAGAAAATTCAAACGAATAGATTCGAATTTGCTTAATTCAAATTGAATTTGGGTAAATTAGAATTTTAAAGATTTGAATCGAAGTGAATTTTCATCTGTTCAATTTGATTTGAATGCTGAAAATTGCATTTGTGTACAGCCCTGGTCAGGTGGACAGATAGCAACAGTAGATACACCCTTGTTGCTAAAAATGTAAATTTAGTATCTTCTCTCCTTGTAAAACCCAGGATAGATACATCAAATGGTAAGAGTAGGATCTTCTTTCTAAAGGCCAACATGGAACCAGCTTTTTGCTTGTTTTATGTAACTTGGATATTGGATTGCAGAGTCTGGTGCAGCATAGAAAACCCTACAGTTCCTTCTAATGCTCCTGTTTGGCCTTTGTTGACAATTCTGTACAGTTTTCAACCCCTGAGCTGATGGAGAACCATAGTCATGGTTCGCATAACTAGCTAACAGCCTAATCCAATTAAACTGAACTACTTGGATTAAACCCCTTTAGTCCCATTAAAGCCCAAGGTAACTAGGTCATATTAAATCACACTCATAAAATTCTATGCACTGGTGGATACCAAAAGACAGCCTTGGACTGTTGCACTAAAAGAATGGTGACATCAGTTTTATTAAAACCCACAGTAGCAGTCATGTAAGAGAGCAAAGACCCCATGGGATGTTTGCTTTTGAGCTGAGATACAAAAATCAGAGGAAAAAGAAGCAACCAAAAGCCAGTACTACAAGCAAGCCGATCCAGAAGCACAATCAAGCATCACTAAACAATCTAACCTGAAAGACAATAACAACCTTGCTAATTAAAACTCATTTATATACAAAAGAGCAGGATTACCCTTCAGTAAATAATTGTAGAATGGGAAACTGATGATAATTAGTGTGGTTTGTTGTCTGGATGTTCTTTACGACAGATTTGAAGCTGGGCCTAACAGGGTGTGGCCATTCTATTTATGAGGACAGCAGACTCCACAAACTTATGAAATTATTGTAGGCAGTGGGGGTGTCTTTTTGTTTTTATTCTCTGCTCTGCTTAAAGCAAAAGTGCTAAACATTTGGAATGGA
Organism: Aspidoscelis marmoratus; assembly: GCA_014337955.1. NCBI lineage: Eukaryota > Metazoa > Chordata > Lepidosauria > Squamata > Teiidae > Aspidoscelis > Aspidoscelis marmoratus. Next base: position 9,829,595 of record MTQE01000390.1, read on the forward strand.
TTTTGGATAATTAGACTGCATCGCCTGAGCTTCCAGAGCAGTGGAGCAGTGAGGAACATTTTTAAAAATGCCTTCACCCTGATTTGATCAAAGATGGTCTTTTCTCATCTGAGACTAATGGACAAAATGGTAATAGCTTCTTCAGAGATCTCTCTGATACATGTGAAACGAAAGGGCAGTACAATAAGGCCATGTTCAGACATAACAAAATAGCTCCTCAGAGAGACAATGTGTGGACCCACACCTGCAAAGTAAAGAGATGCTGGATAACCAGCATCTTTTTACTACACACCTACCTGCCTTTCCTGCACTCCTGCTGCCAGCAATTCAGCTTCCCATCTGGCCAATGGGAAGCAGCTCCACCTTAAGTGTGAAGCTCCTGGTGTTCCAGTATGGAGGACCGGAAGGACCTTCGCATTTATGGCAGAGCAAGGGGCATGTTTGGAGGCCCCCACAGTCTTCTCTAATCCACCTTTCCCAGCAAGTTTAGGCAATGGGAAAACACAGAGTGGTGGGTGAACAGTTCCATCTCAAAGCCTTCTTTAAGCCGCTTCAGAAGAGATGCTCTTATTATGCTGTGTCTCATCATAGCCTCAGTCCTATAATAAAGCTTTAAGGTGAATTTCACCACAGGGACAGAATTTTCGTGCCAAAAGAATTCAGTGGTGTCTTCCATCCATCAATGCAAATAATACCACCTGGTGTCTTAAAACTGTGAAAGGCAACTGAGCTTTATCAAATTTTACAACCACTGGTTATTCAGCTCTTTGACAGTCTCTTTTCAACCTGCTGACAACTAAGAGGATGAATGACTAGAGCAGAGGTGTTGCATGTCGCCCAGGATGGCTATGAAAGTGACCCAACACAAAATTGTAAATTTACTTAAACATTGTGAAATCATTGTGACCTTTTCTTGTTCATCAGTTTTCATCAGTTTTGATGTATTTAATGTGTGGCCCAAGACAACTCTTCTTCTTCCAGTGTGGCCGAAAGACACCAAACGGCTGGACACTGTTGGACTAGCCCATACTTACCCACTGCCCAACTCCACTGCTCCACTTTGAACCAAAGAATTCACGACGTTTTGTTAGCCAGAGTTAAGAAAAAGGCAGCTTCCAGATCAGCGGATTGAATCTGCAGTTATATAAAAATGCGCAGTTTGCCTGCTGCGAAATGACAACTCCTTGTCCCCGCTCCAAATGGAGGTTCACAGCTTCCTCCTCGGTGGCTGTAAGACTTCTGTGACACACGTGGTGAGGCGTGGTTGCAGACTCAGCTCTCGTTAGCTGTTCTTGCCGTCCTGTCTGGACTGGTGGGAAACTTCACATTTACCTGATACCGCGGAGCAAGTTTTCATTGGTAAATTAAAAGTAGCAGCAGCATAATGCACTGCTGCTACGGAGTATGGGGCGTCAGGTGTGAGGCCCACGTCTTGGCTGTGCATTCTGATCCAAGGTTTTCCTCAGTCTGGGTATACCCTAACTCTTGGTTTCCAGATTTATTTTATATTTTATATTTTATATTTCAATTTATATGCCGCCCCATACCCGAGGGTCTCTGGGCGGCTCACAACATTTAAAAAAGATGTATAAAAACAGTATCAAAAATAAAACAAATTTAAAAATACAGTTTTAAAAGTACAAAACAGTTAAAAACATCAGCGGTTTTCAGTGAGGGGAAGTGTGGGGAACATTTAACCAAAGGCCTGTGTGAAAAGGAACGTTTTCACCACCTTCCTGAATAAGAACAGAGAAGGGGCCTGACGCACCTCAAGGGGGAGACCATTCCACAGCCTGGGGGCCACCACCGAGAAGGCCCTCTCCCGGGTACCCACCCGCCTAACTAAAGAAGGCGGAGGGATCACCAGAAGGGCCTCCCCTCCAGATCTTAGAACACGGGCAGGTCGATATGGGAGAAGGCGCTCCTTTAGATATCTGGGACCCAAGTCATTTAGGGCTTTATAAGTTAAAGTTAGCACCTTGAATTGGGCTCGGTAGTGAATTGGCAGCCAATGCAGTTCTTTCAGAACCGGCGTAATATGCGACCGGCTAGATGTTCCTGTCAGCATTCTAGCGGCTGCATTTTGCACCAGCTGCAACTTCCGAAATAAAACCCTGTGTCCTGGCCACAGAGGGTGCCTCCAGACATGCTATGCTGCACCAGCTGTGTGCAGCTTTTTTACGTTCACAGCAGTGGCGAAGCATTTAACAAAGCAAAAAGATGCTGAATTATAGCATTGTCAATAAATAAACATTGCACTAAGATCAGCCAAGTATTTCCCTTCCCTTAGTATTGGCACCCCGCTCTTCTCACAAAAACAAAACTCACAATGCTGAAGATCCTTCACATACATAGGAGCAGCTTAACCCTTGCACAGAAGCAAATCCTCTAACAAGATCTGTTAGACCTGGCAGTGACTGTAATAAACCACACGTGAAAATGCAAGAAGTGGAAGCCACATGCATTACACATCTTCAGCCACAATTGTAATGGCCTTTTCGCACCTCTGTTGGGTTCAAAGGCTAGCAAGCCTCAGGGATGGATCAGGCCTCTACACAACAAACCCATCCCAAAGTTACCTGGCACTTCATTACGTGCCAGGTAAATGCAAATGCTGCTATACCTGTAGTATTCAGCTCACCATGGCAACAGCAGCAGTGCACATGCACACCACCCATTGCCATGGCAACGGAATGTGGTGCACAACTACAGCTCAGCTGTACATCATGCACCCTTCAGTGAGAAGAGGTGGGAAAGGGTGTGAGCAGGAGCACTCTAGCTGGTGGCTAGAATAGCTGTGGAGCAGCTTATAATGCTCGACCGCTGCCCGGTCAGGGAACAATCCAGCCCTGCATATTGTGTATACCCCATCCTGAAGCATACCTGGACTTCCTTTATAAGGGGGTGAAAAGGCCCTAAATCAAATGTTACGTACATCATTGGGTGCCAGCTTTAGCTTCTCATATTATCAGCTATCTTGCTTCTTGTTGAGTGTGGTAACTAAAAGTCTTCCTCACATATTTCCCTTATGCAGAGGGTGCAACCAAGGGTACAAAACATAGTACAATGCATTGTATAATGTGTGTGTGTGTGTGTGTGTGCACGCACACATGTGTGCAAAAATTACTCTCGCTATACCAAACCCTGCTATCCAGCATTCTCCCAGTATACAGCTCCTTGCTAGACATGCACAGTCCTTCATTTCACAGCAGTGTTTTGGTGTTCATTTAAAACCTTCAGCCTCTTATGTAGCTGATCAAAAAAGAAAATAGGTCTTAATGAAGGAAGCTACCCAGTGACTGAACACTGACATGATCTCTCTTTCAATGGTTGGGTGTCATTTGATAAATTGAAAAGGCAAATTTTCTAAAGGCAGTGGGTCCTGTGAACCTAGAAATCCTTTCATGGAGCATTTTCAGCTGCAGAAATCCTTCAGAAGTGTTTCCCTGGCAACTTCCCTTTCTTTTCTTCCACTCTAGTAGCAATTTCTCCTCCCCACCCCCCCAAAAAGCATCTCTATAGAGTGCAAATCTTATTGATTGTTGTCAGTAACTCTTGCAGAGGCAACAGATACAATCAATATCTCAGCCAATATAGCAGGAAATACTGTTACATAGTCTTTTGGGCCAAAATCATCAGGTGTGCATAACAAATATTTTAATTAATAATAAGATTCAAGCAATATTGCATCATATGAAGTTTTTCAGTGATCCTAACAGAATCCCGGAATTATATGCTTATACTATGATTTAGGCCCTGTCCCCAAAAGACTTATTAGCCCTTCTCGGCTTCCTCTGCCGTCACTCTGTTATAGCTGACTTTAAAAGTCCCCTCCACTTCCGGAATAAGCGTCCCCATGGTAGCCGCGATCTAAACGGACTTTCCGTCCCCATGGTAGCCGTCTTCTCTTTCCGGGCATCTTTTTCCCCCCGCCCCCTCTCTTGTTAAAAGGAAAAATAGCCAGATCTCCGTCTCCTGAAATGGCTTCCCGCCCCTAGCAAAGGCAGATGATCGCTCATTCATTCACTTTCAGCACTTACTTTCACTCAGTTCTCTGTTAGAAAAGGCTTTCTGCCCAGGCAAAGTCAGCAGCTGCAGGCATCGGCAGCACGATCCTTCGCTCATTCTCTTTTAAGGCTTTCACAGATCACTGATAACAATGTTGCAATTCTGAGCAATTCTGGCTCTTTTTACAAAGGAAAGGAAGCGAACCTGCTGCATTTCTCAGATGTGTGAATGCTTTTTGGCTGTGTGTGCAGGCAAGCAATGCCTGCCCCTTTTGCCACGGAGCGTCCTCAAGGCAGATATAGCGAGCAAAACTCGCGAATCGCCAAAAGAGCGCTGGAACTCTTCTTTAAAGTGCACGTATTTTATCACGGGTGTCTCACTTTCCTAAGCTCCCTAAGCGCCTTGTAAACCCTGGAATGGGGCCGCTCAGAGGCAAAAGAAGAGTTCCAGCAGACTTTCAATTGCATGGGGACAGGGCCAGAATTGTAGAGTTGGAAGGGACCTCTAGGATCATCAAGTCCAGCCTCCCACTCTACGTAGGATTTCCTAAACCATCCCAGACAGATGTAGGTCAGACCTCTGCTTGAAGACCTCCAGTGAAGGAGAGCCTGTTCCATTTGACCCAAGCTTTTAGGCGCTGCTAAATCTTGCAGCCACTCCTCAAAACTTCCTTAAATTGATTCCTACTAGGGATGTGAACAAACCAGTCCTTCAAGACCTCGCTCTAAATAAACCAGGGAAATGCATGGGGATCCAATCATCCGAAAAACTCAAGGTTCAGTTCAGTTACATACCAAACTGAGAAGCAATTGAAAATGAATGTTTTATTTGCTTTGTTCTCTCCCCGTAGCATCCCACCCTTCTGTCACCTTTTGAGCTCCTCCAACATACATCTCTAACCCACCATTCCCCATCGTGTTCATGCACTCACACTTGACTGCGGCCACCAGCTGTATGGTTTCTGCAAAGGCCACACAGAGTACTTTCTAGGCCTACGTGTCCTTCCAGAGCTGAGGACTACAAGTCCTTCCACAAGGCTAAAGCCTACGGATGTGATATCCTCCCATTCTTGGAAGGTCTCAGACACACAACTGTTAAATTCAAGGCCTTCCAAGAAGTGGAGAAATGTGAATTGATTGCTTAGCCTTTTGAAAAACCTCATTTAAAAAGAAAAAAAGAAAGCACACTTACAATGATTTCTACCTTCTTCACTTTAAGTTAAATGTGGTTGCAGCTGCTAATGGGAGGAAACAGTGCTGATTTTCACTGCCATTTTGACCTTCTTGCATGAAATCACAGGATAAATATTGTTTATGTTAATTTTACTGAAACCTTAAATTCATCTGAATATTTTGTGAGTCAAGAAGCATATAAACCAGGGGGGTGCACGAATGTGTTTTTTGCATTTGAATTTGAGTAGATTGATTCGAATGTTTAAAATCTGAATGCAACAAAAACCAATTTGAATCCATTACATTTTAACCTATTCGTTCGAATGTTGGATGCAAATTTGAAGATACCAATGTCAACAACATTTGCATGTGTTATACGTAGCTGTATGTGTTTCGTATGCATCCCATTTTATCCCATATGCATCCCATTTTTATTCCATATTACAAGTGAAAATGTGTACAGATACGTATGATATTCATACAGATAGGTATGTAATACATATGTATCTGTACATTCAGATGATTCAAATCATTTGAACGAATGTTTTGGAACATTCAAAATTTGTTCAAATGTCTAAATTCGAATGTGAAGACATTTGATTCAAATTCGAATGTCCACATTCAAATGAATTCTATCAGATTTTGAATGCTTAGGATATCCATGCACATCCTTAAAATGAACAATCAGAAGAACCACATAGACCAAGAAAATTGCATTCAGAAATTGCAGCATGGTGCTCATTTTTAATAACTTGAGTTTGGAAGGTTGGAAAAACACGGAATTCAGTGCAACACAGTTTCTCTCTTTCCCTCTCTGTAGGAAAAAGTAATACTTTATGTCAGTGTTTCCCAAACTTTTGACATATGTGTACCCCTTCTATAATTTTCGTAACGCTGAGTACCCCTCATAAAAAACATATGCTTTAATAAAAATCAAAATATATTTATTTTTCCTCATTTTGGTACATACACGCGTACCCCCACCAAACTCTTTCCGTACCCCTGGGGGTACGCGTACCACACTTTGGGAAACACTGCTTTATGTGATAGACCAGCTGCTAATACACAGCAATACCGGACTGCAATGCAACTCATTTTTGCCAGAAAGCAGGAATTTGTGTCAGCATTCCCAGTAAAAGAAAAAGAAAAAGTGAGCACTCTCCTTGAGTTTCTATTAAAAAGCCATAGTAATGGAGAAAAGCTGTCGTTTCCTGACATTATTCATTTCCTGCCATTGTCATTTGTGTTCAAGTTCCCAAAGTAAGGTTTAAAAGGTTTTAGAAATAACCCAAAGACACACTAAATGAGATTGAGATCAGACGATACAGAACAAAGGACAATTAGGAGAGGCTAGGTTGCCTGAATGTTTTCCATGAGCTTTCTTTGACGGCCAGTGAAACTGTGGATCATCAAACACGGTAATTTCACACATTATGCAGCCGCAAACACAGGCTGGCCAGTGAGTGGACTTTCATCAAATACACAGCCCTTCTTCAATTACCTGCCTATCTTAAGCTACCTTAATTGCCGTTGCTTTGAAGTGGAAATACTTTCCAAAGTATGGCTCAAAGAAAGGATATGGCTCCTTTTTCTTCTGAAAGGTCTGTCAGATGAAGGGTTGCTGTGGTCTTGTCTTATTTCTGCTTTGCCTGCTATAGTTTTTCATTGTCAGTTGTTCTCGATATTGGGTAGTTATTTTGTTTACCCTGGGGACCCAACTAACTCCCTAACTAGTGAAGAATCATCACTAGAAGTTGATGGAAAATCCATCCCTCATATAAGACAATGCAGTTGTTGGTATGAAAAATTTATTCTGTGCCTGTTCAAGAGTACTTCAGTCAATAGTTAGTTTGAGTGTTCAAGGTTTGACCACTAGTTAAACAAGCAACAAGCTAGTAAAAGTTCAGCAGCCCCTAAAGCTGCAAATCCCAATGTCCTTACCTGGACATAAGTCCTACTGACTACAATGAGGCTTTCCTATCAGTGAATGTGGAGATCCATGCATTTTCATAGAAGGAAACGTTCTGTGTTCTCCTTGCCATCTGCAACACCCTGAAAAGTTACTCAGAATGCACAGAAAAGGTTGAGGTGGGGAAAATATTTTTTTTTTTAATATTCCTCAAATACTGAAGATACAAGCTTGATATAGGGTCACCGTGGTGATTCCACAGGGATTTGTGTTATTCTCTTCCACAATGAGGATCTCTTTTCAGGAGAGGTTTCTTCAGAAGACACAGTTGGTGAGGTGGTAGTCACTTTCATCCTCAGTCACTTTCTTAATATTTTCTCTTAAAATCTAAGTCCACGGACCCTTCCGCCCTTTCTTCTTCCAGTCAAGGATAGGAGGGCAGGAACAGAGCAATCTGTCCCAAGACTGGGTCAGATAGCTCTGGGCTGGAACAATGCCATCTGCACAACAGTCTTCCTACATCAAATCTGAAGTTCACATGAGCTTTGGAACTAGACTACTTAAGCTCCAATGACAAGGAATGAAACCGCCTGGCCTCAGAGTTCCTGGGGGATTCGTTTTGGTAGTGCAAGATGGTGCACAGCTAAAATAGCTCCACCTATAAAATGGAGCATAAGGGCATGCACTATCCGCACACCTCTGTGTTCCAGATTAGTTCCACCAGTACGCTAGAAGATCTTGATATAGAGCTCTACTGATGATCCTGTTCAGAGGCTTCCTAATCTGGATCATGCATCACCGTCGTGCCTTCACTGTAAACCTTCTTCAGTCCATCTTCAGGTCTGACTGCTTCACACTTTTTTGGTATTCAATTCAAATAGAATGTAAAAAAAAAAATTAGTGCACAATCTATTGTATTTCACATTGTGTCAAAGTCAATAAATATACAAAGTTTTTCTCCACCTGCAAGTAGAGAAGAGCTAAATCTGGACAATCATAATCATAATAATACCAACACAACAACATTTATTTATAACCGCCCTTTCACCAAAGCGTGGAACAACAACATATACAATCAATACAAACTGAAGGAAAAATATATAAATATGTTTTAAAAATTGTAAACTATATAAATAAATCTTAATCAGATCTTAACCAACGGGCTCTTCTAGAGATTGCTTTCACTATTGAGAAGCTGAGTAGTTCCTTTAACTCTGTTTCCAGCCTATTTTCTCCTTTTTTCTGATTGTTGCTGTTCCATCAGCCATCCAAAGCACTATTCATGGCTGAAATCAACAGTGAATCAAAGGGAACAAAGAAGTCAGCAGTTTGCTGGATGTAAGTGAAGCCACTGAACAGACGAGTAGATCAAAAGCCGTCCAAAAATCTAGTGCTGATTGAGTTGCCCTCCAATTCAGCCAGATGGAAAAGATAAATGAACTTAACATCAATAATAGAAACTGATGCTCATTCAGCCTACAATATTTGAACTTAATATGTTTACATTTAAAAAAACACCTCTTTGATAAAAGATTTAATAAAAATCTTATATATGCACCCCCATTTTCTCCCTGTTCATATGGCTGTATGCTAACCAGGCCTCCAAACTGCAAAATGCGGTAAATTATTGCTGAAGTGCATGAAATGATGAAGCTATTTCCTTTGTTTGTTTGTTTTTAAATCAGTGATCTCTGTTCTAAAATAGAAGTGGACAAATAGTAAACCCGGTGTCTAAATGTGGCTCACAATTTTTTTTATTTTTTTAACACAAAATTATTTTAAAAGATGGGGAAAATAAAATTGGATTGAATTTCTGCCTTTGTGGCACAGTGAATGTGCTATGAGTGTACAGGACCTGCGTGACCTTGCACACTCATGTCTATGGGTGTGCATGAATGCAATTTGAGATTTGAATCAATTTGAATATCTGAAGAGTCAAATCGATTTGAATGTTTAAAATTTGAATCTATTTACATCCGATTCGAATCAAATAAATTTGCATCCATTTGTACAAATATTCGATTCGTATTGTGCCCGTATGCACCTGTACACATCAGCACATATCCCATTTTTATCCTGTTTGCCTCACATTTCATCCTGTACGTATCCTTACAAATGTGTACAGATCCGACTAAGATTCATACGGATATGTATGTAATGTGTATGTATCCGTACACATACGAATGTCCAAATGATTCGTACAAATGATTCAAAAGATTCAAAAATTTATTTGAATGTTAAATTCGAATGTATAGACATTCAGTCTGAATTCAAATGTCTGAATTCGATCAAATTCGAACGAATATCAAAAGCTTTGAATATTTGTGTACATCCCTACTCATGGCCCATTGAGTGTACTGGATGAGTTCAACATCTGTACAGATTCACCCTCATCCAGCCATCATAAACACTCATTGGAGCACTCATCTGACGGGCTGTCTGCAACCAATACCACATCACCACTACTACTCAAGATTTACTTGTATCTTTGGCTACTTGTCCACAAGTCACTGAATATAGCAAATGGCCCATGGAGCCATATCCTGTGTTCAAATATACCATTTGATTTTCACCGCACTAGGTTAGTGCCCAGAGGTAGTGTAACACTATTCTTAATACACAGGGAAAAGAGCAGTAAGTTTGTGACCCTCCCAGTAATCTGGATCCTGCCATTGTGTCATTTTTAATTGTGTTCCACAAATTTACTACCACAAGTTAAAGAAAAAGGGGGAAAATTACTACACCTTTTATACTTTTATACAAGTATAAAAACACAATCATGAGGAAAATCAATAGTTCACAAAATACAATATAATATCATATACAGTGTCAACAAACTAAATTTATATAATCTTAACCATACAGTTCTTAAAAAGGCAATGCTAGATGCATTTATCCTGTGAATTATTATAGTTGTACGCTAGCGTATTAATTATTTATTTTACTATGATCCTTGTGATATTTTGTTGAGTTGCTCTCCACTCGGAATGTCATGTATTTAAGGTGGATAGATGTTATCTTTTGTGAAGAACAGGCTTTTATTTTTGAGAATGCCTATTATTATTATTATTATTATTATTGACAAAACAACAGTAACAGACAGCAAACAAAATATTTATGCTGGTTTTGTTAATTGTTATCACTAGTCGGGCCCTTCCCAAGTGCCTAGGGCTGAGTGATGTATCAGCGAATGATACCAGCAGATCCCCATAGGATGATGATGATGATGATGATGATGATTTATCTATTTACAAATAAATAAATAATAGGAGACTGCCCCTAGCTTATATTCACCTACCTATGTGCCCTTTACTTGTGATGTGGATGCTGGTCACCATCCCTGAACTCATCTCACTGAAGTTAAGTGAAAACAGGCCATATAGGGTGTTTTTCCACTGTCACTAGAAGTACCCATTAAGTACCCATTAATGGGTACAAAAATGCCATTTCGTACCCATTAATGGGTACTTAATGGGTACTTTTAGTGACAGTGGAAAAACACCCATAAAGGGCTGGTTCACTGAGTTATTTCATCAATGGTTGGCTCAGGTCCAATAAAATCTTTATAGTATCATCTTCTAAATCTGAAAGTTATCCACCAAGAAGTATTAAAATGAAGTAAGAATAAATTAACATCAAGCTCAGCAGCATTTGATTTCTGGGTTCCCTTACAAAAGCTGCTCCTTTCATTGTTAATTATGCCTCTGGTCTTGGCGTGTGCACGAATGTTGTTTGTTTTTTGTTTTGCATTCAAATTCAAGACGAATTGAATGTCAAAACATTCAATCTGATTCCAATGTTTAAAATCCAAATACATCAAAGCCCGATTCGAATCCGATACATTTGAATGCTGCATCTGGGAGCTTACTGAGAGCTCCCTATAGCCTTCAGGTCAGGACATCCTCACATGCTCCAGGCCAGCCTAGAATGGAGGCAGTGCCACAGTGTGCATATGGAGCATCTCCGAGCATGCAAGGTTGTTCCAGTCACATAAGTGCAAAAAGGCCATAAGACTACAGAAAGATTGAAAATAGAGTTATTCATACTGATATAGAAAGTGTTACTGATAATTGTTATAACACCCTATTTGGAGAGGTTACTGTAGCAAAAGCACCAAATCTGTTATATATGCTGGATCAACTTGACATTTAACTGTGATTGCATTTTAATCTATCCCATTAAACAATAAACACTTAACAGATTCTGTTTGGATTATTGCTCATTGCTGGGGGAGCCAACCCAGCTAAGACCCTGTTACTGACTACCATTTGGTCCTATCAAAGTAACCAGAATGTGTGTGATCACTATGAAGCTGGCCTGGGGGACCAGGGAAACAGGACCCCTCTGTCTGTACAGCTTCCTATTGGAATTTTACTTAAACCAATGAGCAATATAGGAAGCGGTGAAGAATAGTTGATCCTGCTGCTTCTCTGAGCCTTCAGTTATGTTCCCTTACTCTGCAAAATGATGTTCCATTGATACCATTGTGTTAAAACTGAAATCATGCAATTCTAAAGGCAGTGAATGCCTTGCTCTGCTTGTTAGTCATGTGAATATTCATTCTGCCTCTTTATACTAGTCACTTGCTTAAATAATATGTGCAACGTGTTTTTAAAAAGTTTATTTATTCACAGATGCAAAGGAATTTAATGTGTGGCCAGAAGACACAGGTGAAAATCCTAGAGCAGAAATGACAGCCATGGTGAGTTGATGTGAATCTATCTAACTACTCATGAAGACAGGATTTTCTAAATTTTGTTTAAATGACAGCTGTCAATTGATAGTTGTTTTATTGTCTGTAGTCATTGCTGAATTTCACTGTGGGAGTTGGGAGGTTATTTCTCCAGCGTTTGAACATCACTTCATAGGCATTCAGTCTGCAGTTCTGTAATGCTGAATTAATTGTGTTTTCCTAGGGATGAATGAAATTGAAATGAAAGGTCTTTTATTGTGAAAAGCAAACAAGGCGTCTGCCTTTCTCTTCCCACCCTATAGCTTTCCTGCAATTCAAAGTGTACTGAATAAAGGAAAGAAACAAGTTCAAACACGTTTTGGCCCACTGAGAACATGGAAGAAAGGTGGACTCAAGCATTAGGAATGAGCAAAGCTAGACAAACAACATCTGCATCGACTTATGCCAATGGAGAGCTGATAAAGGTCCAGATGTGTTCTTCTAGTTATGACCCCAGCAATCCTAGGCCTTTTCTGCACTTATCTGCCTTGGACTGCTTTAACTAGTCTGTTCCAGCCTGTACTGGTACAAGCCCAGAAGGCTATCTGCTGGTCAAGGATTAGAACATTCTTGCCCTGTTTCAACACTGGCAGCAATGCAAATGTGTCTTCCTAATTCTGGTCCAGCTGAACTGTACTAGCATGGTGAGCATCACCCTTCTTTCCCTGCAATTGGTCCATGTCCCCACCATTGTTATAATATCATGTCTGATGCAGCTGCACAGGGTGAACAACCCCTGCATTGTGCTTTCAAAGATGGTATTTGAAGTATGCATAAGGAACAATATAAACAAAGAAAGAGTTACCCAGCATTACAGTGTGGACATGATAACTCATTGCCTTTCTACACAAAATTGTTTCTTATAAGCTGAATAACAGAAAGTTTGGGTTTTTCCATGGGTTCCCACTTGTTACTTGAATTAGGACTGCCAAGTGACTGGGATTCCTTGTGAGCCAGTTTGGTCTAGTGGTTTTGGAGCCAGACTCTTACCTGGGAATACCGGGTTTGATTCTGCACTGCTCCACAAAGCCAGCTGCTTCTTCCTTCTTCTTCCTTCTTCCTTCTTCTTCACTTGGTAACTCGTGTAGGATACTTCATACAATAAACCACATATTTTAACTAAGGTTTCTATAAGCTTTTTCTTTCCTACATACTATGATCCACTGGCTTTGTTCTCTGACCTGCAAAACCTACTCAGCTTGATCTTATATGCTAACATGCTACTGTAGTCATCATCCCTTAATCCAAGACTAAGAAAGGGAGGAAAGAACATTCTGGCCCTGAAAAAACACGTTATCAACTCTTCGTGCAGACTTAGGCTGTGATATGACAGAGGAAGGAAGGAAGGAAGGAAGGAAGGAAGGAAGGAAGGAAGGAAGGAAGGAAGGAAGGAAGGAAGGAAGGAAGGAAGGAAGGAAGGAAGGAAGGAAGGAAGGAAGGAAGGAACCTCTGAGACAGCATAGGGGAAGCTTTGAGATGGGATTGTTCACACACCAGTCTATGCCTCTCCATCTCCTGAACATGCTGTGCTAAAAAGGCCAATGAGAGAGGGTTGGGGGCATAAGAGCCATACCCTGTCACTCTGAGACACCTCTAAAGTGACCCTTTTGTTAGGTCTGAACACAGCCTCAGTGTTCTAAAGAACTGGGAAGTAAATCACAGTAACACCTGCTGCTCCCGTTGAACGTCCAACGCAGTACTCCAACAAATCCAAAAAACTTTACAGCACGCAGTTTTGCTGCTGCAGTGAAAGCTGCAGATTGCTCCTGTTTTAAATGGCCTACTTCTTCCTAAAGAGAAGTAACTTGGGGATTTTACCAGTTATAATATAGTTCATGTATTATCTTGTGTGAATATCAATGAAAGTAAAGTGATCTTTAAGAGCACGATACAAACTCTGGAGTGTGTTAACATTTCTAATTAGGTTTTGGGAGTATATTTTTATAAGTCTCTCATGAATCCCAAATTACTTGCGGGGGGGGGAACCATTTCAATTATTCCCCCCATATTATAAAGCAAGCAAACAAAAGCCTTAAGTGGTTGCAAAGTGTTAGGTTTTGTTACATTAATTTCCTGGGAGGATTTCCCTTATTTGTTTGTTTACAAAAAGTTTCTCTTTTTATTAAAGTTGCTTCACTGGATATGAGGATTTAATTACACTGGCAACGCTTGCCAGTAGGAAAGCTGACTCAGTGTTATTCTTGATGTATTGTGTGCAAAATCAGCAAAACACGGTTGCAGAGAAAACAGATAAAACATTGTAGCAACTTCAGGGCCCAGATAGCAAACTGAACCCTGGGGTGTTTCCGCATTGGCTGGAGAAACCAGTTTAACGAGACATTTAGGACACATACAAAACACTTACCTTTGTTTCTTCCGCACTGGAGACATTTTGGAGACCCCTTCCAGGTGGCCGCTTCAGTATTTCGGCAAGCAGGATCTGTTTCTAAAACGGGTCTTGCCACCAAAAAATGGATTAAATTGAAGACCTTAAAAATGAGGTCTTCAATCCATCCCTTCTCCTGGATCTATATGGAAGCAGGACACTTCTGCACATGGCCAGCTGAAGGGACAGATGTCCCAATCGCCGCCATGTTGGGGAGGGCAGAAGCAGGATGGTTTGCCTCCTTCTGCCCTCCCTCGTGTGCCGCGTACCGTGTGCCGCCGGAAACACGCGGTGACTGACAGGGGTCTCCAAGAATCCGCCCCTATTTGGAACAGATCCTCGGGAGGACGGTTTGCCAGAAAACAGATCTTCTTATAATCGTTTTTCGGTGGCCAATGTGGAAAGACCCCTAATTTTAAATGTTACTTTAAACAAAACTAAATTTGCAGGTTCACAACATTAAACTGAGCAACATATATCACTTTTGGATGCTGATTAAACTGCATGGACATCAAACAGGATGCTGAGGGATTATGGGAACTATAGATCAATACTATCTGTTAAGCCCAGAGATATTTATATAGACACTATTGAGGGCAAAGTCTACTGAATGCGGAATACTGTCTGCAGAGTACTGGCACACTGAAGTACAGTAAGTATAGGTACAGTGTACAGATTCAAATATGATGCATACGGATTATGTATGTAATGAGTACATATCCATACACATACGAATGTCCAAATAATTTGTATGAATAATTTGAAACATTCAAATTTGTTTGAATCTTTAAAAATGAATGTATAGACATTCAATTCAGGTTCGAATGTCCAAATTCAAACAACCTCAGTCTAATTTTGAATGTTTCAAATATTCTTGCGCATCCCTAATCCACAGTAATACAGAGAAATACAACAAGAAATAAAGAGTCTGTTAATTTATTTTATTAAAAATTGGGGGGAGGATCTGTTTTCAGCTGTGGATTGAGACATGCCTTATGTATGCTGATTTACCCTTAGATGATCAGAGGTCTCAACCACAGAGGAGTTTTGATTAGGACTTTACCAATATTAGCACAGTTTGTCCAGATGTTGCACAAACTATGGACTACATAATCTGCTGGTTGAAAAAAAAATAAACATTCAGTAGTATGGTGGACTTGGACAATTGTCCATATTGGTATGATGGACTCCTAGGCCATTTCCACCCGATAAGCACACGATAGGTATGCATTTGGTACGGATTCGCTATGTACCTTCTGCACTGATGAGCCCATTAGAACCCCATTAGGAATGTGTTGTCCACACAAGCGTTGCAGAGTTCTAGATTCAATGGGGTCTTCAGGCCCTTAAATCTGGATTAGCGGTAGAGCCCTTTAAACAGGTCTTCAGTATGTTTTTCAGTATGGGGTCTTTGCTAAGATGTTGAACTACTTGGACCAGATTCCCTGAGGACCAGATCCCCAGGATTTCCTTAATTCAGATTAAATATGGTAAGTGCGGAAATGGCCCTAGAATACATGGCCAGTAGTAAAATCTGCCATAAATAATTGTTATTGGGTACCACCAAATCATGACCAAGCCCTTTTTAGCAGTCCACAGCTATTTGCTCTGGGGAGGGATTAGTTACTCCAGGGCAGTGGCAGCAGCAGAGTACGGACAGGCCTATAACTAACAAGTAAGCATGAACAGGTCCATTATATCTGGAAAATACAATGAGCTATAATTCAGAGAAGAAAGCAGAAAAGTGTAGGGAACATCACAAAACAATTGTTTTTTATACTGAAGTCCTTAAATTTAGGGTGTTTTTCCACTGTCAAAAGTACCCATTTTTGCACCCATTT
>MTQE01000390.1:9846115-9875998 GCA_014337955.1 Aspidoscelis marmoratus
GGTCCAAAGGAGGCTTAGGGGGAGGGGATGCACTTTTGGGACCCCCCCCCCACATTGGCTTCAAAGTCACTTCGAAGTGACTTTGAAGTCAGCTTTGAAGTGACTTCAAAGCATGAGCTCAACTTCGAAAGTTGAGCGCATGCTTCAAAGTGACTTCGAAGCTGACTTTGAAGTCACTTCGAAATCACTTCGAAGTTGCTTCGAAGGCTGCCCCCCCCCCCGCCCCGCAAAACACCTGGGGTAATGGACCAACCCCTTGTGGGTTGATCTGGATTCCCCAGATGGGTGCAAAGCTGTTTCCACAGCAAGGGTGTTAGCACCCATTCCTAATGGGTGCTACACCTCCTGTGGAAACACATTGGGTGCTTCCCTTAATCCGGATGTACTAGATCTGGATTAAGAAATGTACCCATTCCTTAGATCCAGATCTTCTTAGATGTGCCACACCCTTAGTTTGGAAAAAGTTAGTTAATATAACTCCTAACATTGTTTCTCAGGAATCAATTTGAGGAAGTCAGCTGATTTCATTGTGCGTAGCCTGCATTTTCAATTGTATGATGGAAATGTAAGTGTCTCACCCAGAGATCATGCAGCTTCTGCATTCCAAAGAACTGGGCATATGTAAACCACATGTTCCAGTCCATCATTCTTTCTAGGTTCCACAGTGATGATTATGCAAGATGCCCTCTAAAGCCAACAGCACTGCCAGCAATTGGTGGTTGATTAAGGGCCACCAAATGGTGGCACATCAATTCATGGGCATCCCCGCATGGTCAAAAGAGCAGGTTTCATCATCTGCTCCGACAGCAAATATATTTGGTGTTAATTTGGGAAAGGATCCTCAGTGCACACGACACACAGGATGAAACATATTCATCCCAATATCTTTTTTTCTCCCTTCAGGAGTCCCGATAGGCCTGTAATGGTGAAAGAAGGAAAAACAAAAAATTATGGAATGCTTCCTCTTACATAGAGTGCCAGCCTGGAATGGTGATCTGCAAAGCAGAACCAGAAGAGCAATGGAAGCGGGAGGGGAAAGTGTCTAGTTGAAGCCTCAATACTGATGTCTACAGATGGGATTGTGACCCATTGCTGTTCACAGAGATCTAAGCAAATCTGAGCTTCTGCCTTTTCCAGCTGACCTAAGTGTTCAGCTATGTGGATCAGGGCTGTCTATCTCTTCATGGTAGAGTGAACTGGAAATAGATGGGGAAGAAATTAATACTTGATTCAGCATTGCAAGTCAATCAAGTAGTTTCTCCTCTTTCTTTCTTTCTTTCTTTCTTTCTTTCTTTCTTTCTTTCTTTCTTTCTTTCTTTCTTTCTTTCTTTCTTTCTTTCTTTCTTTCTTCCATTTGCCTAAGTACATGCTCTGAATATCATTACCCAGACTGTGCTATATATGGTTCAGCTGAAGAGTATTATTGCCTTCAGCGAAGGAAAAGAGATGCTTGTGGTAAACAAACATCTCCTGAAAATGTGGGCTGTGGTCACAGATCTAATTAATTCCATCCGTCTGAATTAAAGATGATATTTCTATGATCTTGCCTAGAAAGCAAGCTGTTTCATCACTTTAGCAGGGATACATTTTAATTAAATTAAATCTTGTTTTTCTTTGGGAGTATAATACCATCAATAAGTAGACTTTAGGAGTAATTTTTGGGGGACGCTGATCTGGAACAAGTCATGGGTTGAGTTATCAATGGAAACCATTCTACATGTGAAATTTCCATGCTTCCCAGATTGTCTTTAAAGAGGAGGGACAATGGCCATGGATTGCAGTGTGCACTGCGAGACTGCATACACTTTAGAGACCTCATCTGTGGTAGAATGTGAAAAGTCATTAAAGTGACACTCAGTGTCCCTATGGGGTCTACGCATTAGTTCTATCAGTTCAAAGGATCAGAGAATCCCTACCATTGGATGCTTAATTAGCAGCATTGTGCAACTGGTTGCAGAAGATGGTCCCAGTTTTCAATAATAATCAACAAAATTTGTCCGCCAATGAAACTACTGTGTGTTCTGGCGTATAAGACTACTTTTTAACCCAGGAAAATCTTCTCAAAAGTCGGGGGTCGTCTTATACGCCGGGTGTGGTCTTCTTATGCGGCGAGTATATCCCAAACTCTATATTTTAACTGGAAAGTTGGGAGTCGTCTTATGCGCCCAGTCATCTTATACGCCGGAAAATACGGTAGCATCCTTTAAAGTGTTTCCAAATTTTATTAAAGAATGGAAAATCTAGGGATGGTAAATAATTAAGTGGTTTGGAGTGGGGACGGAAAAGGAAATAACCTGCTCCTCTATTTGTACCATATGGATAAGAGTGTGGAAGCAAATGGGTGTTGTAATTTGATCCAAGCAGAAGCGAAAGGAGAGTATTAAAAAATAAATAAAAAGACCATCTTGGCATGCACAGGGGAAAAAATAACCTTGTTTTTCTTTCTTGTTGATATTTGAAATGTGCCATGTAAAGTTTTAAAACTGAGAATAAAAACCATTGGGGGAGAACACATATGGCATGCTGTGTAAGAAAGTTTGGAAATTGTATCCAGATGTAGATATGTTGGGTATGTATGTATAAGGAAAGGCTGTGATAAGATACAGCAAAAAAAAGCATCTCTCAGGTGGCTTAGAGATGGCTTTGAGACAGCATTGTTCACCTACCAGTCTCCCCCCCCCCCCGTCATGAATATTCTGTGCTAGAAAAGGTGGATTATAGATTAAGCATCTGTATAATACTGGACTCTGTGAAATGTCCTAGTACTGAAACTGAACTCTAAAATTCACCGCAAGAAATGCCCGCCAACTATAGAAAGTCGATATATTTTCACTGAGCATAGACACAAATAAGAAGCATCATTCTACAATTCCTTTTCTTAAAGATTATTTCCCTGATGGCACTGCCTATCACAATTTAAAGTTTCTGTGAAAAGTGACTTCGGCTGAATCCCCAAAAGACTTATTAGCCCCTCTCGGATTCCTCTGCAGTCACTCTTGTTATAGCTGACTTTAAAAGTCCCCTCCACTTCCAGAATAAGCGTCCCCCTGGCAGCCGCGATCTAAATGGACTTTCCGTCCCCGTGGTAGCAGTTTTCTCTTTCCAGGCATTCCCCCCCCGCCCCCTCTCTTGTTAAAAGGAAACATAGCCAGATCTCCGTCTCTTGAAACTGCTCCCCCCGCCCCAGCAAAGCAGATGAGCGCTCATTCTGTCAATTTCATTCACTTTCAGCAGTTACTTTCACTTTGTTCTTTGTTAGAAAAGGATTTTCTGCCCCGGTAAAGTCAGCGGCTGGAGGATCGGGAGCGCGATCCTTCGCTCATTCTCTTTTAAGGCTTCACTTGAAAACAATGTTGCCATTCTGAGCAATTCTGGCTCTTTTTACAAAGGAAAGGAAGCAAACCTGCTGCATTTCTCAGATGTGTGAATGCTTTTTGGCTGTGTGTGCAAGCAAGCAATCCCCGCCCCTTTTGCCACGGAGCGTCCTCAAGGCAGATATAGCGAGCAAAACCCGTGAATCGCCAAAAGAGCGCTGAAACTTTTCTTTAAAGTGCACGTATTTTATCGCAGTTGTCTCACTTTGCTAAGCTCCCTAAGCACCTTGTAAAGCCTGGAATGGGGACGCTCAGAGGCAAAAGGAGTGTCCTGGCACACTTTAAATTCCATGGGGACAGGGCTTTCTACATTTCCATGTGACTGATGCATTACTGAGATTCATTAGACTTTCATGAAAACACAGAGTTCTGTTTCCTTTACACATAAATATTTCTGCAGATCTTTTATGTTCCCTTGTGCAGGCTATCAGCACATCTGGAGATAGGGCTAAAAGGAAAGAGAGCTCCAAATTCTTAAATTGCAAGTTAGGTATTTATGGGATTTGTAAGTCACTCTTCTTGTGACTTGTAACAAGGGAAATCACTAAAATGCATTACAACATAGCTTAAAGCTACAAACCCCTAAAAAATAATAAGACAAACTTGAGAATGAAGAACAGTTGAGTAACATCTTAGCTACAGAGGCCTTTTCAGCCTCAGTATCCAGTGGAAATATGGTGGAGATTTTGGTTAATAAGTTGGTCCCTCTAAGATGCATCAGGAACATTCATTTTACAATTGTGCTTGAACGTTTTGATAATTAAGGGTGGATGTACACCTTGTCCAAACACCAGTATCGAAGCATCTTGATAAGGTTAGAATCATAGAATTATAAAGCCATAGAGTTGTAAGGGACCCCCAGAGTCATTGAATCTACACCCCCTGCCTACGGTAGGATATTTATCTAGTGTGAGCACAATCATGCGTCCTACCAGACTGGACTGAGCAGCAATGACACTATTACATGCTGAAATGGCTGCTTATCATGGCCCAGCAATGCACACTCTGCCACATGTTCCATGTCTTGAAAAACATGGTCAAGATGCTATAATATCAGAGTCCTGCCAGCTTTACAACAATGCTTAGACTAACGCCCTACAGAGGATAATTGTTAATCAAAATCTGTAAATGTTGAAAATGTAAAGGATCCTGTGGCTGAGTCCACATCTTGTTGTAGCATTGGTATGAGAATGCTGCCACAGGACTTTGACAACTTTTTGCCCAGACATAGCACAGCATGCACACTTCTGAGCCATGATGAGCAGTGGTTATGCCACAATATCAAAGCCATGTAAGTGCATCACATCAGGGCAAATATTGTTAAGCTGCTATGATTCTAGAGTCAAACCACTGTCACAAGCAAGTGCGGGTGTAGTCTATGCATATGTCTATCTTAAAATGCAAGCATTATTTTCCTGAATTCCCAAGTAGACTCTGGAAAGCGCCTATGAATACAGCCTTTATTTTTTATTTTATTATTAATATTTCTATCCTGCCCTGTACCCGAAGGTCTCAGGGCCGGTAACATTTAAAATAAAATATATTAAAACAATAAAAGCATATTTTAAAAGAACAGTGTCTGCAAGTGGGAAGGGAGAGTGTGTCTCCATTTAAGTGAAGGCCAGCGCAAAGAGGTGCGTCTTCACTGCCTTCCTGAACATATACAGTGAGGGAGCCTGACGCATCTGAAGGGGGAGAGTATTCCATAGCCTGGGGGCCATCACTGAGAAGGCCCTCTCCCAGGTGCCCACCCATTTCACTGCTGAGGGTGATGGGACTCCCCTCCAGATCTTAAGGCATGGGCGGGTCGATATGGGAGGAGGCATTATAGTCTTCTTTACTGCTTGTGCTTACCATCGATCTGGCACTCATAAATATCCTCCATCCACACATCAAGTTGCACTGCAGCTGCCGTAGCTCTTACTCCCACACCATTCTTAATCCTTGGTCACCACCAGCACCTGAGATCTCAGGCCTTGAGTACGTATGGAAAGCCTCTGCCTCTTTATTGAACTACAAGTTTCATCATCTTTGATCAATGGGCTTTTCCGTACTTACTGTTAATCTGGTATAGCAAGGGATCCACGGACCTCTCTTCTGCATGCTAAAATGGTTTAAGGGAGGTCCCAACTCCTGCTAGTATATTCTGTCCATAGTGTATGGAGCATAGACCAAACTAAGTGGCCCAAAATGGCTATCTAGTCTGCTTATTGGTAGACTGTGATTACCAAATCACAGAGCAGTGCAAAGACACACACTTCTGTGATCAGGTTTACCAATGGGACCCATTAGAATGGGGCAACAAGGGCCTCTGGGGGCTCTGAGACCAGGAAACCTTTGCTCCTGGCCATAGGAGCTTTCAGAGACCTGCTCCAAAGCTCATGCAAGTTTCAGGTGCTAGCATGGAGACTTTCTCAGAACAGTCATCCAAATGCAGCCTGCCTTGTTCCACAATGCATGATCCAGTTTCCCTGGAGCAGTTCACCACAGGTAAGTGTGGGAATGCTCACTGACCATAGGTGCTGAATTGTGATGAAAGGCAGAATCCAAAAACTGATTTCCCATTTCTGTCTTAGGAGATCTCATCTAGATCTAGATCCTAGTCCATTTCTAGGCTATTGCATTTCTCCCATTTATAACTGCCTTTCCTCTAAGGAGCCAAAGTGGTACGGAATTATCTTCTTTATTATTTTATTGTTACAACTCTCAAAAATAGGTTACCTTAAGAGTAGTGATTGGCCCAAAGACTCTAGCCCAAAGAAATACAAGACTCTAGCCACTGTACTATTTTTCCTCCTCTTCCTCCTCCCTGATAAAAGTATCCTAGTAAGCAATGAGATTTCTAGCTGTACATTTTCTCCAAATGACAGACTAGTCATTTTTTAATTTCTATCCCTGATGCATCATAGAACATCTGATTATGACTACGCACACACTTTACCAAGTTGCTTGTGCTTGTGTGTGTGTGTATACTTGAAGCAATATAGAAATATTCCTCGCCTCTATCTTTTATTGCATATCCCAAAGCAAGACTTCTAATGTGCAGAAAAATGTATCATTACTAAAAGCATTTAAGACAAATTTTGTTCCATTGCTGCAATACTTTTAAAATGAAAATTGCAAGCAGTTACCTATTGTTACTAAAATGTGCATAATGAAAGAGCACTTGATTTCCTCTGTGGCTTATTAATAGTCTCCTGCCTAATTAGTGTTAATTAAATACGTCCCTGCTATAGGAAATAGAAAAACTGGAACACCAAGATGACTTGCTATATTTGAAGGCACATAGAAATCCTCAGATCCACAGCAAAGCAATGCCTTTATCATGACCAACCAAACTCTCCAGAAGAAGTCATAGCCATGGAGAATGTCAACCGGTGGCCCTATTCGCCTTGTAATGGTGGCTGGAGCCCAGCAGGTTCATCCGCATGATCTGGCCACTGTGGTAAGCTGCCTCTTTTGCCATTGGCCAAGATTGCAGCCTCCTCCCAAGTCAAGCCTCCATTTGCAGGCACTGCTGGCTCCATAAGTTGTCTCACTAGGCATCCATGAAACACACTGAGGTGACTGAAGAGGTCAGGGTAAGAGTTTGTGTCTTCAGGGTGAGCCAGTTTGGTCGTGGTTAGGGAGCTTGACTCTTATCTGGGAATACCAGGTTTGATTCCACTCTTGTTCATGAAGCCATCTGGGTGACCTTGGGCTAGTCCCAGTTCTCTTCTGAGCTCTCACAGCCCCTCCTGCCTCACAGGGTGTTCTGTTGTGGGGAGAAAAATAGAAAAGCTTTGTCAGCCTCTTTGAATTCCATTATATGGGTAAGAAAAGCAGGATAGAAAAGCCAACTCTTCTTCTGTTGCACTCTGAGACTAAGATGTTATTCTGATTCTCAGGATAGCAAACAACAGTCCCTATTCACCTCAGCATGGGGTGCAGAGGATGGCGACTCTAATTGTCTGGGTGAGATGTAGCCCAAGTTGTTGGAAGGAGGAGGTACACTATATATTTTAGACTCAGGTGTAAGACACGTATCAAGCACAGTACACTTCTGATGGCAGGAAATTTGATTAATTTGCTATTGTTAGGTACCACTGAGTTCTGACTGACTGCATGAGCACCTCCATGGATACCTCTATGTGAGCCAGTTTGGTCTAGTTGGTTAAGGAGCCGGACTCTTATCTGGGAATAGCAGGTTCGATTCTGCCCGCCCCCATGAAGCCAGCTGGGTGACCTTGGGCTAGTCACAGCTCTCTTCTGAGCTCCCACAGCCCCACCTACCTCACAGGGTGTATGTTGTGGGGAGAAGAATTGAAAAGCTTTGCCAGCCACTTAGAGTCCCCTTAAATGGGTGGAAAAAGTGCGGTAGAAAAGCCAACTCCTTCTTCTTCTTCCTCTCTATGCAGTTTTCTTGGCAGAGATACAGAAGTGGTTTGCCACTGCCTTCTTCTGGGGAGAGGCTGGGCATTGAACCGATAACTCTTTGCTTTCCAGGCAGTTTGTGCTACCACTGCACTACAGCCGCTCCCTTTGGATTAATTTGCAAGTAGTCAAATGGTTCAAGATTTGGTATAGCTATTAATTAGTGTGGTCTTCCTGTCATCAGGGTGTTTGTTCAGCTATAATGAAAGTCATGTTCTCTTCAATATCACCTTCATTACGAATGTTTAGATAGAAGTACATTTTGTATTTACCCTGCAGTCCACAGCTGTGCTGACTCCAGGGGACAAACTTAAGAACAAGCATTTTAAAGATCAGAGTCCCACACTGTAATATTTCCACAGGGTTTAAATAAATCAGTGCAGTCTACAAAGGCAACAAGCAACAAAATAACATGAAGAAGTTGGAATAGGTTTGTGCTGCATTGAAGTGCATCATAAACAAACCATGTACAGAGGTCTGGGACTACCGGATGCTTCATCCAACAAGCCCAGGCTCCCTATGGCACCTCCAGCCTACTATGAGGCAGTTTGGACTAGTGGTTAGGGAGCCGGACTCTTATCTATGAATACCGGGTTCGATTCCGCCCTCCCCCACAAAGCCAGCTGGGTGACCTTGGGCTAGTCACAGCTATCTTCTGAGCTCTCACAGCTCTACCTACCTCACAGGATGTTCTGTTGTGGGGAGAAGAACAGAAAAGCTTTGTCAGCCATTTTGAGTCCCCTTAAATGGGTGGGAAATGCGGGGTAGAAAGCCAACTCAGAAAATTCACCTTTGGGATAGAGAATGTGGAAAGTAAATTACTGGTCACTCTGCTGATGTCTTCTCTCACTCTGAAAGTGGACTGGAGCTGGATTAAACCTTAGGTGTGACCACAGCCCTAGAATAACAAAGCCGTAGAGCTCGAAGGCATCTTACAGGCCAACCTCTGTTTAGTACAAGATGAAACTGTAGCATCTGTATCCTGCCTCTCCTTAGACCTCTTTTAGCAAAGGAGAACTAACAAAGAAAGCTTTCCCAACTGCTGGAAAGTTTTTGCTACTAGGAGTTTTAACTTAATTTGCTCTCCTTCCATTTCTACTGTTCTTTGTGGGGTTTTTTTTTTTAACTGCCTGTCACCCCTTTTTAAAATTTTCATTTCACCCTGAGATTCTACTGTGGGACATGTGGTGGAATCAAGCTTTGGAGGGAAAATTATTCCAGGTGTGTTATTTGCCAGTCTCTAGTCTGTGAAGACTCAAAAGCATGGTTAGGAGAAGTACTAACTGGCAGAGAAGCTGGATCGAAGAAGAAGAAGAAGAAGAAGAAGAAGAAGAAGAAGAAGAAGAAGAAGAAGAAGAAGAAGAAGAAGAAGAAGAAGAAGAAGAAGAAGAAGAAGAAGAAGAAGAAGAAGAAGAAGAAGAAGAAGAGTTGGCTTTTCCACCCCACTTTTCTCACCCATTCAAGGGGACTCATAGTTTTTCTATTCTTCTCCTCACAGTACTAGCATTTCCAGACATCGGTGTGGTCTTCTCAGTGCAATGATGATTCTAGCGCTATGTAAACCTGTTGCAAAAATATCATGGGAAAATCAGCCACAACACTCAGCTTACTGGAACAATTGCGTTAACCAGCACACCTGATGGTTCCATGTTGTATTACCTCACTAAGTGGACATTTTATTTTTATTTATTTATTTTTAAAAGGTGCAGTTCCCTGCAAGGTGTTATGCCAACAGGCCAAACATATAGAGTACAGACTGCAGACTATAATGTGAGAAGGATACAGCAAGGATGAAGTAAGTGTGAGGACCAAAGGATCAGATCTTGTTTAGGATCACATCTTTTTGTTTAGCCTAAAACCTTTTTATCTCAGACAATGGTTTATGCTCAATCATCAACCCCCTCTCCTTCCCCTTCTATCAGCCTAAAGCAGGTGTTTGCAAACTCCCGCTTGGTTAATTAAACTACAACATAATTTTAAAGAGTGAGGTGGAGTTCAATTAAATCACATCAAATTGAACCCCCTTTGTTTACTCTTCCTGAAGTAATATGTAAGGGACAGCTCCTGTACAATATTTTGCAGAAGTATGACTTTAGGAAGTGGTGACAGCAACCAACGTAGATAGCTTTAAGAAAGAGTTAAACAGTTCCATGGAGGACAGGTATATCAATGACTACTAGAACTGATGCCTAGGTACCATTTCCAGACAGGCAGGCAACTGAGAGCAGGGGCCTGTTCACACTTGGATTTACAGTATGGTTGTGCAGGCTACAACAGGCCCCAAGGGAGCCCTGTCAGACAACAATAGCATGCAGACAACAGACCCCTATCCTGAGATGTATTCCAGAATAAATCCAAGTGTGAACAGGCCCCAGATGAAGGTTTTGCCTTTGTCTTCTGCTTGAGAATGTCCAGTAGCAATGTGAGACAGGATGCTGAACTAGAGGGGGTGTGGCTGATCCAGCAGAATGGTTAGGGAGCCGGACTCTTATCTGGGAATGCCGGGTCCGATTCTGCCCTCCCCCATGAAGCCAGCTGGGTGACCTTGGGCTAGTTACAGCTCTCTTCTGAGCTCTCACAGCCCCACCTACCTCACAGGGTGTTCTGCTGTGGGGAGAAGAACAGAAGCTTTGTCAGCCGCTTTGAGTCCCCTTAAATGGGTGGGAAAAGCGGGGTAGAAAAGCCAACTCTTCTTTTATGTTTTTGTGATACATTTTGAACTATAAAAAGAGCTGGGTTGACACAGCTGTGTGTGTGTGTGTGTGTGTGTTCCACAACCAGAAGATCATAAGCTCCTTCTGACGTACACCAAAGACTGAACACAATAGACCTTTCTGCATTGACCTGCATATTAATCCAGCATGAAGCCTAGAACCTTGCTGGGCCACTCTTCTGGAGTGCAACAGAAGAGACCCTATCCCTTGCTAGACTGCTCTGTCCACATTGGCTGAAGCATAGCCTGGTCTTGTTGGCCAAAATGACCATGGTCTTTGGACCATGAACACTTCGCTGTTCCGGTTTAGCAGAGGGACCCATTTTGCTAGCACCACCAAACCACATTGCTGAAATAGGTCCCCTTGAGGGTCCGAGCCAGGAACATTTGTTACTGACTATTGAAGTCCTCACAGCAGGCTCCAAAGCATGTGTGAGTTTTGGTGTGGTGTGAAGCAGTGCAGTAACTGTACTAGGACTGACTATCCAAATATGGATGGCCCTGTTCTGTAGAGATGGATCACAGTGGCAGGGAACTGTTCCAGTTAGGGTGGTTCCAACTGGAGCAGTCCAGCCCTTGCCAGGGTAGAACTGCATGCGTGCACTGGCAACCACTTTGCTAAGGGTTGAATTCTGCTGCTGAAATCACTCTTGTGTGCCAAAGAAAGATCCATGCCATCTCTCCACCTCTGAGGTTTGTGAGCATCCTAATGTTGAACTCACTGCTGCTGCCCAGAGTAAGATTAGCTGAACTTTAATCAACCAGTTATAATGTCCTGCTTGGTTTGCCTGACAAGATATTTTTGGTCAATTATCCCAATTTTTCTGGGTCCTTTCCCCTGCAATCATTAATACCACTTCCTGTCATCTACCAGAATGAAGCTTGCCAAAAGTGGTGGAAAGGTCCACCAGTCCAAAAGTCTCATACTGGCCTGCCCTTCTGAGTGAGTGTGCTATCCTCCAAGACATCCCTAACATCTGGACATCACTTCTGAACTGAAGACTTCCAAGAAGAAGTCTTGGAAGTCCTGTTAGGACAAAGGGAGCAGTGACTCAGCAGCTACCCCACTGATTGTGCCTAATTCGTTCAGAGTAGGGATTTGAACTGGGGAAATCATGAGGAATTAACTGGTTGTGGACACAGAAGGTCATTTGTCCCCTCTGTCATTGCTCCTCACTATTGACCTACAAACTGGAACATGCAGTTCAACTCTAGAAGAAGTTTTAAAAAATGAAGTGTGGAGGTATTTTTAATTCTGTTTATTTGTTAGTCTTTCTAAGTTTGGCATGATCGATGAACTAATCAATAAATTCATTCATTCATTCAGTAGTTTTAGGGAGTTTGTGAAGGGGAGTTCCACCACTCAGCTTAGCAATGAAACCCGATTTGTCGATTTTCCCTGGATCTCTGCAGTCAAATTCTAGCTTTGAAATTTTGCTCTGAGACTGCCACCACTATTAAAATCCCTGCTTGAGTTCTAGTCTATCATTTTCTACTTGAGTTTGGTAGCAATTTCCCCAAGTTTATCTTTCTATCTGTAAATACAAAGTTCATGTTTCGGCCTTTACCTTATTCTAATAAAACAGTTTTATGGAGATCAGTCTCATCAAGGATTGGCTATGAGCGATAATCCTCTGGTTCCAAAGATGCTTGTCTCTGGGCAGGTGCAGAGTGCTCCTCATAACAGAGGTGATATCACATGGACCTTGCCAGATGTACAGGTAAACAAATCTATGCTGAGGAAACCCCAGCAAGTTGGCCATCAAACGGAACAATGCCAAGGTCCCTTTGATATACCCCCTTGCCTTTTGCCATCTGGTGGTAGCCAAAGAGAAGAACCTGGTGTCAGCCTGAGTTGCAGGAGAAACAACTTTCATAACAGAGTCAGGGGAAAACTTAAATCTAGCTAGGAAAGACAGTGGCTGGGTCTACACATTGTTTTGATAGCAGTATGACTCTGGTATCAGACCGTGTCAACAATTTTTTGTACAGATCTTGGTCCAGCCAGTTTGGTCCAGCGGTTAGGAAGCCGGATTCTTATGTGGGAATACCAGGATGGATTTCACACTCCTCCACAAGGCCAGCTGCGTAACCTTGGGCTAGTCAGATCTCTCTTCTGAACTGTCATAGACCCACCCACTTCACAGGATGTCTGTTGTGGGGAGAATGGAAAGCTTTAGAACATAAGAGGAGTCCCACTGGATCAGGCCACAGCCCATCTAGCACAGTGGCCCACCAATTGCCCATGGGCATCTCAAGCAGAGACAAAGGCAAACCTTCTGCTCTCAGATCCGAGCAAATGGCCTTAGAAGCATCCTGCTTGTCCCCCCAGTCTGAAAGAAATACTTAGGCATCCATTCTAGTACATCTGATACATCTATCATCCATAAACTTATCTAACCCTTCCTTAAAGCCATCTAGGCTGGTAGCTGTTACCACCTCTTCTGGCAGCAAATTCCACAAACTGATGACCCTCTGGGTGAAGAAATATTTCCCCTTGTCTGATCTGACTCTCCTATAGAGTGCCCCTCACCCCACCCCACCCCGGTTCTAGCGTTGTGTGCTAGAGGTTTGTCAGCACAGGTTTTAACTTCAAGCCCAGATATCTTTAAGAAAGGTTTAGACAAATTCATAGAGGACAGGTGCATCAATGACTACTAAAATGGGTGACAAGGTTGTCTCTAATGGCCGCTTGAAGGTTTTACCTTTTCCTTCTGCTTGAAAATGCCAAGACGCAATTAGTGCGAGTCAGGATGCTGGGCTGTGGCCTGATCCAGCAGGGTTCCCTTTATGTTCTTATAGTGTAAGGACCAGGCTGTACGTGAGTTTGCACATCCTAAAGTGGGTGCCCAGTGGAGTACAAGTGATCTTTACTGTGGGTGGCAGCTGGAAATGGGTTGCCAGCCCACGAAAAGACAACAAACCAATTTAAAACTACTAAAAAGGCAACATTTAAAACCTAAAGTAACCAGTACACAAAAACAATTTGTTTAAAAGCCTCTGAAACCAGCTATACTCATCAAGTAGGTCCCCAGATCAACAGGGAAGCCTTTTTTTTTTTTCTGGCAGTCACTTTAATAACACAGTTTCCCCCGGCATTGCTTCGCATTATGCAAGGAAAGCCACAGTTATGTCATGTGCATAATTGATCTCATGCTAAATGTAGTTCTTTTTATACACCAATGAAAAGCTAGTGGGTGTGTGATCTGGGGCCAGGATTCTATTTCATGGTCTTTGTGGAAATCACTGGAAAGGTGCAAATGTAATGCTTTAAAAAGAAGAAAAACAAAAGCAATCATAGCTAGCATCATTATGCAAGTATGATGTGCCCGGTTTGTAGAACTACAATATTGTGCAGTGGCTTTAGTAACAACATCAAGAAGTTGCTGGATTCAGCTCCCGTCAGCCTTAGCCAGATCTGTCGTCCAGTCAAGAATAATAGGATCCAGTCAGAAGAGACAACAGCCATGCATGTCATGAGGGTAACTGCCAGACAGTATCCAGCTAGATGGGCCAACTTGGGTGCAAGAATTCCATACAGCAACAAGTTTAGAGCAATCTCATTCTACTGAGTAAAAGGTGGAGGGGGGAAGAGATATGTAATAATATATCTGTTAACCACAACTAGATCTGGGGGGTTGGGTTTAAAAGTGTAACATCTCCGCTAAGAACTTTCCTGGCACTTTATTCATGCTTGCTAGGCACTTCACACAGATGTGGCATGAAGTTGTCCTTCTCACTGCATCTCCTAAAGAGCCATCTGGGCAAAGTGCACACAGTGTCCCCCATATTGCCTGGAGTTTGTGCCTCCACGGCTTGTGTGACTGCATTGGAAGCACTTTGGCTTCACTTTTCCTTGTTTCCAAACTTCTGGTACAGGGTTAGGGATGTGCATGAATATTCAAATGCATTCAAAATTTGATCAAATCGACTGAATTTTGACATTTGAATTCGAATCGAATGTCCTTAAATTCGAAGTTAAAGATTTGATTTGAATTTCCAATTTTGGATATATTCGTTCAGATTATACCGACATTTGTATGCGTGCAGATCCATACACAATGCGTACTTTAAGATCCACATCTTTCCCGCGTCCATGCGCATTTGTATGGATCCACATAGGATGAAAACGGGTTGCATATGGGATAACTACGGGATGCATACGGATGTGTACAGATGTGTACGGATCCGGGGGAGATGCGTACGGACATCTACGAATGTTGTCGACATTCGTATGTGCAAATTTGAATGAAAAATTCAAGCGGATAGATTCGAACTTGCTAAATTTAAATCGAATTTGGTTAAATTTGAATTTTAAGCATTTTTGGTGTGGAAGTGATTCTCCGGCTCCCTTCAACCCCAGTCAGTATGCACATTTACTGCAATTCTGCAGGGAACCAAGAGCAGGTGAAGGTTTTCCTTCCTTCTGCTGCCGCTTAAGAAGGCCCAGAAGCGATCGGTGGGTCACTGTGTGGAAGAGGATGCCGGACTAGATGCGCTATGCACTGAAGCGGCAGGGCTCCTCAGGAAACTACCTGAGGGCTCTTGTTATCGCAGCCCCCTGAGATGGCTCCCGCCAGGAAACAAAAGCCAAGGCTTCAAAGCGGGGTGGTGCTGGTGCGGAAGAGTCTTTGGGTTCGGAGCCCCTCGCCCACACGCCTCACCAACTCCACTTTGAGAGAGAGAGAGAGAGAGAGAGAGAGAAAGAGAGAGAGAAAGAGAGAGGAGAGAAATGGATAGATGGATCGATAGAGATAGAAAGATATAGATATACAGAGAGACGGATAGAGAGAGAGAGAGATGGATAGATGGATAGATATATATATAGAGAGAGAAAGTCAGAGAGAGAGAAAGAGAGATGGATCGATAGAGATAGAAAGATATAGATATACAGAGAGATGGAGAGAGAGAGATGGATCGATGGATAGAGAGATACAAAGATAGATAGATGGATAGATGGATATATAGAGAGAGAGACAAGAGAGATGGATAGAGATAGATAGATATGGATAGATAGATATAGAGAGAGATGGATAGATGGATATATATATATATATATATATATATATATATATATATATATATATATATATATATATATATATATATATATATATATATATATATATATATATATATATATATATATATATATATATATATATATATATATATATATATATATATATATATATAGAGAGAGAGAGAGAGAGAGAGAGAGAGAGAGAGAGAGACGTGGCTCTTTCTGAGCCTCCGTGAGTCTCCCATAAGCGGTGAGGTACCCGGGCAAAGTCCTCCTGCGCCTTTGGGGAGGCTGCCGTGGGGTCCGGGGGCGGCCACGACGTCGCTTTCGCGCGAGGACGAGGCGGGCGCGAGCGAGGAGACCCGGGCAAGGCGGCTCCGCGTGCCCAATGTGTGCGCGTCCCGGGCCGGCGGCTTCGATGTCATGCGGTGACGCTGCCTGCCTGCCTGCCTCCCTCTCGGCCCCCAACACACCCACCGCCCTTCCCCGCAGCGGCAGCAGCGCCTGGCCTCCCTCCCTCCCGCCGCACTTCCCAAACTGCTTCCGATACTTGGAGGCGGCAGCAACAGGAGCGGCGGCGGCGGCAGCAGCAGCTGGACCCGCCACAGGCTCCAGAGGCGAGGAAGGCGAGGCGGAGGAGGAAAGCGGCGGCGGCGGCTGGCGGCCCGGCTCCGGCTTCAGTCCTTTATTGCGAGGCGGGGAGGCGGGCGGACGCCGACCGCTCTCGCTCCCTCCGGGCTCGGCCCCAAGGCAGAGGAAACCGGAGCAGCGACGCTGGTGCTAGCGACGGCGGCGGCGGCGTTGCTGGAGAGCCCGCCGAGGCGCTGGGGGAAACCCTGAGGTAGTAGCCCCGTCCCTCTTCTCCTTCCTTCAGCCCGCTTTCCAAGCGCCGGGCTTTCTTCGCGCGCCCTCGGCTGCCTCGCAGGCTTGGCACGGCTCGGCTCGGCTCGGCTCGGCTCGGCTTGGCTCAGCTTAGGGTCTCCTCGGGTTTCTCTTGGTTCCTTCCGTCGAAGGAGGCTGGGGGGGAGGGGTTCGAGAGTGAGAGGCTTGGCTACCGCCCCGCGCAAAATGCCTCCATCATCATCGTCATCATCATCATCATTGTCATTATCATTATCTGTATTCTCGACTTGGGAAGAGCGCGCAAGCGGTTGCTGCTGCTGCTGCGTTGCGATCCTGGGAGGCGTGGGGGGGGGTCTCTCCCCTTGGCCCGGGTGGCTGCGGCTGCGGAGGACATTTCGCGTGGGGGACGGGGCGGGAGAGAGAAGGCTATTGCGTGGGGAAGGGCGAAAAGGGCTTCCAGGGCTTCCGATGGTCGAGCAGTTCCTGGCGCGCGAGCCCTGGGTAAGGATCGGTTTGGCTCCTCCATGTAACCTCCCGATGGCCAGATCACTTCATCCCGTGTAGCGGATGCTGGGCACGGCCCGTGGCTGCTGGAAACCTGGGAGGACAGAGAGCCCCGCTGCTGGATCGCTTGGAATCCGCCGTTCCCTCCAGGGATCGCTGCGGAAGTGGTTGGCATGCGCTTAACTGCGTGCCAAAGCAGCAGAGATCCTCCTCGAAAGGCAGGCAGGCAGGCAGGCAGGCAGGCAGGCTGTGTGTGGCTGGGGGTGCGCAGGTGGGCGCCTGCAGGGAAGCCAGGATGGGAGAGAAATTGCCCTGAAGTGAATGACCTTGCTGTTGAGTTACTCTGTGGTGCAAGACACTGAACCCCGTCGCATATGCTGAGAAGGGCAAGACACACACACGTACACGCAGCATCATGCGCCTGTGAATCTTGGCTGCTGTTGCGCTTCCCAGATGAGATGGGAGTTTATGTGGCGACTGAAGAGGGTTTAGGCCAGAGCCTGAGATTGGTGGCGGTAGCACATAAAGCTCCACTGGTTCTGGGCAGAGGCTTGTGGCACAGGCGGTAGTAACATGTTTTAAAGAGGGAAAATGCAGCGATGGAACGGCTGACTTCAGTGGAGACATCCTTTTGCAATAGGCGGCCTCACAAAATAGCTGTAGGGCCTCTATAAAGTCACAGCTTGGTTAGACATTGCAACTGCATCGACTCTCCTCTGTTAAATAGGCTGGGAATGATCAGAGAGTCGCATCCCTCTGCAGTTAAGAATTCATTTAAGATAGGCAGAGAAGTAACTTAGCAAAACAGTGATGCACTTAAGAGGCAGATGCAAACTGAACTGCGGGGGGGGGGGCGTGGAGAGAGAAGGAGGAGGTGGTGGTGGGGTCAGTTTCCCAACCCAGAAGTTGGTGTTAGAATGTGCTATGTGCGGATCATGGTTAAGGAAGAATATGCGTTTTGCAAGGAGTTGCTGGAGAAATCCTTAAAACAGCAGGGACTGAAGAGTGGGGGCCCTCAAATTCCTGGGGGTAGTCCTGGGAAACTTGGGCTTGGTGGGAGAGAGCATTTGAAGGGGCTCAAGAGATTTCAGGGATAAAAAGAGAAAGGAAATTGACTCATCTTTGTGCAGAGAGAGAGGAATGAAGGACAGAAAAGAAGGGGAGGGAGAATACCACTTCCTGTCTGTTTGGAATACTGGCGTTATTTGGATGTAGGTTTTCCAGGCTGTTAATAAATTTACACTAACATTCTTTAAAATAATAATAATTTCTGCACATTGCAAAGTCTAGGGAGCAGCTGTCCTTCAAGATTATATTGATGCTGCAGTGATGGGGTTTGCCTCTGATAGCCTTTTTTTAATATGCTGGCTTTTTTGTTCTCTGTTTTTAAACACTGCTGGACATAAGTAAGTTATCCTTTATTCTTTGACCCATTTTTAACATACAGAAGAACACTA
Source organism: Aspidoscelis marmoratus (assembly GCA_014337955.1). Lineage (NCBI taxonomy): Eukaryota > Metazoa > Chordata > Lepidosauria > Squamata > Teiidae > Aspidoscelis > Aspidoscelis marmoratus. Next base: position 9,864,443 of record MTQE01000390.1, read on the forward strand.
GACTTGGAATTCAATGACACTCTAAATATAGATGTGTGTCACTCTAGGCTGACAACCTCCTTTTCAAAGAGACTTGTAGTTTTTCTCCCAAGTTTGAACCTGAGATGGAGGGAATCTCCTGTAATGATGATGGGAGGCCGAGAAATGGCGGGAAAGGAATGACATGTGCCCTTGAATAGCAGGTTAATGGGGGGGGAGAGAAGCAGGACGCTTCTAAGGCCATTTACTGGGATTTGAGAGTAGGAGAAGGTTTGCCCTTGCCTCTGCTTGAGATGCCCATGAGAATTTGGTGGGCCACTGTGTGTGATGGCATGCTGGACTAGATGGGCTGTGGCCTGATCCAGCAGGGCTTCTCAAGGTTTGCTCAGGGTTTGCTTGTGACGCCAGGTTATGTGATTCTACTCTGTGTTGATCACCCATCTTTTCTCGATAAAAACTGCCAGCAGTAATTAATGATAATTTATGGACAGTGTTATGTTGCTAAAACTTAAAGCTGCATTTTCATTCTGCTCTCAAAAGCTGGGCCCAGTGGTACTGTCTGCATGATGGCACTGATTCAGATCAGTTCAGCCCTGAAGTTTACATGAAGGCTTCTGAAGGGCTAGGAACAAACATTCCTAGACTTGGAGCCACTGGGGGACAAGTTTTGGTGGCATATTTTGATAGTCCATTCAACGAGTCCCTCAGTAGTCTGGAAAATGGAATATGCCTTCTGTACCCCCTCCATGTTCCAGACTGGAACCCGCTGGTCCGCTAGTGGGTCTACTGGTGACCAGGATCAAAGGCCCCTTGATCTAGATTGTGCTCTGACATATGCAGGCAATGTACGAGCGGTGGGAGGGACCTTCCTGGTCCTATCTACGGTGTAAGGCCTATAGTCTACATTGATCCACCCCAAAGGAAGTGCAGAAAGATTCTATGCTACTCCTGTTAGCCCTGTGCTATGGTTGTGCAGCTTACAAAGGGGATGGGAGAAAGCTTAAACCAAGGACCTGCTAACTCAGTCATAATTATTCACTGATTACTTGGCTGTTGCTGGTGCTGCCCTAACCATTCATGGGGGTCTTTGATGTATGCTTGGCAGCCTACTTAAATTGTCTCCAGTGCCATCGCCATGAGGCAGTTTTCCCTGCTCAGATGGCCTCACCTGAAAAGGCCTTGAGAGGACGGTTGATTCCTCATCCTGTGTCTGGATGTGTTGGAGATTTATAGTTGGATGGGGCACTTCATGCCATCGTATCTGCTACACATCGGGGAGGGCAATGAACATGTTCACAGAACGTGACTCTCAAAGAGGAGCAGTTTCACAAGGTTAAACTCCTTCCAAACCCAGCAAACATCCACCTGTTTCAGTCACTCTTTCGGCTTGCCCTTGCAGCTGTTGCTGGAGTCTGGAGGGGCCAGGGCCATGTGGATTATGCAATGATGTTCCTACGCTGCCCATTGTGATCTCAGAGTTTTTGGGCTTTCGCCCAGCTGCTACAAAATCTCAGGCTTTCGTGTATGACAGAAATACAAATTTCTGTACTGTACAGAGTCTGGAAGCCTGGGACCTCAGAGATCCCAACAGTCAGCTCAGTGATGGCATCATGTAGCCGGTATAGTTTGATTCCATACTCCTCCATGGAGCCAGCTGGGTGACCTTGGGCTAGTCACTGCTCTCTTCTGAGCTCTCACAGCTTTTGTGGAGAGAACAGAAGGCTTTGTCAGCCGCTTTGAGTCTCCTTAAATGGGTGAGAAAAGGGGGGGTAGAAAAGCCAACTCTTCTTTCTTTTTTCTTCAGTATATGCTCAAAGATACCATCTATCCATATTTAAGCTCGCCCCCTTGGTATGGTTAGGTAGAGGCTTTTAAGCATGTGCTTATGCCCCCCCCCTTGAAATTAACGTCAAGATTCTCATAACAAATAACCTCATACAAAATAAGTATTTGCTTTTTTTGTATTTTATTAAGACTTCTGTGCCACCCTATTACATGAGTCTCAAAGCAGTGAAGAAGAATAAACAGAAGAAAAATAAGTCAGATGTGAAATATAGAGCATTAAAAACCCATTAAATGAAGATAAAAGATGAAAAATGAAAACAGGTAGGGGACAGTCTGGATGAAAAGATAATGAATGCCTATATAAAATGACTATTCAGTGGAAGGGGAAGAAGAAATAGCTGTCTTCCATATTAGAAAATGTGATTAGCATTTCAGCATTGTGATGAAGTCAATTTGAGATTCCAGCACTATCTCAGTGATTGGGCATGTGAATTTGTATTCACGCCCGGTGAATGTTTTGCACAGGCTTCTCTTTCTGTTAGGGATTTATTTCACTCTCACAACAGTTTTGTATTGACTCAACAGCTAAAGGGACAATAGCCATTCTACAAAAGTGATTGTTTTGTTGCTGAACCACCCACAACCGACCATCCCATTTTCCCCTTTTTCTTTTTTTGTGAGGACATGGCATTATGATACAAAGATTCCTAGGTTAGTGCTTAAGTCAGGGCACGTATGAGACATTGAAGTGGTGAGGCATTTAGTATGCTTAGCAATCATTGTACATTTTCTGAAAAGCCAATTGCCTAGGCTATGTTTCACGCCTTTGAAACCATCGTTTAACTTAAAATATCTAAAAGATAAAGCAGCCTTGAATACAGCATATTCAGTTAGACATAAGTAAAATTGTCATTACAAATATATTAAGCAATCCAGTCTTTATTGATTATTCATTTGACAGTATCAATTCACATAAAAACAGCTTCAAAATCCACGGGAAGGACTCAAAATTGGCAGGCAAAAAAGGCTTATCCAAGCTTCTGTAAAGTGATTTGCTACTTTTACCATGGTAAATGTTCTAAATTTATTTTCTTTTTTGTCACTAAAGACCACCTTTGTTTCAAAGCGTAGGAAATAAAGCTAGATACATTTACTTTATTCCAATAGAATACTGACAGTGTGCCAGTAATACTCAAAATCAAAGGTGCTCTTTAGGTTGGTTGTTTTTTTTTTGGTTTTGCTTGGGCACAGTTCTGAGATACCACTTTCAGACAAAAGTCTGACAGATCAACTGGTAAAAAAATACTTTTTTATTCCATAATCATTTTTATTAATCACTGGAGATGTTTTTGATCCATGACTGAAATAAATTTTACAGGTATACAAGTATGGTCTTCACCTAGAAAGTTCTAAAATGGATCAAGATGAAAAGAATAAATTTCATTGAAACTAACAAGAGAATTGAGTCTTCTAAAATGTCTGTATGATAAACGTTCTCCACCTGAAATTGGAAAGATTACAAATCTGAAGATATGGAAGGCATTTCAGAGGTAGGGTGCCACGGCTAAGAAGTCCCTGCTATTGGCTATCATCATCCAACTGCTCAAGTGAATAGGAAAAAGGGCTTTTGAGACTTCACAGGAGGTGTTCTTGTAAAATGCAGCTTGATGATATTATGATGCCAGGTTAAAAAATAATCAATGTGAGCTGAGACCAGTGCAGCTATGTTAAGACTAGCGATGCGAATTCAGTTCAGCAATATTCCACCAAATAATGTCCTGTGCATGCTTTGTAGTAAACTGTGTTTTTAGGTTATTTTCAAGACAGTCCTACATTCACTTTCTTTCAGTTATCCAGATGGGATGCCTCTAGAGCCTTAAATTAGTACAATTTAACTATCTACCCAGGAAAAGCTATTCAGAGTGAGTAAACAGTTTTATTTGAAGCATTTTTGGGACTCCAACACATAACTGGATCTGGAGAAAAAAGGTTCTGTTTGCACTTACCTTTTAGTGACCTCGAGGCCAATCACTGGGCAGGCACTTCTGCATTGTGCCACTGCCATTCCAGAGTGGGATAACCCTTCCTTGGAGCATTTCAGATGTGGACTGCTAAAAAGCAGTTCCCATGCTTACCAGGAGTGGCTGGATCACACCTGGACCTGTGTCTGCACCCTCTCCCAGGTGCTGCAAAGCGAGTGGGCATAGCTGCATGACTGCAGTTGCCAAGTTGCAAGCAGTGTTCAGAACATCATGGCAGTATCTGACGTGTACCGGATGTTGACTTGGCAATACAGCCTGGGCCATTCACACTGTGAGTGCTATTGGCTATGTACAGGGCAAGTTTAGTGCTTGTCATGTGAATGGCTATTGCCTTGCTGGATCCTTGCCAGCCTGGTATGGTACTTTGACAGCATGCCTGGCCTGCAGGTGTGAACAGGGTCAAAGAAAAGGGGGGAAAGGATACAATTCCCTGTATATAAACCACATAAATTACAGACCTGATAACTTTGGAAGAAGTATAGGCCAACAAAATTGTACTTGGTCAACATATTTTATTTTTAAAAAATACTTTCTTAAATGCGTACTGATTTTAGAACTCCCTCAGTTTTGGCAGTGTGGCGGAACTATTACTTCTATTGTTGCTACTGGGAAAGTTTAAATGTCTGCCCAAATGTGAGATAATACAAAATTGATTTCTAGCAGCAAATCTATATTAAATGTTTGTCCAGATATATCTAGGAAACTACTGTATATTCCGGCGTATAAGACGACTGGGCGTATAAGACGACCCCCAACTTTCCAGTTAAAATATAGAGTTTGGGATATACTCGCTGTATAAGAAGACGACACCCGGCATATAAGACGACCTCTGACTTTTGAGAAAAATTTCCTGGGTTAAAAAGTAGTCTTATATGCCAGAAAATATAGTATATTTGGGGGGGGGGGAGAGAGAACAGCAGAAGTCAGTGTTCGGCCACTGTATCCCACTTGCCTTTGTACAAAGAACTTTGTCTAGAGGATTAATTTGATTGTTGCAAGGGTTGGTCAGTGTATGCTTTTGTCCATAATATCAAGTTGTAATTGGAAGAATGGGCACCTTGCATTTTTCTCCTTCCTTCCTTTCTTGTGTTTCCTGTTGAGTTTAAAGCACCTACCTGATTATTGTTTTAGATCATCCAGGTGAGCTGTTAAGTAAATTAACCATATTTACACATTCCTTTAAATAGCTCAGATAAGCTGTACAAGTTCAGAGGTTCAGCATGTACAGACGCAATATTTCTCTTTCAAACTTGTGTAATTTCAATTGTGACTTAAATTAGCAGGCTTAGACAATGGCTTCTTTTCCCTGAATCATTGTGGCAGAGAAACTAATGGGATATAGCAAAAAGCATACAGTGGAAAAACATGGCAAAATAGGAGAGATGGAAATCACACAGGTGCAGATGGAAATCATAGCAAAAATACAGTTCTTTATGTTTGATAGAGGTTTCTTTTATTACAGGAATATAAGTTCTAGCTGTTAAAGGCTGTTGGATTTCCTTAGTAAATCAGTGTGAATTCTTATCTCCAAAAAAGATATATTAATTAAAGACTTGTTCCTCTGAACTATCTCAGCCTTGGGGATCGATCCTGTATAATGAATGCACAATGTTCTATTAGTAGGTTGTGCGCATACTTTATTTATGGCAAGCTTTGCTAGGGAATGACATGCCTATGTATCATGCATTGTGCAACACCCACAATTATCTCTTCTATTGCTGTGCCTCTGTGATTTTTCCTTTTCAACAGTCTCTTGGAAATGCCAACTTGTGGATAGGCAATTCAGACACACTAGCAATTAACTCATTTTCACTCACAAAATGAGCAATTTTGTTCAAGCCTTTGAGGCATGCAGTGTTTTTCATGCGTTTTCCCCCTTTTAGATATTGCTTGTCCAAGATTCCAGCTATTCAAGTTTCTTTCTGTGGATAACGTCACTGAAATGGTCTTTGTGGAGTCCCTGGGCAGATATTAATGTTTCTTGTCCAACATGGTATTGTACCTATTGGTGAATGTACGAAACAGTATTATGCTCCAAGGGATCTTTACAGATCTAATCTTTATAAGAAGAAATAAAACTTGATTTAATAGTGCAATCTCAAACTATGACCTTTACTAAAGAGATAAATGGTTTCAGATATTTGTAAAGGATATTGCTTTATATCAGAAGTAAGTTCTTGATCATATCTCATTTTAAGTCCCTGTGCGCACTGCGCACTGATACTAAAGTTCGTGCATGTATGGCTTCCAAACCTCAGTGGAAAAGCTGGAAGTAAGCATGCATATAAAAGCATATGTATATTTCTGTCCGATCACGTTCCCTAAAGTCTCAGGATGAGCATAAAACATACAATAAAATCCAACTTTCAGTTTAACATCATTGAAAGCTGGCAGCAAGAAGCCAAAAGTGATGTTAGTAGGAGGTAGGCCTCAGAGTTAATAATCGAGAAGTCCTTTCTCACACATGGTACCCCAGAAAAACCACCAAGAATGGTTGAGGCTGTGATGTGTTGTAGTAGTCATGGAGCCTATGAGGACCATTAAAGTCCCCTTGGCCTGAGTTGACCTCGGTCAGCTCACTCACCAACAATCGGACCAGTCCCCTGGACCCCTTCCATGGAACTTATTGCCTGGCAAGAGAAAGACAGTCTTTAAAAGACCCCAGAAGAACTTGGAAAGAGAGAGACAAGAGTGTAGAAGAGGCACAGATGTAGTTCTGCATGGAGTCCTTCCTCTGAGCTATGATTCACTCATGTTTGAAGCTACTAGGTTGTTACGTGGAGGGGTAATGAACTCCTGAGCAAGAATATTTTACAACTTTAAATAGTTCAGTTCCACCAATGAGACTGCTACCTTTGGCAGATTTTTCCAGACTAGCAGATACAATGTGGCAGATAATCACAGAGTGCATATATTGAAAAAGTGCTGACGGGAACGTCTTGGTGCCAAGAGGTTTTAAGCAGGGTGCTCCTGTTTACACTTTCACAGAACTTCAGTCAGAACTGAAAACCTTGGTCGCTTCCACTCTTGGACAGTTTCCTCACTGTGTGTCGTGACCAGGCTAGCTGCCTCCAAGACACACGAGATCCACCAGGTAGAGTGCTGCAATGGCCTTAATATTGAAGCATCCATGATGCATATATCATGTCTGAGAATGGTCCAAGTATAGACCACTTCTAAAAGGTCTTGTGAGCATCCAGCTGGGGGCTGATCTAACCGTACACCATGGCTCACCTTGCCCACAATTTGAGCAGTGGAGGGGGAAGGGAACCTTTGAACCCAGCCTCCAGAGCTAGGCCTGACCTGGTAGACAGCAGTGTGCCCACTGCCTCTAGCTTCCTGGTCCAAATCACTTGATTTGGGCAAGGAAGCGAGTTGCATGTTCCACACGTAACATGGGGAAGGTGGAATCTTCCACCTATCATGTTCCAAATATTTTGAAACAGGGCTTTAAAAGACTACATAGCTACCATTTGTTAAATCATAAGTGCTCACTATTCAGTAATTCAGAGAGATTAATTTCCTGTTCCTTAGGTTTTCTCAATACAACTAAAAACTGTTCTATAGTTCTCTAACCTGGAGTAGGGGAAAGGGAAAAGTTGATGGAAGCACTGGAATTAATATTAAACATGCATTGTACGTGTTCAAAATGATATTTTTGGAAGTTGAGAATCAGGAATTTCCTCTTCCACCCTCGTTAAGGTATAATGTAATATAGTTGTAAAGGTAGAGGGAAAAGGAAGGAGGGAATAAGAAGGTCTCGCCTATCCTTCAGATATTTTGTGCTTTCAGTCTGAAACTACTAAGGGTATCTTCTCAAAAGTTTTTTTTTCTTAGAAAAAGCAATCACAGCTGAATGCCCAGGGATTTCTGTTTTACTGGGAAGTCTGGTATACGTTAGTGTGAACTTCAGAGAATTTGGTTAGTTGTTATTACATGGTCCGGTGCCTCTGAAAAATTGTAGTGTACCTTTTATGCTCAGAATTTCATAGAATTTTATCTCAAAAGGGATCCAATAGCATTTTGCATTGTATACCTTTAAAAAAATCCAAAGGGACTTGTCCAAATTTATTCTCTCCAGCCTAATACTAAATTACAGAGAGAGTTATTACAACAGAATCAAAGAGGAATCCTTATCATTTTATATAACTTGTAAGATGTTTACAAGAGTCGCAAAGTGGTCCAGAGTCCAGCATTCTTCTTTAACAAAAAGCAACCAGAATCTCTGATAGTGGTTGTGTTGATAAACTGCCAAACTGTGGCATCCTAAAATATGTGGTCATGGGCCTTTTCTGCACTTACCTCTCTTTGATCCAGATCAGTCATTCCGGATTAACTGAATCCACTGATTTGGATCGTGTTAAGGATGTGGGCCAGATCAGAGCCTATACCTCCCCATGACTGCAAATTTTGTGTGAATTTCACGGGCTTGGGGGGGGGGGCGGAGTTGGCAGCACACTATGGTATGCCACTGAAAAGCAGTCCCCTGTAGTTCCAGATCATCGAACTACACACACCCTGTGACAAGGACCTTAGTTGTCATGTGGACCTGATTAAATGACTCCACAAGAGATCTGGATTAAGGACCTCTTAATCCAGATCTAGCTCCACCTTGTGCAGACAGCATGGGATTAACAGGGACAGGGCTTCCTTGATCTGGTCTAAGAAGCTTCTTAAACCGGATCAAGAATAAGCACAGAAAAGACCTCATTTTTTTCCTAATCAAGTTGTCCAAAGAAATAACATTTTGTGACTTCTGGTACCGTATTTTCCGGTGTATAAGACCACTGGGCGTATAAGACAACCCCCAACTTTCCAGTTAAAATATAGAGTTTGGGATATACTCGCCGTATAAGAAGACAACACCCGGTGTATAAGATGACACCCGACTTTTGAGAAGATTTTCCTGGGTTAAAAAGTAGTCTTGTATGCCAGAAAATACAGTACTTCATTTAAACTAATTCTTATAGTTGTCAAAGGATTTTAAAGTAATCCTTAAAAGAATCCTGCTCAAATGCTTTGGATTGGCATAAGATCACTTGTTTTATAGTGCAAAAGATAACTGTCCTGTGTAGGATTTTTCTTTTGGTGTAGAATAGTAGTCCCTCAAGTCATAGTTAAGGAGAAGAAATCACTTAACTACAATTAATTTTCATAGCCCCTGGCATGAAGAAAAACCAACTCATAGTCATTAGGGACCGGTTTTAAATAAGATGTTCCTCCTGCTGAAAATAGTGTCGCATAATTTTGTTCAGAGGAGTTTGTGGGTGAAGCACACAAATGAAACATTTCCTCAGTTTTGGGTGCGGTATCCAGAAGGTCCTTGTGCAGATGCCGAATTAATGAAATGTTGTTGATTTTGGGTGGTGGAGGGGAGGAACCAAATGAGAGGAAATGTGAGTATTTCCTTGCACAGTCTTATATGATGACAGCAGGAAGCAACTGTTTGAATGACCGGACTGGATCACGTAACTTAATTTAGAGGGGATGTTGTGAAAGCGATTGGGAACTTTGTGCATCACAGAAGCAGTGAACTATAATGACAACAGCTCACAACCATGTAGCTGTCTTCTAGACACAGTCGTAGGAAGGTGGTTATGTCTGCTCAGCCTCACACAGCCTCCATGTTGCAGTCAATTCACCATAGGTCCAGAATGCTGAGTGTGGTGAAGTTTTCTTCAGAGCCCCCAATGTTCACACATTAGTGAATACTAGAAGAAGAAGAAGAGTTGGCTTTTCTATCCAGCTTTTCTCACCCATTTCAGGGGACTCAAAGCGGCTGACAAAGCTTTCTGTTCTTCTCCCCACAACAGAACACCCTCAGAAGAGAGCTGTGACTACCCCAGGGTTACCCAGCTGGGTTCATGGAGGAGTGTGGAATCAAACTTGGTATCCCCAGATAAGAGTCCAGCTCCTTAACCACTAGAGAGTCCAGCTCCTTAACCACTGTCTGCACCAGACAGAGCAAAATCCAGATCAGGAGGCTCCTGATCTGGATTACCAACAGATCTGATTAAATAGGTCCTCCACCATACCAGCAAGTGTTGCTCAGAGAACAGAGCCACCAGATGGCACACCTTCATTTTTCAGAGTACTAGGGAACCCATTTTGGTGCACACCAAGGGACATTGCCAAAATGGGACCCCCAGGGGCTAGAAGGTGAGGAACTTTCATGTAAGGTACAGGAATGTGATGTCTACACTTGTTGGATGCATTTATTGTGGGTCATGTTGTATAATTATTGTAAATGTTGGCAATGTATTTATTTATTTAAGATATTTCAATGTATAGCAATTAAGATATTTAAGGTAATGTATTTATGGTAGATAAGAGACAGCAGGTAAGCAGTGGGCAGAGCACCCAAATTAGCATAAGAGATGGGGGAGAGAATGACCACAGGTGCAGCCAATCAGAGGCAGCCCATGCCAGGCTGCAGCCATATAAATGGCACAAACCCAGAAGTACAACTGTTCTATGTTTTGAGTTTTCCAGGTGGGAAGGTTCTGAAGTGACAGTTCTTCACCTGAGGGAAGAAAACCCACATAGTTCCAGCAGGGTCTAGGGCTTGGAAAGAGCCAGGGAGAGACCTTTAGGCAGCCTAGATGCCAATTGTGTGAATTCTTGGAAGCCACTGATTTATTTGTTTGTTTGTTTATCTTCATATACGCGAAGATCACTAGGAAAGGGGTTCCTGTGACTTTAAATTTAGTGAAAGCTAGCGGGAGAAAGCAAGCTGTGGGAGGCTGATAGAGACGCTTCTCCATGAGAGGGGGCTTGTGGAAGCAAGGGAAGTGGCGAACTCTTTGGCGCGGGGTGGAAAGCAACACGGCCAGCGCTAAGTAATATTTATCAAGTCTATTTAACTACTTATTTGAGAAGCCAAGGAAGGCAGGCACTTAGTGAAGGACAGAGATCCACCCCGGCTGAAGGGGCGTTGCCACAAGGACCGATGCAGGGGCTGGGCTAGAATAGTGTCACCGTGCAGACAGTGCTATTTCATATTAAGACTTCCAGTGAATCCAGACCACAGAGCTTTATGTGATTCAAACCTGCTGATTTGGATTGTAGCAAGGTAAATGCAGAAAGCTCTAAGATATTTATTACAAGACAGCCAAAGCCAGAAGCATACATAAGTTAGAGGGAAAGTCTTATTCTATAGGCACAGATACTTGCTTTATAGGGACCTAAAGGCTTATTTTTTTAGACTTCATAAACCATGCAATTCATTTGTTCACTTCCCAGCTGAATTGCATGAATAATTGTAATACTTACTGTAAGAAATGTTTATACAAACTTGTATGATATTAAACTTTTAGCGGGTTTCTGGTTTTTTAAAAAATGCAGCTGCTCTTTTTGTTTAAAATGGTAGGTTCTTTTCAATGAATAATATTTCAACCATTACAGTTTTTAATTTTTTTTTATGTCCTTGTAGTTTTCTGACATTATCTTCTCTGACATTCTGTACATTATCTTGAAAGGACTGCACTCAAGAGAGCCACTTTATTAATAATTCCATAAATAAACAACACTTTTGGCTGGAGAAAAAAATGAAAAGGAATTGCCTGAGTAACTAGAGTTTATAGGTCACTGTAGCTGAGATCATTTGTTACATTATTTATTGCATCTATATTAATTTCAAACAAAAGCAAAGGTTTGTAAATATATATATATATATAAATATATATATATAAATATATATATATATTATATCCCGCCCCATACCCTAGGGTCTCTGGGCGGCTACCAACAT
>MTQE01000390.1:9876221-9889314 GCA_014337955.1 Aspidoscelis marmoratus
TATAAAATATACACATATCAAAACTGTATAGAACAATGCTAAAACCAATATATATATATATTAATTTTTATATGCACATAAGAAAAAACGACACTAACAAGGAAAGAAAAAAATTGTGATAGTGTATTTCGACTTAAGAAATAGTCTTATTGGGTGTTTTTCCACTGTCATTAAAGTACCCATTAAGTACCCATTAATGGGTACGAAATGGCATTTTTGTACCCATTAATGGGTACTTAATGGGTACTTCTAGTGACAGTGGGAAAACACCCATTGTTTCATCTCAAATTCTGGAGCTTGGGGTCTCATTGAATAGTTCAGTAATTCTTTCCAATTCTTTCCCTCTGTTTTGAACCATGGTTTCAGTCGCAATATAATTGTAGATTTTGTAGCATATTATCATTTGATCAAATAAATACTGTTTATCTGCTCTTATTCTCCCTGTTGTTGCATGAAACAAATCTATTTGGGGTGTTAATTCCACATTTAAATTTAAAATACTATTAATATTATTCTGACTTGTTCCCCAAAACCTTTTAATATTATTGCATTCCTATCAGAGGTGGAAATACATTCCTCTGTGCCCACCCCAATTCTGGCGGTTTGGTAACATTCCAGGAATCGTATATGATAATTGAGATAGTGTTCTATAGCACTTATAAAATACCTTAAGTGCTATTTCCTGTACCCTATTTTTTATTTTACTAATTTTTGCCCAACATTTTCTTTTGTAATGTTAGTATCTGACTGCCAACTTTGAAATGTACTATCCAATACTTCATTTGTTTGACTTTTTAATAATCCCAATATTTTACCTCCAATTCCTCTTGACCCCTTCAAAAATTCCTCCATTATTTCTTCAGAATTCATCTACAGCCTGTCAGTCTGTATTGTATATTATTTATTTACCAGTTCCTAAATGAGTGATAACCGTTATCCCCCAAAACCTGTTTAATCTCTCATTCCCTCCATACCCATCTACTGTCACAAACATCCTTTACATATTTAAACCCCTTATCATTTAACTGAAGTATTAATCTTTCCCTTAAAATCTCTTGATCTTTGTTTATATATTTTTATTTGTATATTTTGATATCAGTGGTGCTAATTTATGATAGGTTCTCCACACCTCCATTAACTGTTCCATTGGTCCGTATATTTCTAAATGGTTTCAGTCATTTTACCTGATGTTACATTTTGGGGGGGCTAATTTTCTTTTCCCTTTTTACTAATTTGTCATTCCTTTTAAATCCTAATTCTAATATTTATTTAATTTGAATGGCCATGTAATATTTTTCCAGAGAGGGAACTGACCATCCTCCTTCTTGGATTTCCATATTTAATATCTCTCTTCTCAATATTGGTCATTTTGTATTAAATACCCAAAGACTTATTTTACTAGCCCATTGTTTCAATATCGTAGTACTTACTGTCTCAGGTAGGGTTTGAAATAAATACAAAAACCGTGGAATAATAAACACCTTTACTACTCCAATCCTTGATAGTATGGACATTCCTTTGAACGTTTTATTTATTTATTTATACATTTATTTTCTTCCATACCTGCCAATAATTTCATATAATCGTCTGTTAGTATTTGTTGTTAGAAATATTCCCATGTATTTATTTATTTTTTCACTCCTAATCTTAACCCAGTCTTATTCATTCTGCTCCGGTGACCGATTATTAATAAACATTCTTTATTTACTTATATTTATTTTCAGTCCTGACATTTTTGTAAACTTATTTAAAACATTTTAATTGCTATTATTATTCCTTTAGGTGTGTGAGTAATTATCATTGCACCATCAGCAAAGAGATTTATTTTAACTTCTAACAAAATTTTAATAATTTGAGCGTGAATCCTCTAATGCCTGGATTTTTAACCTGTGATCCACGAACCGCCAAGGCTCCACAAACGCCTCATAGCAGGTTTGCAAAGGCTTGAAGAAATGTTATGATCTTTTGGGAAAACCCCAGCCTGGCAAATTGGCCTTTTTTGGCAGTTTTTGGCATTTTGATATTTTTTGACACTTTGGTGCACTTTTTTGGCTTTCAGAAAGAAACAGTTCAGTTTAGGGGTGTGACAGAAGCAGTCTAGGGACAGGACTGAGGTAGTCTTGACCTTTTGGGCATTTTTTAATAGTTTGATCTATGGGTGGCGTGGGGGAAATAAGAAATTAAATTAAATTAGCTTTGGAAGGTGTACTGGAACAAGGGGCTTTGGGGTGGTGTTTCTTGGAAAATGTGGTTGAAGATCCTGTACTGGAACTGTACTGTGCCGTAAATCTTCAGTTAAACCTTGGTGGTTTGTGGCAACAAAAATATTTAAAGGAAATCTATGGTGAAGAAAACGTTAAGAACCGCTCTCATGGAAGTGATTTTTTTTTTCTAAGCAACAAAATTTCTGAAGTTTTGATGGCATGTTGTCTTAATAGAATTACTGTAGTACAAGATAGATTGTTAATTGGCCAAATGGGCTTTCAGTTTAACCAGCCAATTCAGCATTATGTAGCTGAAATATGACAGTGAAAGTTTCTGTGACTAAATAATTTTTCATTCTTCAACACACTTAGTAAAATACAATGCACTCTGAGACCTCAGAGGCCAAACCAGACAACTAATATCAGAATATGATTCTGTTTTTCTAGTACAAACTCTTGGATAGTCTTTGTAGCCAAATAGAAGAAAAATAAAACATTAAAATTTCCCCCACAATTAGTTTAGAGATTTGTGGATTGGTTTCCCTTTCCTACATACTTATCTTCCATCATTCCTTTCTTTCTTTTTAGACATGTTATTCTATTTCTTCAATAATCTTTTCATGTTTTATATGGAGACAAAATTAAAATAAAGTTTTTAAATAACATTTGTTCCCAAATAGTTCAAGGGGAATTCAAGAAAAATAATACCTAGAGCTGCTGCTTAAAAGCAAAGGGAAATGAAAATGTTGTCATGTAATGCCTAAGATGAGAAGGTAGATCCAAGGTTGATCTGTGAGGAGAGATCATTCCAAAATTATAGAACCACAATGGAAGATTTGTGTGTGTGGTTGCCACCTGCTGCGTGTGATTAGATGGCGAAAGTCATTGGAAAAACAAACACATAATGCTTTCACTGGTGGACTGAGACGGAAGTGTCCTGTATGGTCTCTGTGGGAGCATACCTGGATTATCCCACCTTGTCAAGTGCCAAAAGGCCCTCAGTTATTTCTCACATTTCCAGTATATTGCTGAGACCATACTGAGGTATACCTTCCATCTGCAAGCAGCCCAGCAGTCTGAGCTTGTTATAATTTTTGGACTTTCTCCGTACTTGGGTATGAAGTGTGGATGTTTTTAACTGATGTAGGAGCTTAGCTAAGATGATGGGTCCACCAAGCTCAAATCTAGACTGTGGTTCCACAAAATCTTGGGGTGTTTTTCCACCGCAGCCCTTAGATCCGGATCTAAGAAGATCCGGATCCAAGGAATGAGTACATTCCTTAATCCAGATCTAGTAGATCTGGATTAAGGGAAGCACCCAATGTGTTTCCACAGGAGGTCTAGCACCCATTAGCAATGGGTGCTAGCCCCCCTGCCGTGGAAACACCTTTGCACCCATGTCGGGAATCCAGATTAACCCAGAAGCGGTCTGCCTGTCACCCCAGGTGTTTTGGGGAACAGGGGGTGCAATCTCTGAAGTCCCTCCGAAATCCCTCCGAAATCCCTCTGATGTTGCCTTCGGAGGTTAGCAAAGGCTCCGAAGGCAAACCCCTTGTGAGAGCCTGCATATGAATTAGCTCTTTGTGAGCAGGGATGAGTCAGCCTCATTAAATATGTACCTCTTTCTATGCCTGAAGGTAACAGTCCACTTTGATCTCCCTTTGTTATCAGAGGTTTGACTTCGGAGCCTTTGCTAATCTCTGAAGGCAACTTCGAAGTAACTTCGAAATGATTTCGAAGCCTAGGTTTTGGAGCTCCCCCCCAAGGGTGCCCCCTCCCCCTAGCCTCCTCTAGACACCATTGCTAAACTAATGTGGAAACAGGTTCCCTTTAATCCAGATTTTCTGGCTGAAGACCCCATTGTAGACCCCATTAATGGGGTGTACAGAAAATCTGGATTAAAGGCTGAGATGTACCCATAGGATCCGGATTTCCCCAGCGGCAGTGGGGACAAATGTGTCCCAAATGGGTGCCGTGGTGGAAATGGGGTCATCCGGCTCAAACCCAAATGGGTCCTTAATGGGTGCAAAAATTGGTACTTTCTGCCAGTGGAAAAACAGCCTTGGTTAAGTTCTTTTCTAACTGTAATGTATTTCTTGAGATACTAGGCCAAGGAGTGAGTATAGTATCCTCTACGCTTGTTGGATATTGAGCTAAAATTGAATTTTAGATCTTCTCAGTAGGAACAAAGCTCTGTCTCTGACTTCTGGGCTCTGTGATACATTGTTATCTTATGGGACAGGGGAAAATATACTTTTAGTAATTGTAATCATATAAATACTATTGGAAACCACAAATGGTTAATGCATGTGTGTATTTATGTGCATATATACATGTGCTTTAGAAAGCTAATTGTAGGCAATTTCTTTGTGGTTCCTTTATTTAGTGTTTTGCATCTTTTTTGTTAATACACCATTTTATCCTGCTATTCTCAGCCATTTTATAGAGTTGAACCCTCTAGTGACATTTTATCTTTGTTCAGCAGTAACCCTTCAACTCTTGCTGCTTCATTTCAAATTCCCTAAGTTCACTTATGCAGTAAGTCTTCCAAGTTAAACGGCAGAAAAGGTCAGAGTGCCGAAATAATATTTCCTTCTGTGTACAGGAGGACAAAATGCTAAAAGGGTTGGAATGTGAAGCTTCTTTTACAGTTTTGTAGCTTTCTTATCTCTGGCACTAGAGCTGACAGTCAATAGGCTTTTCACAGATCAGATAGTATGCGACCAAATTCTTTGCTTCCTCCTCCTTCCTAGTAAACTACATTTCCTTTGACCAGTTAGCCTACCCAAAACTAGCTGTCCCCACGTGTAATCTTCACGCAGTTCGTCTGAGCTACTGTTTAGGTGGAGTAGACATTGCTCCATCTTGAGTCCAGTTGCAAACGTTCATTGTTCTGGACTGGGTCTGTGCTAGGCTACCAGCCTTAGTAGTTGATTGACTCCTAACATCAAAGAGAATAACCTGTTGTTCTTCAGGACTTGCTATACACCAGCTCTCACTGTCAGCAGGCTTGGCCAGTGGTCAGAGACAATTTGAGAAGCACAGATTCTCCAATGTGTCTTTGCAACCACCGTATGAAAGAGGCTAGTTTGGGAGGTTGTGGCTTATTGTTTAGTGGGTTATGACTGAGTTGCCTACTTGTGACATTGACCAAAATGCTGAAATGTGAGGGTCAGGATGTCATGCCACAAAATAAAAGTGGCATTAATTTGTAGATGCTTCCCAGGATCCATTGCTTTTTGCTGTAATTAATTTTTATTTTCTTAAAATAACTTAAAACATACAGATGTTAGTTTAATTATGTTTAGTGACTTCCAGTGTCGTCCTCAGTGTTTCATTGTACCTCTAATGTTCTGCCTACCAATAGCTTTTTCTTCCTCTGCTCCCACTTTGTCTAACTTCTTGCTTAGTCCTCAAACCCTGCAACTGATATCCTCTTCAGGGACATGGGTAAAGTGAGCCAGTTTGGTCAAGTGGTTAGAGAGTCAGAGTCATCTAGGAATACTGGGTTTGATTCCGCCCTCCCCCATGAAGCCAGCTGGGTGACCTTGGGCTAGTCACAGCTCTCTTCTGAGCTCCCACAGACCCACCTACCTCACAGGGTGTCTGTTGTGAGAAGAACAGAAAGCTTTGTCAGCTGCTTTGAGTCCCCTTAAATGGGTGAGAAAAGCAGGGTAGAAAAGCCTACTACTACTCCTCTTCCTCCTCCTCCTCCTCCTTCTTCTGTATCTGTATCTGTAAATAATCCATAAAATAGAACTTTACTGATTAGTCATTTTTACCATATAATGTTTACAAAAGACAAAATCATACAAGGATAAAAACAAGAACAAAATAAAAATAACTTCATTATTTGTCCCTGTCAAACTTGCAAGACACCCATTCAACTCAGTGGATATAATCAATAAAATGTTGCCAGTTCTTTGTAAAAAAAAAATCCACCAATGAATTTCTTACCAAATTAATTGGTCCATTTTTGTGAATTCTGTGATCTTTGATTACCCTGTCTTGTATTTTTGGGATATCTCCCATTTTCAAACTCTGAGCAGCAGTTACCATATATTGTAATAACATACTCCATTATCAGTGTTGTTGTCTATTATAATAGAAGCATTTTCAGGTTTCAGCTTTAAATGTACTCTTAACACTGCTTGTAATAGGGTCTATTTGTTATCTTGGAGTTGCACCCACATGCCTCTGTTGGGGTGACCATAAACTGCTCTTTTGGAAGTGAAAATCTCAACAGAGAGTTGGATGAAGGGCTTTATCCTCCTGTCCTGGAGGTACGTCGGAGGTTCTGTGTGCTCTAGGAGAAGCAAATTACATTCCTTTCCTCCTCTCTGTCTGTCCCTGGCCAGGAAGGGCTAGCCCAGGGGGAAGCTTTGATTGGGGCGAGGCAGTACAATCTTTACTGCATTCTTGCTTCCTGGGTTAAAGTGGAGAGTGGAACGTTTCCATTCTCCTCTTTCTCCCCCTTCCAAGCTTCTGACATTTGATCTCTGAGAGCAAATGTAAAAGCTTAAGCTGCCTGGAGGTTTTCTTACAAAGGACAGGTGGATGCTCTCCACCTAGAATTCCCTAGGACTATCTAAAGAAAAAAAAAGTTAAATTTCTAAAGGGGCAAAAATGTAAAATAACCTGCAGGATGGTAAAATAGAAATATTTTGAAAAGGCATTGCACCTTGATACTTAGGAGGTTTTCGACTTTCGAGTTTCATATATCTGCAAGAATTTGTGATGCTCCTTTGCTACTTTCATCCTTTTCTTACCTAAAAAATGCAGTTATATTGTAGCCCCACCATGAATAGTGCTTCTAAAAGGCAGTTTTGACTGTTTTACTTGAAGTAATTGGGATTTTGTTTGTTACTTTGCTTACTCATAATTAGTAGAAAGATCCAGGGAAAACATTTTGCCCTGTGAAGAATTTTAAGACATAGTTTCTACAGGGGAAAAAAAATATCAGTATATAAAAGGTTGTAACCCGCCCAGAGACCTTCGGGTATGGGGCGGGATATAAATGTAAATAATAAATAAATAAATAAATAAATAAATAAATAAATAAATAAATAAATAAATAAATAAATAAATAAATAACAGTGTGGATGTGTTTGAGAGAGACAGATTCATTGTTTTTAAGGCTGATAATGATGTTAGTACAGTTTTCGGCCATCCCAGTCAGAATGGCTAGTTGTTACAAAGTCAGGAAGTTTATCTGGAAGATGCCATTTTAGTGACTGGTTATGTAATGGGACAGAGAAGGTGATAGTTTCTAGTAGGGCCAGTTTTATCTTGAGTGTTTCCTTCACTGCTAATGTTCCTGTGCTTAGAGATTTAAAGACAAGGGTAAAACCACACACATAGAAAATTGCCCCAGGTCATGCTGTAATATATTTTTCAGAATTTGTGTCAAGACAAACATTTGTGTTTTAGAAAAAAGCTGCTCTGTTTCTCTTTAATGCTGTAATGGACTATTAGCTTTATGTGTACTACTTTTTTGCACCAGGAGGTTTATAAAACCCAACCCCACTGCTCTAAACCCACCCAGAGCACATTGCTGTTCAGCAAGGCTGGAGAAGAATATAGGAAGAAGTTCCTAAGGAAAAAAACATGGAATTGTTACTAGAGGAAGTTGATCGACATCCGTACATTTTAATTTGAAAAGCAGACCCAAGAATGAGAAAGCAAGAAAGGATGCATTTTATTAAAGACCAGCGATCCTATAGTGCACAACTCAGACTGCAACTGTTAGTATGTTAAGGATTGCAATCTTAACTATAAATTTCTGGTACAACAGGGGTGGAGAGCCCTGCTGGAATTACGTGCTGAGAACAGTGTTTATACTGCTCCATTTATCTTGTTTTGATGGTTTTTCACTTGTTGCAGTCCTTAGAAACTAACAGAGCACTTCCTCTCTGGCTCAGCAAAACTATTCTTAACAAGTCAACAAGCGACAGGATTTTCCTCATAAACATGTCTTCTAAGAGGCTGTGAAAGGTAAAGTCAGGGCATTTATGCTACTCCACACAGAAGTCCAAACTTACTCTGGTCATTTATGCGCCGCCTTTCAAGTCTTTCATGTTACTGCCTTGTTTCCAATCAGTGCATTTTCATGCGTCATAAAAATTTAGGTGAACGTGGTAAAATGTATATAGGTTTACCAGGAAACTGGAATGGGCTGTGCCTGGTAGCTTTTGGTATTGGATGGTAGATAGATTGGGTCTGCCACCATTAGTAGTGTTCCTAAAAGATGTAATTTATGCTTGTTTCTGCGAAAGAATAATATAAGCAAGCCAAGTTAATATGTGGCTCTTTTTCAGTTTTGGGTGTGGATCCCTTTAGGACAGTGTTTCCCAAAGTGTGGTACGCATACCCCCAGGGGTACGGGAAGAGTTTGGTGGGGGTACGCGTTGCACTGGAGTTTGGTGGGGATCATGTGGGAATATCCACTGCACCGTGCTTAGCTGCGCCTGCAGAACAAGGAAAGAGGGGTACTCAGCCTTACGAAAATTATAGAAGGGGTACACGTATGTCAAAAGTTTGGGGAACACTGCTTTAGGAGGTATGCTATGCCTTCATAAAGCAAATGATCACCAGCGTGTGTCCTGGACTGGGTTGTTAAGGTAGTAATGAAAGCCTGTATGCTGTTGCCACATGGCCTGAATGGCTCCAAAAGATCTGTTGCCCTAATTTCCGGTGTCTGCCTGGTGGATGAAAACAAGCCTGCCTAATAAATGATGTAACAAACACCAGCCTTGCTATGGAGCTGTTAAGAGAATTATTCCATTACTGGGTGCCCAGGCTGCTGTTAATGCCTCTAATGCTCCCATCCATGAAAATAGCCCTTATCTTAAGTCACAATCTTTGGCTGAAGTAGCAGCAGCAGCTGTTGCCAATCCTAATTGAAATAACTGGTGAAGCTAAAGCAGTGGCGAATTGAAGAGCCCCGGTGCCTGGAGCCATGATTTTAAAAACACAGCTTTCCCCTTTAGTAGCTTGTGGATTGGTTGCGGGGTGGGGTGGGGTGTCTTTTAAAGTTGAACCCATTAATTGCTTCTGAGAGTGTGACATCTGGCACAGAGCAGCAGCCTTGCTCAGAAACTTGCTTTGGAACATATAGTGGCTATTATGCTTTAAACTTTGGATCCATTGTATGGAGCTAGGGACTTTTAATATAATCCTGCTCTCTGCATAGTGGCCCTGGTCCAGAGATCTGCTCTGGAACACAGGCAGGAATAAGGGTGTTTTGCAATAGTAAATTTAACATAAAGGAAGACCTCCCACTCTGTTGCTTGCATTGAGATGCATAGCATTCTCAGTCTGAAAGAGTATAAACACAGGAAATACTTCATTGGTTGAAAGACTTCATATTTAAAAGATGACTTCCAAAGCATGTTATAAGCAGTATGATAAGCAAGCCACAGGTCTGACCTGCTGCCAACATTAGTTGCAGGATGGGATGCCTGATTCATCCCAGCATCCCCATAATGATGCATGCTAACTCCGAGGGCCTATTTGCATATAACCTTTTGTAACAGTTCCATCTAATCCCCACTCAGGCCGTTCTGCACTCGCGGCCACCATCCCAGAACTCAGTATCCCCTCCAAGGTTGTGGTTACACCTTCACTTTAAACTTTCTTCAGCCCGTCTTTGGATCTGGTTGCTCATACCTTTTCATTTCTGTCCAGTTTATTTGTGCACTTTCCATTGAGGAAAGTCCAGATGGAGGGTGGTAAGTCCACACACAAGAAAAAAAATGGATAGAAATGAAAAGATGTGAACAGTCAGACCTGAAGATGGACTGAAAGAGGTTTAAAGTACAGGTGTGACCATGGCCCCAGGCAGCAATGTCTACATTAGGGGTGTGAATGAATGCAATTTTCGGGATTTGATTCGAATCTTTAAAATTCAAATTTAACCAAATTTGAATCTATTCATTCAAATTTTCAATTCAGTTTTGCACTTATGAATGTCATTTGTATGTGCCCGTAGGCATCATTACGCATCCTGTACGCATCCCATGCCTACATCCATATGCATCCTGTAGTTATCCCATATGCAACCCGTTTTCACCCCATACAGATCTGTACAATGGGTTTGGATGTGGGAAAGGTGCATGTGTGCAAATACACATCGTGTACGACCCAGTACATGTGCAAATGTCCGGATAATTCAAACAAATAGATCAAAAACTCAAAATTCATTCAAATTTTTAAATTTGAATTTGTGGACATTCAATTAGAATTTGAGTTTTGAAATTCGGACACATTCAATTGAATTTCAGATACCTTCGAATATTCATGCACAGCCCTAGTCTGCATCTTCTACAGGTGCATCACAGTGAATGGGTGTGGCAGTGCAAATGCAGCTGCACAGTCACACAAGCATCCAGATCGCCATGGTGACATCCAGTCATGTGCTGGAGGTTGCCATGGCGATCTGGCCTGGCCTGACCTGCACGTTTGCACTTTGAGTGCTGCTGGCCCAGATCATCTGAAGTGCTCATGGCGCTGCTGTGCTACTACCTTACTTGAGAATAAAACCATTTTATTTTAATTTATGAAATCATGTGATTTTTATATGAAGTCTTACTTGAGAATATAGTTCCCAGTTATCTAGATATCAAGGAATCCAACTTTCCGAAAATTTTAATTCCAGTGTCGAGATGTGCTGAGATTTGATTCAAAGGGCCCAAAACGAATAATCAGAATTGAATCAGATAGCTTTAAGGTAGGGTTAGACAAATTTATGGACGACAGATGTATCAATGGCTACTAGAACGAATGCCTAGGTGCATCTTTCAGGCTGAGGGGAGGGGAGGAACCGGGGCACTTCTAAGGCCATCTGCTGGGACTCGAGAGCAGGAGAAGGTTTGTCCTCGTCTCTGCTTGAGATGCCCATGAGCATTTGGTGGGCCACTGTGTGCGACAGGATGCTGGACTAAATGGGCTGTGGCCTGATCCAGCAAGGCTTCTCTTATGTTCTTATGCCTTATTTTGCTTTCCTGCACTTCTGTACAGTAGCAAGAAAGTAAGCTTAGGAATTTGGCTCAGGACAGAATACTGGTAACTCTATCCAGGGCATTCAGTAGCAGAAGCTGCTGCTTAATCATTCATTCATTAGCACTGAGTACTTTGTGCCTGAAAGACAGATAGAGGGTAAGAAATGGTGTCAGTCTGCCTCAAAGGAATATACTGAAGATAAATTAACAAGGGTAATGTCACTTTCTTATATGTGTCTTGCGCTGCTTTCCTAGAGTTGGCGGACAACCTCGGCTTCCATCGACTTGAGAGAAAGCAGGAATCTTCTCATTGCCTCGATCTTTCTTTTAAAAACAATAAAAACTGTTCTTTTAGCACTGGAAGTAAGGAAACTAATAAATCTGAATCAATAAATTTCACCTAAGTAAGAACTCTAAACCTCTTTCCTGTGTTGCCTATTATAGATTGAAATTGTATATAATGTTAACAGCCCTTTTTGAAAATTAAAAGCATCATTAATTATAAGCATTTTAGCCTTGTCAATTTCATAGAGGATTCACCATTATTTTGCTTCTGAATGAATGAACTTTATTGATTAGTCATTTGGCTACATCATATCAAGTTTCAAATATACAAAAGATAAAAAATCATGTAAAACGTGCAAGAATAAAACATACAAGGATAAAATAAAATTCTGTGTCAGCCCCTGCTGTTAGAGCAGAACTTGGAGACCAAGCTATACAGTGCTCCATCAGCATCAAAATATTTAACTTTTGGTTGCATTTATTCTCAATGCCTGAAAATAGATTTCTAAGAATGTGCCTCGAAGAACAGCATAGGAACTATTCGTGGGTCCATCAATTACATGGTATTATTTCTCACCGTGGTCTCTCTTTGCAGATGTTAGGGCATACTAGACAGGTAGCTAAGGAGATTTTTAAGCAGTATGTAATGGACATTAGTGCACAAAATGGCACTGTGAGCCTCTCTAACATTAAATCACTGAAGTGGCTAGCACAAATGAAATTTATTTTCCAGCTTGAAAAATATCTAGTTTACAAAATGCCCCTCCAGTTCACTTACAGTATACCCGTTTCAAACTTATGGACTCTATGGTGAAGTATGGTAGATACCATCAGGTCCCCTATGAAGAGAGATTGTGTGCTTGTGAGGCAGCAATGGAAGAAGATCTTCCACATATCTTGTTTACTTGTCCCCCGTATTCTTTAATAAGAACATCTTGTTTGGCACCCCTTTTACAAAACGGGTCCCATTGGTACGCAGACCACAAGGTGACCTTCCTTCTGCAGGGAGAAGATGCCCATGTGACACACAGGATAGCATTGGTTTTTTGTTAAGGCTGCTCGACTTAGGAAATCATTCGTGGACTTGAATGGGGTGTCTTGTAAGGGTGGTGGGGGAACAAGTAATATTTGGAGCTACCCTTGAGAATGATCAGGAAGTTGCAACAAGCACACAGTGCAGCAGCTCAACTGCTCACGTGAGTCTCTGACCAGAACACTCATCGTGCTGATACTGAAACGTCTACATTGGTTTCCTTACTACTGAACCCAGTTCAAAGTGCTGACTTTACTTACAAAGCCCTATATAACTCAGGTCTCGATTACATGAAGTTGCATTTTCTCTCATATGGTGGTGGGGGGGAGGGAGGAATCTTATAGTTCTGCCACTGTGAATGTTTGAGGAGTGAGGGCCTTTTCTTTGGTTGCCCACTTCCTATGGAAAAGCCTTCCAGCCAGGTGCCAACCTTGTGTTGTTTTTGACACCGTGACCTGGGCCCTTTCTGCACTGGACTTTATTCTGGATTGTATCTCAGAATAGGGATCTGCCATCTGCATTCTGGTGCAGACTTCAGAACATCCTGTGTGGAATCTGTTGTAGTTTCCATC
>MTQE01000390.1:9889864-9906872 GCA_014337955.1 Aspidoscelis marmoratus
GAACGCGTTCCGTCTGGAACGCGATTCAGTGCGGAAATGCCTCTGGTTTAAGCATACCTCTTCAACCAAGCCTTTAATGTTTAGTTCTCTCCTTACATTGTCCTGCTAGGCTTGATGTCTGTGCTTTATGGCAGTATAAGACATAATTCATGAATTTATCCATGTTTTTATTGTGTGTTGCAATACTTCATGTGTTGCGACAGTGAAGACCATAATATAAATGCTTGGAAATAAATGAGTGATTCTGCAGTGACTGGAATACCACATGAGCAAGCATACTAGGGGGTTTCCTTCTGCTGTCCGGTGCAGTCTGAGACAGTATCCCAGAGGATGCATGGAAGGGAGGTTCCTAGTACCCTTGCTATTGTGGAATACCAGCCATTGCAAAATCACCTGGTAACTCTTGTCAGAACAGCTTACGAAGTGCTTTGTAATAAGTGTGTGTTGGGAGCCATCTTAGCATTATGGCAGAGATTTTGGGCTAGGGCTTAGAAATCCGTATAGAGAGAGGTGTAAATGGCTACTAGAGTTGATGACTAAACACTACTTCCAGGTTGGAGAGAAGCGCAGGATGTCCCTAAAGGCCATTTTCAGGGAACTGAGGTGAAGGTTTTCCCTTTGTTTTCTGCTGGAGATTCCCAGAGGCAATTGGTGGGCCGTTGTGAGAGACAGAATGCTGGACTAGATGGACTGTGGCCTGATCCAGCAGGCTCCTCTTGTGTTGTTATTGGTTAGACGTATTCATGGAGGACAGGTGTACTAGATGCCTAGGTGCTGTGCCCAAACTGGAGAGACAGGCAGGATGCCTCTAAGAGCCATTTGCAGGAAATAAACAGGTGAAGGTTTTGTCTTTGTCTTCTGCTTGAAATGCCCAGAAACTATTGGTGAGTGCTGGACTAGATTCTCTGCAGCCTGAGCCAACAGGTATTTTCTTGTATTCTTATATAGGTGGGTTTAAATCCTCACTCAGCCATCAAAGGTCACCTTGGGCCAGTCACAGCCTTTCAGGGATGTTGTGAAAAGATGGAGAAGAAAAATAATGCATGCCATCCTGAGGTTTTTTTTTGGGGGGGCACCTTAGGGATAAAGCTAGGAACAGCAGGTCAAAGCTCTGATCCCCCCCCCCCATCAGAGCAGGTAATTCTTACCTTTGAAAATCCTGTTGCATTCCAGTTCTACCTTTCACTGAGAATCGGATAGCTGAGAGGAGGAACAGATTTGGCCCAGAGCCTTTCCTTTTTTACCCCCTTGATCTTTTCCACACTAGCCCTTATTCTGGAATTACTGTTGATGAAATGGAAGCAGACTTCCCTGTCTTTATTCTCCTTGCCTGTAGCAGATTTAGATATAGAGGTGGTTTTTTTTCCACTAGCACTAAGTACCCATTAAGGACCCATTAGGCTCAGAGCAGGAAGACCCCATTTCCACTGCAGTACCCATTAGAGCCACATTTGTTTCCACTTGTACTAGGGAAATCCGGATCAAATGGGTCCTTCACGACCTATAATCCAGATTTCCTGTAGGGATCTACAATCCGTTTTCAGCCATGAAATTTGGATTATGCTCGTTCGCACAGTGAGGTTTAGGGGCTTGTTTAAGAATCATGTCCTGCATCATGCCAACATACTTCTATTCTGCTTTTTAGTTTATGTATTTTTAGTGCTGTGTTATTATTTAAGAAGGGCTGCATATTTAAGTGAAAAACAAAGCACATATTCTCATATCATTGTTAGTTGTTTGTAGTTTTTGACAGGAAGAGGAAAGGCTCTGCCTTAGACATACTCAGTTGTTGATAAGAGTTTGTACTTGATGACTTCATACATTCCTGCAGAAAAGTGTAGTTAAAAGAGCTACACTTGTACACAGCTGTTGTGATGTGTGTTTGGCAAGCTGACCTCTTCTCTCCTGCTCTTTAGCTTTTCACTTTCTTCAGCCTACCCCTAAAAAAATGTACATGATCCTTGGAAGTTCCAAATAACATTTAAAGAAAGCTTGCTTTTTTTCATTTTCATTTTTGTTTTGTACTCTTTTTGGAGAACTTTGAATGCTACTAATTTTGCCTTGTATGGAATGATATTTTGACATTTCCCCTCTTTAACATTTCTGGAAACCCAGGGCTTGAATATCTTTTTTAATATTAGTAAGATTTATTCTTGGTCTTGTTGATAAGCTTTGATAAAGAAGCCGTTCATATGGCATGCTTTTTGACGGGGGATAGTTTAAAATGTTTGGCATGTTAATTGATGGAGTTCAGAGCACATCTTCGCATCCCCTTCTTAGAAAGAGATAGTGTTCCAAATGAAATGATGTGCCAACCAGTATGCTTGGACACTTCTCAGAATCATGCACCTTCTTCAGAATATTTATTCACAATTTAAACTAACAGATTACACAGATTACCCATGAAACAACAGCAGTGGATATTGATACTGAAAACAAGTAGTACTGGGAGAAGTTAATAGTACTTATGTCCCTGCTTATTTATTTGCTCAGATATAAATAATGAAACAAACAAATATACATAGGGATGCATGTGAAATCCAAAGGTCTTTTCTTCATTCTTCATAGCCAGTCTATGCTTATTCAATTCCATATATACTGAAAA
This sequence comes from Aspidoscelis marmoratus, assembly GCA_014337955.1. NCBI lineage: Eukaryota > Metazoa > Chordata > Lepidosauria > Squamata > Teiidae > Aspidoscelis > Aspidoscelis marmoratus. The sequence continues at coordinate 9,892,470 of MTQE01000390.1, forward strand.
AGATCTCTGTTGAATTTTATTTATTATTTACATTTTTATCCCACTCTATACCCAGAGGTCTCCGGGTGGCTAACAAAATTTAAAATCAAACATTATTAAAACAATAACAGTATATGTTAAGACAGTAGCATCTGCAAGGGTGAATTCCCTTTACAAGCTTAAAACGGTTTCGAAACGGTTTCGATCCTCGCAGTCCCCACATCAGGTTGGCTTAACACGCTTTCCGCGTGTTAAATCGCCCCAAAGCATTGTAAATGTTAACACTCATTTCAACAGGTCTCGCTCCGGTTCAGGCGCTTGAAACATTTTACATTTCTTGTTGAGGGAACAGGACAGTTTTAGTGGGATGAGAATGCATGTTTAGGGTTTCCCTCCCCCAATAGCTTGTTTCTAAAGATAGTGATTTTACTGTAAAAATTCATCCCCTAAGCAGATTGTTACACTGTAGCAATCTACCCACTTCACACCTGATAACAATGTTGCAGTTCTGTGCAATTCTAAAAGTTCTGACCTTTAGAAAGGGAAAAGGGAGGAAAGCAGCTGAAGTTTCGGTGAGATGTGTGGATGTTTAAGCTGTGACTGTGGAGTGACCAGGCAAAAGGGGGCTTGAGTTGCCGCTACTGCTGTGTGCCCTGGGCAATGGGGAGAGGAGGGGAAAGAATCGCTGGCTGCCAGGTGCCGTTTTTCATCCATCCAGGCAAGCGGCAGCCACCCAGCTAGGCTCGGTGAAGGGGTCCATTATGGGTGGCGCATTCACGCCAGGAGGAAGAGGGCAGGGCAGCCCCGAAAAGCGGCTTTTAGAAAGTAGCCACTTGAGTCCCCCCTTGAGTCACGTACGCCACATATGATCCTCAGAATCCGGATCGAACGCGATTAAGTTGAAAGTAATGGGATCAGGCAAATTCGTGTTAGCATCCAGTTCTGTTATTTCGGTTTAGGAAAACCGTTTTAATGGGAACTGGGCCCAAGTGGGATGGAGAAAGTGTATCCATGTTTAACCAAAGGCAGGGCAAAGAGGTGTGTCTTCACTGCTTTCCGAAATGTGTACAGTGAAGGTGATTGATGCACCTCAAGGGGGAGACGATTCCATAGCCTAGGGGCCATCCCTGAGAAGGCCCTCTCCCGGGTGCCCACCCCTTTTGCTGCCTTGGGTTTGCCTCAGCCAGGCTCTAGATCACTTCCATTCAAAAACTTTGAACACTTTTGTGTCTCACCTGTTAACCATTTCCCCCAAATTTCATAAGGATATCAGCTGGATTTGTTTTGATAACTATGCTGTGCAGAACTGCAGTGCTCTTAGGCATTTTCCACACAGTGCATATTATGACACATTCTGCAGGTCTGATCTTGGGTGAGACCAAATAATCTGACCCACTCCTACTTGGTATTCCTGCAGATATGGTATCCTACCAAGATGCATGGTCTTCCAGTAGATCAGTCTGCAGTGTGGATGCAGTGTTCCCTGGCACTCCTGGACCACTCCAGCAGCCTAGAGGAAACCCTGGTTTCCTCATAACTGCTGATACAGCAGTTGGACCTCTGTACTGTAGTATGGGCTTTGAGCTTTCTGAATGACAGAAGATAACTGGTGAATTGGAAGTATATACCTAACAAACACAAGCTGGATATCATAATAAATTCATCCTTCCTACTGCATGGTTAGTTGTATCAGAGAGCATTGCTCATACGTGGTCTTCCCTCCTTTAGCACAGTACTGTGGTTAGGAAGGTTGTGATGTAGAAATTGTTGCTACTTATGGAAATCCACAGTTAGATGATGGGACTGTGTTTTCTTAGACAGGAACTGCCACATTATGGAAATGTTGACTTTATAGTTCATAGTTTTTCCAAAGACCCAAATTTAATTTTGAGTACATTGGAGCAGTTCCTCCTGCTCTGAAGGGACTTTACAGCATACATAAGTTGCTTTACAGAATCCAAATACTTGAACTAGGTGGATAGCATTAACAAGAGTTGTTGTTAAGAAGAATGTATGTTTATGGAACTACAGGCCTTACTCAATGATAACTTCTGTAGGGTGGAGTCCTGTCTATTCTTTTTTAAATGTGTCAATAAACAGATGGATAAGGGTGATCCAGTAGATAATGTCCACTTGGATTTTCAAAAAGCTTTTGCCACATGGCATCATCAAAGTCTTCACAGGAAGCTTAACATTCATGGGGTAAAGGGACAGGTTCTCTTAATGGATAAGCAACAGTTAAGGAATAAGAAACAAATTGATATTTTTCACCACAGAGAAGGGTAACAAGTGAGTTCCCAAGACTCTAGTGTGGGACAAGTAGATTTTAATAAAGAACCAGGAGTTAGAGGTGACCAGTAAAATACTCAAGTTTGCTTGACGACTCCAAGGCCTTGTTCCCATTACAAGCTTAAAACTGTTTTCCTGAACCGAAATAAAAGAACCAGATGCAAACACGAATTTGCCTGACGCCATGACTTTCAACTTTAATCGCGTTTGATCCCAATTCTGAAAGTGCTTGAAAACTTCATTTGGGAAAGCGTATCTCCCCCCCCCCCCCACCCATTGCCAGTCATTTTCTGATTGGGGTTCCTCCTGCCGCAAAACTTTTGACGTGACAAGGGCGGGAAGTTCCTAGAGTGCTATTGGGGGAGGGAAACCCTAAACACGCATTCCCATCCCACTAAAACGGTACTGTTCCCACAGTAAGAAATGTAGTCCATTTAAAATGCAAGAACAGGAGCAAGACCTGTTGAAATGAGTCTTTTATTTACAACGCTTTGGGGCGATTTAACACACGGAAAGCGTGTTAAGCCAACCTGACGTGGGGACTGTGTGGATCGAAACCATTCCCAAACCGTTTTAAGTTTGCAATCGGAACAGGCTGCAAATTGTTCAGAGTGGTAAAAACAAAAAGGGTTTGTGAAAAGTTGCAAAGGGATCTCTGCATTGGGGGCCTGGGCATCTGGTGAACAAATACAAAGTGATGCACATTGGAGCTAAACGTACTTTTCATATACTCTAATGAGATCAAAGTTGGCTATAACTAATCACACAAGAGATTTTGGAGTAAGGTTAGGTAGTTAAATGAAGATGTCAAAGTGGTGTGCATCTGCAGTCAAAAAGCACATTAGGGATAGTAATAATAAAAATAAGAAGAGTTGGCTTTTCTACCCCGCTTTTCTCACCCATTTAAGGGGACTCAAAACAGCTGACAAACCTTCTGTTCTTCTCCCCACAACAGAACACCCTGTGAGGTAGGTGGGGCTGTAAGAGCTCAGAAGAGAACTGTGACTAGCCCAAGGTCATCCACCTGGCTTCATGGGGGAGGGTGGAATCGAACCCAGTATTCCCAGATAAAAGTCCGGCTCCCTAACCACTAGACCAAACTGGCTCTTATCAATATTATTATAATTTTATAATACCCTTATACAAACCAGTGGTGTGACTGCTTCTGGAATACTCTGTGTGGCTTTAGTCACCTCTGAAAGAATAGATAGGGAGAAGTTTTTCTCCCTTTCCTAAAATACTAGAACAAGGGGTCATCCAGTGAAATCAAAATCAAGACAAATCAGGGAAACAAAAGAGCTGTTGTTTGTTTGTTTGTTTACACAGTGCATAATGAAACTTTGTAATGATGTGGTGTTGGCTACCAGCTTAGTTTTTAAAAAAGGAGTTGGGTGCATTCATGGGAGTCGGGGTAATCAATAGCTATTAGCCCTGATGTGTAGGTGAATGCCTCTGTAATGGGACATGGTTTATCTCTGAAAACCAGCTACTGGAAGACTGAGCAAAGCAAGCTGTGAACTTGTCTCATCTTGAGTTGGTTGGCCACTGTAGGTCTTTCCACACTTAACCTGTGGTGTTCAGGGACAGAGCAAGCCATGGAACAAGACAGTTTGCATTTGGAAGGTCCATTCTGATTTAGTCAAGCTCAGTTCCTCTGAAGACTCTTGGAGGACAGTGGCAAGGCTCTGAAGGCCAGGAATGAAAGTTTCCAGTTTTGGGATAGACCCACTTATGGTAGCAGTTCTAGAATACAAGTGAAAAAAAGAAGAGTTGGTTTTTATACCTTACTTTTCTCACTCTTAAGGGGACTCAAAGTGGCTGAGAAACCTTCTGTTCTTCTCCCCACAGCAGACACCCTATGAGGCAGGTGGGGCTGTGAGAGTTTGGAAAGAGAGCTGTGACTAGCCCAAGGCCACCCAGCTGGCTTCATGAGGGAAGTGCAGAATCTAACCACAAGGCCAAACTGGCTCTGCCATGGCCCGGTGCCTCAACTTGAGGTCTGCAACCATACTGGGCCATTTTGGATGTCCTAAACCAGTCTACACTTTGTCCAACATGGAGGAAGCATTGTTGGGGGAGCGCTAGTGCACAGATGGCAAAGGCCTAGGCTGGGTCATGATCCAGTCTACTACTCAGTGTGGAAAAAGCCTGTGTGAACATACTGTCAGACTAAATAGGCCGTGAGTCTAATCCAGTTGACCACTCCTTATGTTCTTAACTTCCTATGGTGATTCCAGCACTAGTCAAATTGCAGTGTGTTTATTTGTCAGCAGGCATTGAATATGTTAGAAAATTACTTTCTAAGACATGGTCTTCTTTTAAAGTATAGCTACTTAAAGAATCTTGTGCTCATTAGCTATGGACTGACTGCAGCACTGAATAACATGGAGATTAGAATTTCAGAAGTCTTTGCACTGATATACTCTAGAAACAGCATTTGCTTGCAGGCATATTAGATAACTGAACCGTATGATCTAAGCTGCAGAACCACAAGATGGACATGTGCTTCATTTCTTTGGTATTAAGAACAATTTTGGCTGCTTCATTTCATTTTTTCTCCTCTGTTACTCAAAGTCATTTCTTTGAAACTTCCTGTCAAACCGTTTGCTCAGTAGTTTAATTCGAGATTCTGGGTCGAATATTTTGAAATGATTTTTACTGAAGGGAAAAGAGTAACCTTTCAACCTTAAAGTACCCTTTATTGTACACTTGGAGTTTATGTATTTGTTGTCCAATAGTATCAGAATTTTCTGACAAAATTCATTGATTTTAGGGCCAGCTGTTACCTGGTAGTAATGAAATGAGGTAAGTAGTGGTGCTTTATGGGTTGTGACCTGCTGCGTCCATATTAGGACATTTTGCCTATGAGGTAAAACTAGTTACCCTAAATAATCCATGCTTTAATTTTGCTTTGTTTAGGTGAACTTGTTTCATTTGTTTATGTTAACCCTATGTTTAAGGTAGCTGGTGACAAATTGTTGTGTCTCCTCATTTTAATACTTTTTTTACTACTGACCACTTTCTTCTGTCTATTTACATTTTTAAAGAAGGTAGCTATGATATTTTAGGCCATTAATGGACACAAATTCTGGAATAAAGGGCAACAGTCTGCGTCCTAGTCACAGTGGCTGAAGCGTGGAGAGGCTAGGGTGCTGAAAATGGCCAGTTTAGTCTAGTGGCTAGGGAGCCGGGCTCTTACCTGGGAATACTGGGTTTGATTCCGCACTCCCCCATGAAGCCAGCTGGGTGACCTTGGGCTAGTCACATCTCCCTTTGGAGCACCCACAGGCCCACCTACCTCACAGGTGTCTGTTGTGGGAGGAAGAATAGAAAGCTTTGTCAGCTGCTTTGAGACCCTTAAATGGGTGAGAAAAGTGGGGTAGAAAAGCCAACTCTTCTTCTTGAACACCAGATGTGTGCTAAAGTGTTCTAGCATGGATGTAGACCACATTTATCTGGTCCACCACTAATCCTGCTAAGTAAGTTCTTAGCACAGTTCTGATCAAGATTTACTTACTCTTGTGAAGATTATGTGTTCTTAGCAGCTCCTTGATCCAGGTTGCTGTGCAGATGACGTGTTCTTAGCAGTTCCTTGATCTGGATTAATACATATGTGCAGAAAGGGCCTTAGTTATATAACGCCTAAAGAAAACAGCTTCTCACTTCATTGATGTCACTCTGAAAGTGGACTGAAGCTAGATGAAAACCTATCAGACTCATTCTTTTTTACTACATAAAGGCAGGATACTCTATATTGGTGTTACTATTGCTGAGCTTTTAGTTCCATACGTATTTAGTTCCATAAGTATTTACATGAATAGAACCTCTTCTTATTCAGCTTCATGTTTCTTAATATTAACTTTAGTATCTGGATATGCATATCCTAATAAGGGTATGGATAACTTAGGAGGTCATGACAGCTGCCTGTTCCTGTGGGTAAACAGAGTGATGGGAACTGTTTCAGACTCTTCCCCTCATTCCATGCATAGCATGGGACTGAGTGTCTGCTGGTGAGAATGGCCGAAGGATATTTTAACAGCTTGACCCCCAGGACCATAACTAATGTCTCCTAACATCAGTGCTATCTAAGCATTATCTAATCATCCATTGGTACACATAAAGCCTATGTTAGTGGCACATAGTCTAAACAGATGTATGCTTTGACAACCTCTGAATTTGTTATAGAAGATAGGAGCCCAGTTATCCGTATCTTTGCTCTTATCAACATGTTTTTGCCAGTGAAGGTTCTGTTGACTAATAACTACTTTTGTCTCAAATGAAAGCTATACAGGCTTGGAACACATGAGGGAAAAACACAAAGCCAGAGCGTTTTTAAAACTATATTTAGATACCCTTTTAGCATATTTCTGCTTATTTCTAGACATCTTTATGGACTTAGGAGCTGCTGGTTTGTGTGTCTAAGATGCTCTTTGTTCCTTCCTTTTAAAGCTAAGATTGTCCTATATACAATTTGTGTGGAGGTGCTCTGTAACCACATTGTCTTTTTGTCTTTAGTTTATGAGGGTTGTCCCAAATTATTAAACCTGATAGCTTCATGATAACTAGAGGGAAGGCCAGTGCAATGGGAGCCTCATTCACTGACTCAGGTTTTTTACTGAAGCACCAGGACACTTAACAGGCTGCTGCTTCTCAAGTGTAATTTACTAGGCTTTCCATTTCCCCCCATACAGCTGAAAAGTATGATAGGAACAAAGGACCTTTCTCTTCTTTCTCAGTTGTAGATAATGTACCCCAGTGAGTATGCCTCTGACCAAAGTTCCCAACAGGTAAACAGTCCATACAGGTAGGGTTGTCTTAACCTGCAGCAGATCATAGCTGTTCCCCATTCATGGGTCCTGCCACTACCTAACCCTTGAGTCTATGAATCTGAAGTCATCCTTTTCCATGGAACCTCTAATGAGCAGAACCTTCACTGGCTAAAACATGATGATAAGAGCAAAGATATGAATAACTGGACCCAGGTGTCCTCCAAGCAGACCTAGGGTTTATAGCTTAGAGGTTCTCCTAGATCCAGCATTGTGAACTGTGATCTAGTCCAGTGGTATGTGCCTGGGGTTGAGTTGAAGCATGACGCCAGCGTACTGAGTCATTCTGGATTGACCTCTTCCCTACTGCTTTACAAAGGAATCTTGTTGAATCCATCTCAAATACCAATTGATTATTTACACATTCCTCTTTCTCCAAGCAACAGATAGTTGCATTCAAAAGAAAGGGAGATGGAATTTGCAACTGAAATAGGAGAAAACAGAATAGATAGTGAGGCAGAAGATACAAGACAGGAGATGTTTATGAACCTGCACAAAAATCCTGCTTGATTTTTGCTGTTCGGAAGTCATGTGTCAGTTAGGTGAATTGTTTCATCCATGATGGTTACAACAGTAAAAACGAATTTAAAAGAACCCACTAAAATCAATAGTGCCTGAAAGTGGGAAGGGGAAGCTGTTTCCTCAGCCAAAGGCCAGGCTGAATAGGTATGTCTTTGCCAGTTTTAAGGTAGAACCAAATCTCTTTGTATATTACAAATCTGAATCTTAAACGCCAGGAAAGCTATCCTAGTTAACACAGGGTGATGTCATACAAGGAGTTTGAGACTGATTGAATTAACAGTGAGCTGAGTGAGAGACAAGACTCCAACCAGAAGACTCCTTATGATCTTCCTCAAACATATTTTAGTCCATAGTGAGAGTGGAATACATTCGTGTTCTTATGCCCTGATCTTTTGTTTGGTCTACAGAGGATCACTGCAGATATGAGAGAGATCAAATTAGGACATTAGAGTCTCTGTCTTCTTCACCATCCATAGGTTGCTGCTGGGTTGAAATTCTTATCAAATGGAGGTAGTTAAAATTTAATTGCAGAAATTCCAGTGGGAGAAAATGGAAGACAACAGAATAAACCAGTGTTACTACACAAACTATTCCAATTCGAAATTGACTCATATAAAAAAGGAAGAACACAAAAATGTGTTCACAGAGATTGCCAGTAGCAATGGAAAATGCTAATAAGTGAGGAATTAAACATGGAATTATTAAATTCCTATTTTATGCTTGCCCAATGAGAATAGGTTGTAGAGTTAGGATTGCAACTTAAGATTGATAGAAGGGTAAGAAGAGTAATTCGTGAAATGAGGTTTCAGCCATTTCTGCGCTTGTCAGTAGACCAGTCCGAGAAGAAGTCTAAAGGCCACTTTTATACATGCTGATGTGGTTTGAAAGGAAATCCTGCTACCTCCTATTACACTCTGTTTTCATATCCCCCAAAACAAGTGTAGGACAAAGTAAGATAAGTTGGAAATAAAAAGATTGCATTAGGCATAAGAGAAAAAATACTGGATATTTATAAAACAGGGACTGAATGCCCTTGTCCGTGTGTAACAGACTCTTGTACTGAGTAGGAGGTCAGACTGGATGACCGCAAAACTCATCTTCCTTGGAACGGTTAAAAAAGCCTTCTATTCGGTTGTTTAAATAGAATCGCAAACTGCAGCACTGACCGGTTAACAGACTTTGGCTATGAAAATCTCTTAATATATGTTCTGAGTTTTCGTAATTGGTGGTTCGTTTGTTTTCTAAATCTTTCAAGTAAGGAGCAAAGTTCCGTTTGCATGCAGTTTATTTCGGAAACAGAGTAAATGATCGCATCTTATGGTGGATTGAACTGCCAAGTATGTGGGTTACAAGTCTGTTGCCTTTCCCTTTTCTCACTTGTCTTGAGGCAGCCTTGAGGATATTGAAAAGGTTCAATTTTGATTTTTTTTTTTTAGTGTAGTTTAATCTTAAATACTAGTTGATCTTAACTGCCGCACCAGGACAGAGGAGAAACCCAAGAAAGCCTGTTTTATCATGGTCCCCAATCTAGACCACACTCCCCATTGAGAAACCTCAGCTTGGACAAGTCGGAGCTACAGAGGTTGTCATCCTATTTTTGCTAATTGAGTTTGAGCTAAGCTCTTCCAAGGAAAGAAAGCCTCTTAGTGAATTACTTATTCAGCTCCTCTGGGTGCAAGTGTGATGGCTGTTGCTGCAGTTTATAGTTCAGGCAGCAGGCATAAGAGTCCTTTGGGGAATATAATTTAACTTTTTTCCCCCTATCAGTAAATACTACCAATGAAAGCTAAGCCAGGAAGCTGAGAAGTCAAGGGTGCCTTTTGCAAGTTGCTGGGTGAAGTTGCCAAAGATGTTTAGGTACACAGCACCATGGCAGGTACTCTGCCTGTCGATGGAACAAGGTTTAAGGGTAAGCAAATAATTTGCTCTGAATTACTTCTAAAAATCTGTTGATCTGTATTGTAACCATTTGGGAGGAAAGAGAAGGTTTCGGGAGGGGGAATTAGTTGTTTATTGTTGGTGATTGGTCATCTGACATGTTTAAAAATGAGAAATAAATGTAAGATGGGTTTTAGCAAAACAAAAAGAAAAAAACCAGAGTGAGGATAAATTCTTGGGGAGTGGAGAGGGGCAGCACATAGTTTTAAATATACCAGGGATTGCCGTGTTTTAACACCTGTTGTACTGTAACCATTTTTACTTATTGTGTTACTTCAGCAGTACAGTCACTGTTATTTCAGACAGGATCTGAGCCTCCTTGGGTAGGACATGTACCACAGTCCAGTTCTGAGTGCACCAGAGAGATGATGCATATTTCCTTTCTCTAGTCTTGAAAGCCAGGGTGATTAAACAATTCAAAGAACGAAGTAAAAGCAAGAAGTCATTTGCCTTTTCCCACTGGGTAAAACATTTGCTTTGAATGTTGAAGGTTTTAGTTCCAGTCTTTGGCATTTCCATTAGGCAGTTGGCAAAGTCGTTACCCCAAAATCTAAACAGGTGTTGCCAACCAGTGTGGGCAGTGCAAACCTTAGATTGACCGGCAGCGGGCTGACTCATCTTCCTGTGGATCACTCCAATATTGCCATGACTCGGCTCTTTTCCATTGAAGCAAATGGCAAGGAAGGGAATAAGTTTTGAAGTACTGTGGAAGCATTTGCTCCCTAGCGCTTTTGACTCTAGGTACTGCTAATGGGGCTGCTCTGTGCACAGCGCCAATGCTAAACCTACTCAGTGTCCTAGGGTGGGTGGTTTTTTTTTTTTGCAAATTCAGGGGCACTGTGCTTTCAAGTAATTACGTTTTTCTCGACTAGAGTTTCTTGTTTATTTACCATGGATGGTTTCCCCTGACCCTCTGGAAATTATTCGTGTATTCAGAAGTTGGTACTGGTAATCCGCAGCTTCCCAGAGTTTTTCAGGCTGGTGAAATCAGGAAGCATAGTTTTAAGGCTGCTTTTTTAGTTATGAATTTTAGGAGTTGTGTGTTATTCTGGAGGAATCTAACCTTCACAAATAGTGGGAGACTGGTGTGAGGAAAGGATGCCGGACTGTTCCTGTTGTTAACATCACCAGCCTCATCACTGTCATCTGTTGTGGCCTCTAAATCCTCAATCAGCACCTACCCTGACCTATACGAAATGTCACATCACCTGCCCTCTCAAGAGGTCCCTTTAGGTTTCAGGAGCAGCGGTATGGTGGCCACCACAATGCCCATTTATTTCATATTGTTCTTTTCTCTAAAGCTTTTCCTTAGCAAAGAAAGGCACTCCTTCTGCCTTTCTACAGATAGGAGCCACCATTGCCCCTCTGAGGAGGACCAAAGCATATCTTCCTTATCCTTTGCTCACCAGGATGGGGTGTATGAATTCACCTCTTTCTTGTACGGCCCCTGGGAAGGGAAGAAGCGTTTTATATTACTTCACACCATGAAAAATAGATCTGCATACCTTGTTTTATTATTAGTCATTTTTAAATTTTAACTTATACATTTTGCAGTTGTGCAGTACAATATAAGAGCAGCAAAACAGTCCCAAACCCGCTGCTCAAAACCTCAGGGTTCCCTGGCATTACTGGTTTTGAACCATGCTTTCACTCATGTGGCTCAGCACACAATCACTCAGGGAAGTGTGGTAGTGATATGGAGAAAACGAAGACCCAAAAAGTGGCCACTCATTACACAGTAGGTCTTCATTCTTTCAATTCTTTAACGCAGCAGTCTGTTTTCTAAATGAGATTAACTTGTGACCATGTGGACAAAGGATGTATTTTGTAACAGTGGTGCTAATAATGCTAAAAGTGCTAACAGAGGAAAAAAGGAGGATACAGCATGTGGCTCTTAAGTGGCAGTAGTTAAAAATTCACTCCTGTGTTCGTTCAGCTCAGAAGTACTGTGTGTTCTGGCGTATAAGACTACTTTTTAACCCAGGAAAATCTTCTCAAAAGTCGGGGGGTTGTCTTATATGCCGGGTGTCGTCTTCTTATACGGCAAGTATATCCCAAACTCTATATTTTAACTGGAAAGTTGGGGCTCGTCTTATACGCCAGAATATATGTCATTGGGGTCACCAAAGTTTACACCAAAGTAATGGAATCACACTGTAAGAGCACAGAATGAAATGGAATGGCTCAAAATTGGCATGCTTCCCGAGGGACATGCGATTCTCAGTATGGAAAATAGAGCAATTCAGTACTGGCTGAAGTGCTGAACCAGCAAGTATAGTAGGAGCCTTCCCTTGGACTGTACCAGTCTCTATCCCAGGGGAATAGTCTAAGGGAAGTCCTGCCCCCAGGGTGTAGTCTCAAGAATGGGGGTTAAGGGGCGGAGCCTCCTCTAGACTGTACCAGCATTTGGAAGAAGAAACGTTGGCTTTTCTATCCTGCTTTTCTCACCCATTTAAGGGGACTCAAAGCAGCCGACCAAGCTTTCTATTCTTCTCCCCACAACATAACACCCTGTGAAGTAGATGGGACTGTGAAAGCTCAGAAGAGAGCTGTGACTAGCCCAGGGTCGCTCAGCTGGCTTTGTGGAGGGTGGAATCAAACCTGGTACTGCCAGCTAAGAATCCGTCTCCCTACCTACTAGACCAAACTGGAAGGGATGCTTCTTGTACCAGCTAGTGCAAAATTGCCATTAGTTTCTCATCTCTGAACCTTGCTGGGGTGTGATAACTTTGTAACTATTAACAGTCGAGATTTATAAACCATACCATAACTTGGCATATCGTAATGATATCGTACTGTGGCTTTCCTTTCTAGAAATATAGAAAATTATGATTATAAAATGTGATTATTAGATAGTTAACATTTTGAAAAAGCCTGCATGCTAGTGTAGAACAGGAGACTGATAAGCATCACTTTAATGTAGAAAATTACTGCCTTTAAATTTCTCAAAACTACTAGGTGTCTTTTATTGTTGGTGATTCAGACTTTAAGAATTTAGTGGTAATAGTATACTTTAAAGAGTATCTAGAAATTTTGTGTAAAATAAAGCATGTAAAAATGCTGCAAGATTTAATTAAACAGAGCTGTCATCGTCTAGTGCCATAGTTCAGAACAACTGTATTCATATTTACTCATAAGTTGCTCAGCGGCCGTTAACACCAAGCAAAAACACACAGAGAATTGTACAATTAAAATGAATGTTGTACAAACTTACTAGGCACAGTATCTGCTAGCAAACAGAAGAAAGCTTTTTCCCCCTCTTTTTTTAGATTCTTCAGTATGGTATTATAGAAGCTGCCTTCTATACCAGCTACAGCTCCTACTTCTGTGAGATATTTATGCTACGGTGTGGTGATGTCTACTGGAACAGAGGGCAGGGCAATGAACAATAGATAGACAGGCCTCAGGAATGACAGTAGGCAAAGCTAGGTGGAAGGATGTGAGGATGCAATCCTATGTGTACCTACATGAAACTGGACATTGTGCACTGATTAGCTACTCCTGGTACATAGCACACATAAAGGGAACAGGAAATTGGACTCAGTTTCTAAGAGCATTTTCCCACTTTAACTTCCCCGGGGAAATGGTCACAGAGATGCAAAGTTGCGGAACGGTCTGGCTGTCTGCACCATGTGACATCCAAAGATTTCAGACCATAACCAGGACTTAACAACACAACAGCTAAGTGTAAATTGCCTCCAATAAGGAGATGATCATGGTGGCATGCCAGTGTGCCTGTGTGGCACTTTGCTGCTGCAGCCAAGCGGCGCAGCATGCAACTGTGCCCTATTGTAACCTCTTGCACCTGGAAGAGGCGTAGATGGGGCATGCAGGCCTCTTGTATAGTTGTAGAGCAGTAAAAGCTGCTCTATGCCTGGGGAACACCCCAATATGCATGGATCCTCTTCTGATGTAGAAGTGGCTCCTCGCGGCATGGATGCATAGTGTGGGAATGTCCCCAGAGTTCCCCGATGAGGTAAGTGTGAATTTGCTGTAAGTGTTCAGGAGGGTTCCCTGTTTTGCCCCTGTGGACCCTTCTGAGACCTCTTGCTAAGTAAAATGATAGCTGTGCTACAAATTCAAAACACGACAGTTAAAAGCAGCAGAAAACAATGCACGCTGCAGAGTTGCCACAATAGTAGGAGAGGGTCAGGGTCTTCAATTGGAACGTCCCTCTTCCATTGTCAGCCTACCCTTTCTATAGCACATGCTGCTGGTGGTTATGAGATTGTTACCCAAGCACAGTAGCCGCATTTGGCTCCTGCTCCAGGTTGGCTTTGAGCTATTCCTCCTTCTAGCTGAACATTTCTGCAGCAGTTCAGATCTTTTAAACATATGAATGTAAATTTCAACAGCAGTCACTTAGTCTGGCAATATGCTAGAAAGCTGTATATAAACACAAAGGTAGGCAGCTTCTAAAAAAAAAGTTTAAAATTCTGAAGCCAGACTGTTATGTCTGGAGAATTGCCTGAGGCTGTAATGTCTCTGGAAGTTACTTCTTTACTTTATTACATTTTGTGTTTTGCAAATGAAAACCCAGAGGAATAAAAAGTAACACTGTAATTCATTTTCCTTAATTATCATCCCACCCTTGAAAGAATGAACTACAGCTACAAATCTTCCTATATATTTTTGAGGTTTTCTTTAAGCTCAGCTAGTCTTACAGGACTAAGGCCCATGCTGCATTGGGTGGTAGACCATATCATGGTTCGTTTGGTCTAGGTTATGACTTTGGCACAGTAGTGCAGGATAGTATAGGACTTGTCCACAGTTGCACTTAGTGTTAAGCAAGGAATCAACTGGAGGAGGAGGAGGAGAGTTGGCTTTTCTACCCCACTTTTCTCACCCA
>MTQE01000390.1:9915744-9928334 GCA_014337955.1 Aspidoscelis marmoratus
ATCCCCAAGCACAGCCGGCCGAAAAAGAAGGAGCAAGAGGAGGAGGAAGAAGAGGAAGCGGCGCGCTCGGGCTGATGGCGATCTCTTCTTGCGGCGCAGCGGTGCGGCGGGGGGCATGGCGGGGGGACGTGGGGGGGGCCTGCGGGACCTTTGGCGACCCCGCCAAAATGGCCGTTCGACCCCCAATGGGGTCGCGACCCACAGGTTGAGAACCGCTGGTCTAGGGGCTACCACAGAGAAGGTCTCTGTGCCTCATACCCCTGCAAGAGAAGGATCTACAAGAAGGCCACCTCCTTGAGATCTCAGTGTATGGGCAGGTCTGTATTTCTGAAAGGAGGCTGTTAATGTATCTTAAAAGTATTCACAAAAGTGCTCTGTGCTCTTGTAGGCATTAGGGTTGTTCTGTAGTCCACTGATTTTGAATCCCTACATCCAAACCACATATGGTATTGACCTGATTTTTGCAAGTGATTTTTTTTCCCCTCAGAAGTGTTCCAATACTGTGAAATTACAGTTCATGTTTCTTTTTTGAACTGCATACAAAATGGCGTTTCATTATGGTGGCACTTGTGTCGGCTCTTGCTTATCATTAAAAAAAAACATTTTGATATCTGTTATGTTCACATACACTAATAGTCTGTTGTGGCAAAAAGCAACAAGAAAAATCTGTCACTTCATATGTAACAAAACAGTTGGCATGGATTTTGGAAAGTGAGTGTTTCTTCAGGGGGACAAGTTGCCACTTTGTTCACTTAAATGTATATGGTGGGATTCTTTTTCCTTGTTATGTTCTGAGTACAGATGGAAAATCCTAGAGTATTCCACCACGCAGTCTTGCAGTGAGAATTCATGCCAGCGTAACACAGTAATGCTGGCTAGAAGTCCCCATTTGGTTATAAAGCACAGAAGACGCCTGACATTTGCTTTCTAACATCTCTTTGTATGAATGGGTCGCAAGTGGGGGGAAAGACTCGGGCTTGCTTGCTCTTTCTCTGACTGAAAGCCAGCCCTCAGCCTTCTGACATCACTGTCCCATAAGGAGGCAGGGAAAGAATTTGATTTTGATGAGCTAAAAAAGAAACTCTTTGTAGGGGTGAAAAGGAGGCACGCGTCTGCTTCAAAGATTCTAGCCATCAGATGAGAAATGAACGAGGTAAACTCCTTCCTTCCTTCCTTCCTTCCTTCCTTTCCTGGCTATAGCTAGATAATACAAGTTGCCCTATCGCTTGGTTGTTTCATTTCCAAAGAGTGGCTTTATCCCCAAAGTCTCGAAGCTGAGCAGTTGAGGTTTAAAACAATTGATGGCTCCGGACTGTTGCAAATTATATGGAGGGCAGATGCATGGATTTCTTTTTCCTTCCTTAAAAATGAAGAGAATTTCAGCCTGGGCCAAACAAAATCGGTAAAAGAATGAGCAGCCAGCAACAGTGGAGAAAATACTTCAAGCCTGTATGGTATGTGGTTTCCAGAAGTAGTCTGTTAGCATATTTTTAAAATTCTCTCTCTCCCTCTCTAAATGGTTGCAGACATGAGTTAGCGGCAGCCTCCTTTCTCTGCTGCAGTGCAGTGTAAGATAGTTCAAGTAATCAGGATCATGCAGTTTTCTCTTCCTGTTCAGGAAGCTGTTTTAAAAATCCAGCTTGTGTTTTTTTGGGGTTTCGTGAGTACTAATGGAGGGGCATAACAAGGAGAGCCACTTCAGCTCGCTCGACGCTTGGAGGTCTGTTCTTGTGTTGTTTTGTGCTGTGCTCTCTTCTAATAAAGAATCCATTGATGCCGGGAGCATGCTTAAGTGTGTCTGAAGGCAAGCACAGAATGGTGTCTTTATCGCCCCTCTCAAAGCTGCCCTCTTCAATTGCTGCTGGGCCACTCTTTGTTCATTTAATAGTTACGTTTTATTTATTTTTATTGTTGTTTTGGGCTTTAAAAAGAAAACTAGTTAACTTACATTTCTAGTGATGCAACAGTTGAATTGCAAAAGATTGTCTACCATCTGAACTTAACCACTCAGTTTTTTTAGCTGCTTTTCCCTCCTCACAGGAGTTGGTGTGCCTTGTCACTTACCATATTTTGGCCTGGATATGGGGAGTTTTTTTGTTTATTATAAACAGTATCTACCTGATTACAAATCACTACCTAACCTCATTTCCCATAGTCAGCTTTCGTTCTATGTTCATTTACATCCATTTTGATTTGCTACTTCTTACTTCCCTGGAATTAACAAAGGTATTTTGTTGACGAATATGTGTTAAATAAATGCCCTAACAATATCCAGATGTGCTGCATGTGGCTTTTTCAACAGGAAATGGGGGGAAAAGAAGTAGGAGGAGTGGAACCAAGAAGGGAAGGTCTTATTCACTGGGATTCTTTCACTGCCTTTTCTCCATATAAGGAGGAGGAACAGCGATTTCAACTCACATTTCCAGTAAAGCTGTGAGGGTAGCAGTGGGGTATCAGGCTGAAAATTAAGCTATGCAGTAGTAATAAAATATAGTGAAATTACTAACGGTTTATGAATCCAGTTAGTCTCACATGGTAGGTCATATGTTACAATCTGGATTCATCAATGGCATGTAAAGAATTTGCCAGCATCCTGTTATAGAATTATGTGAAAGTAGAAAGCTTAGTTCATTCCTTATTAGCCTTCTTTTCACCATTGGTGTATCTTTCGTCCCTACCTCGTGGGGGGTGGTGGGGGGTTCCATAATGCCATGCAGATGACCACCTCCACACCCCCACACAAGGAAAAAAAATGCTTCTGAAATACATATGCAGAGAATGAAGCCCATTTTTCTCTTCCAAGATGCAAAAATCCCAGTGGGTGTATCACCTCCTTTGACATTCCTATATTAGTTTAAGTTAGTATGTTCAGTTCCGCTTAAGGTAGATCCATTTTGCTTGTTTAACAAAAACTCCTGTTTGATGTGATGATGGCCATTTGGGTTTTGTTTTGTTTTTCCTCAAGGCAGACAAAAATAATGAGAGTGATTTTAAGAGCAAAGAAGTTTACACTGAGGATGTTTTTGTTGCTTGTGGTTTATTTCTGTGGTTACAATCCGCTGGGACATTCTATGCAAACCCACACAGAGTGTGTGTATTCTGGAGTCCACGTTAGGCAATCCACACACTGTTCTGCTCTAGCCTCCACACAGGGTCCAAAGTTTACAGGATGCCTCCAGATGTTCTGAAGGCCAGGAGGAAAGGCTCCTGGCGTTTGGGGCTTCCAGGGCAGGCATTTCAGCTGCACACTTTATTATGCCATTGAAATGGGTTTCTCATGGCATGCCAAACCACAGTTGCATGCCATTCACATGCCGTCATGGTCCAATACAGCATTCTCTAGTAAGGCAGAAGACAGACAGACAGACAAAGAACGAAAGAAAGAAAGATAGAAAGAAAAATCTACTAGGAGACCATTTTAGCTGCCCAGTTTGGTCTAGTGGTTAGGGAGCCGGACTTTTATCTGGGAATACCAGGTTCGATTCCGCCCTCCCCCATGAAGCCAGCTAAGTGACCTTAGGCTAGTCACTGCTCTCTTCTGAGCTCTCACAGCCCCACCCACCTCACAGGGTGTTCTGTTGTGGGGAGGAGAATAGAAAGCTTTGAGAAAAGCGGGGTAGAAAAGCCAACTCTTCTTCTCCTTCTTTTTCTCATCCAGTCTAGGTCCATTTTGTGCAGACAAAATGTATTATGAGGGTTAGAGGCCTCCTTTAGGGTATATCAGCATGCAGAAGGAAGGAAGGAAGGGCCATAGATCAATTCTTGGTGCAGGCTAGTGGCAAGTGCCGAAACAGCCTCTGATAAAAATTGACAAAGCTATCATAAGAGGTGCCTAGGAAAAATGCTCAGAGGAAATTGGTAAGATGGGATGCTGGACTAGATGCGTTATGGCCCAATCCAATGGGGCTCCTTTTATATTCTTATGTAGAAAGTTAGGGAACATGGTTCAACTGTCCTTAATTATGCAGTTGGTCTGTTTCAAAATTGTATTTTCTCACCCCATTTAAATACACATGTGCCTCTTTGTTGTGTACTGATATGTTCCCAAAATAGAAAATATTTATTTAAAAATATCCCCAGGACTCCTTTGTCCTGTTTCAAACAACCGGATACTGAGTCTAGAACCTCGTGACATTGTTTAATTCCCCAGTTCTAAACAGCAGATGGTATTTATCACTGAAAATATACAGGTTTCAATACAAGGCCTTGAAAGAAATTTGTGAATAGTCCTATAAAGATGCACGTGGTGAGAAACTCTTCACTATAATTTTGTGCATTAAATTAGTGCTGACTTTGTCACTGTGTATGAATGTGAATGCAGTGTCTTTAGGGCAGCGTTTCTCAACCTGTGGGTCGCGACCCCGTTGGAGGTCAAACTACCCTTTCAGAGGGGTCGTGACGAGTCTCCCGCCACCCCTCCCTTCCTCCCCGTGCGGCACCCCTCAAGGAGACCAGCAGCAGGGTTGCTTCTCTGCCCCACCATGCTCCCATAGTATCTGATCGAGTCATACATAGAGACGGCGGCACGTAGGCACAGCGAGATGCAGCTGAACACGTGGGCCCATGTGGGCCACACAGCACCAGCTGCTCTGCCCCCGTAACCCCAGCTGCCCCACCCCCGTGGTTGGGGGTCTCCACAACATGAGGAACTACATTAAGGGGTCACGGCATTAGGAAGGTTGAGAGCCGCTGCTTTAGGGAAAGTATTTCTTCACCCAGTGGGTCATTGGTCTATGGAATTTGCTGGATTGGTTTGCAGTGTTGTTCTCATCTTGTTCATCCTTGTTGGAGCGCAAGACCAGTGCTGGTTCCTCTTTGGCAAATCCATTGGCAAATCCTGCATTCATGATCATTGTCATTGCAATAGCTATCTCCACAGATACACTCTATAGAATTGACGATTTATTTGTATGCTTGTTTCCCTAACGCTCTGTTTGCATCGAAATTTTAATCCAGCTTCAGCTCACCTTCACACTGAGAGAACACATCAGCCAAATGACCACTCATTTTCTTACCACATTTTCTAACCCAAAGATAGCATTCATGGGTCAGATAATAACAAAGACAACAGTTTTTTGCTTTGCTGATGTGATCTCAAATTCTGCAAGGGGACTGAAGCTGGATTAAAAAACAATCTCAGAAAAGGAGCATATAGATAATGACACTGCTATGTACTGTCTGGTTTCAAAAACAAAAGAATAGATGTTTATGAGGATAACTGCTTTTACTAAAAAAAAAATCCTACAAAATATAATTTAAAACTTAAGTATGGAATTTTAAATTTTATGTAAAATAGTAGGCAGCTTCCTTTCAGGAACTGTTCTTGTTGCAATGTTTGTCTGTATTTATAGGGTGTCCTTAATGGGTACTCTAGTGCTAGTGGAAAAACACCCATAGTCAGTAAATACAAAGAGCAGATTTAGGTTGTGAAAATAAAATTCTGTAGCAGGAACAAATTTTGAAACTTAGGAAGGAGTTTTGTTATCAGTGGTTATCAATTCTTAATTCATGATATGAAGAGGTAGACTAATTTAAAATGGGCTTTTGCATAACTATTTTGCGTCCCAGAGCAGGTCACAACAGTAAAAACATAAATATTCCTAAAACATGTTTATATATATGTAAACAAACAGTTGAATCAACATCCATAGCTCTAATCATGACACACATTTCAACAGTTTTATAATGCCTTAATTACTTGTCCTGATTTTAGGTTCCTAGATATGAGATACAGTAATTGAGTAATGAGGATATTAATAGTATTGGGGGGGGTTGCCAATTATGTCCCATAATTAGTAGTTTTAAAAACTTTGATTCTTTGCCTTGTGGAACTGAAACAGTTCAGCACCTTATTTCAACAGACAGATGAAAGTAGTCAAGGTAATAAAGAAGCTTGGACAGTAACATCTGTTTTATTTAAAGAGTTGGGTGTTATGTTGAGGCCAAAGCAAGGGCATTGGTATAGAGAAGCCCTTTCATTTCTTTTTTCTAGATGAACTTGTGCATTATTTGATTGGTTTCCCTAAGGAAAATTAACTTCAATTTGGGGTGCATTGGACCAGAAGAGCAGTAGGGTTACAATCCTTTTTGCACCTGCTACAACTTCAATCCATATTTGTCCCTGTAAGCAGACTGGGCACACGTCGATAACAGGATCGGTGATAGACAATTTGCAGTTTTAAAAAAAAAGTTATCAAAGGAACCAGTGTTGTGGGGACACACACATACACACACCTTGTGTTGCATGTGAGAAAGGTGGCTGAATGAAAGAGAGTATAGTATGGTTGACACACCTGATGCGTCTCCACAGGCAGTGGAGTGCTAGGCATGCTCACAGTGGAAACGTCAGATCGCCCATGTGGCAATTCTGACTCTACCCATGCTGGGCCTGTTTGTCACCCCATGTTTTTGGGGAGGCGATGCACAGGGGGGGAATCTTCGAAGATTGTGGCATATCTCTCTGGAGATTCTCCAGAGCTTGGCCAAAGCTCCGTAGAAAGGCCCCGTAGAAATGGCCTAAGCTGTGAAGTCTGTGCCATTCTTTGGAGTTTTCTTTGGAGCCCTCTTCAGAGCCGTTTTCAGATATTAGGCACCGGCTTCAAAGCTTTGGGTTTCAGGGCACACACATCCATGGATCCCCCCCCCCCGAACCCACCTCTAAACCCCATTGCCTCATTGCAGTACGGATATGCACAGTATAATCTGGATTTCATGGCTGAAGACCGGATCGTAGACCCCCCCCCCTTTAAAGGGGTCTACAGGAAATCCAGACTTCCCTAGTACAGGTGGAAACAAATATGGCTCTAATGGAGTCTGCAGTGGAAATGGGGTCTTCCTGCTATGAGCCCAATGGGTTCTTAATGGGTCCCTAATGGGTACTTAATGGGTACTTAGTGCTAGTGGAAAAAAACCCACAGTTTCTTGCAATGAATAATGATCAGTTCTTGTAAAATGTGAGTTTTCGGCTGCTTCCGCACTTGGCCTTATTCTGGGATATATCTCAGGATAGGGGTCTCTTGTCCACATGCTAATACAGGCTATGGCAAGTCTCACTAGGACCTGCTGTAGTCTGCAATAACATGCAGATAAGAGATCCTGATCCTGAGATATATTCCAGAATAAGGCCAAGTGCGGAAAGGGCCTTCATCTGGATGCTGGATGGCTCTTGGCTCAATGAATATGGAAACACTGTGAAAGTATTATAACGAATTATCTTGCTTATGGATGTAAATGGAGGAGAATAGAATATTGGAAAGCCGAATGCATATGTGCCTATCAGTAGTGACACTACACCTCAGGAAGCATCTCCTTTCAGTTTCCAGTTCACAGCCACAGCACTAACTTAACAAGAGACTTGGCTCAATGCAAGCAGTGGCCTGATAGGTTTATTGCCCAGCATTTGTGTCTGATATATCTTAAGAAGCTCCCCAAGCATGTCAAAATAGTTTTGGAAACAGATTTTTTTTAAAAGAGTGAGGTAGTGATGTGCTAAAAGAATATCTAGTACTACTAGACATAGTCAAGACTTGAATCATGCTTAAACTGATGCTGTCTGTCTCGGTGTATGTTAACTTGGAAGATGCAAACTGTTACCAGGATCACTTCTTATCTGGTATGGTATCAATTAACAAGTCATCCATCTCAGTGGACTGTAGAATTTGAGAAAGTTTCATTCTCGCTGTCTTGTCCTGAGGGCCACAGAACCTCTGGATATTGTAGACCATCTCTATGTGGGCACAGGAAGTGGGAGGAGCTTTCATGACCATGTAGGGAAACCTCTGCCCCCCCCCCCCCGGACTTCCTATGGCTGCCTTCATTGAAACAGCATGGAAGGTGTGGAGGAGACGCAAAGTTTTCTTTTTCTTTTTTTCTTCCTTTTTTGTTGAATTGCCCTGGCTGGTGCACTGTAGACTCATGCATTTTCTTCTAATCTGCCATTGGTGGGCCAGGTGATTGGATGCAATCACAGCCATTGAGGTTAGTTCTCATCAGTACACATGAAGTAACTGTACCCCAGATAGGTGAGGTGTGGAGGGGGCTTATGCAAATTTAAAAATATATGCAATTCTGCAGTTTTAGGGAAAGTCCTTGCAGAAATCACGCCAACACAACGTATGGCTTGGCTGCAGTGATATCATCCTGATGCCATTCAAAACATTTGGAAAACAAAATACTTTAGTTTTATTTTTCAGGTCAGTGAATGTATCCATAAAGGGAGTTCAATTCCAGAACAAACATTGGCACCATGCTAATTAATACATAGCAGCATTGTGACTAGGTCAATGCAAATCCTACTGGATTTCAATGTAACAGGTTTTTTGTATGAGTCTTGTAAAAGAGATAGCCCCATTCTTTTCTGAACAAGTCTGTTTCCGTGCCATAATTTGCTATTCTTATTCTTGGAAATTTGTATAACATGCTTTTCATAGATGATTTCTCACTTTCCCCCATCCTTTTGTATTTACTTTTTAGAAATCACCTAGACACTCTGAGGATGACATCAGGTTGAGGAAAGAGAAAGACCGATACTGTGCCAATTTCCTGGAGTCTGCTAGCGTATATACAACAAAGGAAGAGAAAATGGAAATTGAAGAACATAAAAGCATCACAGTAGAAACTCCAGCACATGCAGCAGACATTCAGACACACTTATTTTCTTCTGCTGTCAGTCACAATGGACTTAAAGACAGACATGAGTGCTTGGACAGTGAAGTTGCTAAAGAGATCAGATATCTTGATGAGGTGCTAGAAGCAAACTGTTGTGATTCCTCTGCTGATAACCCTTTTAATGGGATGGCTTATTCCTCCCCGGAGCCAAGTGCATCCATTGTCGCAGATGGCTCAGGTCCATCAGTTCATGTTACTAATAATTCCACTGCACCCAATGAAAGCGGCATCATTGTAGTTGGTGGCCGGTCATCTCCAGTCACTGAACACGGTGGAATGAGTGTAATGTCTGAGAAGCTAAAACCAAATGGCCATTCCACGGGCATATTGCAGGAAGAACACTGTGGCAGTCTAAAAGTGCCGGTGAGTCCATGTTCTTCCACAAGCTCAAGGTCTTCCAAGGATGGAGACGTAACGTTAGCCACCATTAAGAAGGAGGCTAAGTTTGAACTTAGAGCCTTTCATGAAGACAAGAAGCCATCCAAACTCTTTGAGGAGGAGGATCCAAGAGAAAATTACAGAGTGCGTAAAGTGAGGCCCACTGAAGAAATGATAGAGCTGGAAAAAGAGAGGCGGGAGCTCATTCGAAGTCAGGCTGTCAAGAAGAACCCAGGCATAGCAGCCAAGTGGTGGAACCCACCCCAAGAGAAGACACTGGAAGAGCAGCTCGATGAGGAACATTTGGAGTCTCACAAAAAATATAAAGAGCGCAAAGAAAGGAAGCAGCAGCAGTCTTCAGCGTCAGTGAAACATGTCTCCTATTCTTTGGTGGCACCTGACCCAGCGAGCATTAAAAAGGACGATATTGTCACAGAGCAGATAGACTTTTCAGCTGCACGTAAACAGTTTCAATTAATGGAAAATTCAGGACAACCGTACAATGCAACCATACCTAAGAGATCAGGGACACCCAAAATGTTCACTATACAGCCCTTCTACAAACCCTTAGGACCATCTCAAATGGATCGGCGAGCAGCCTCAGTTTTGAAACCTGGCCCCGCATGTGGTCAAAATGTGCAGGTTAATAATGACGATATAGCTACTGTAAAAGCTGAAAAGGTGTCCTGCGTCACAGAGGACAATAATATTCAAAACACCTCTCTTGACACAGCACGAGTGTCTCCATGTGGTGACACCACTAAACTTGCTCAGGCCACAAAAGTATGGACTGATGATGGTGACTTCATGAGTGCAAAGGCAGTCTTTACAGTAGTGAGGGATGACGACCAGGGCATACTGGATCAGTTTTCAAGGTCGGTCACTGTGTCTTCCCCTCCGGAGGAACTAGACTCTGGTTTGGATGAGCTGTCTGTGAGATCTCAGGATACAACAGTTTTGGAGACACTTTCCAATGACTTCAGCATGGACAATATTAGTGACAGCGGTGCCTCCAATGAGACCATGAATGCTCTTCAAGAAAATTCACTGACTGATTTTTCTTTGCCCCAGACCCCACATGCTAACACACCTTCTGAGTGTCGAGAAGACGGTGTTTCCAAGTCACTTAGTGACCACGGATTTTATTCTCCTTCTTCACCATTACTCGATTCCATGCTTGTTGATGAGCAGTTGGAATACCAGGCTGGCTTACTGGTTCAGAATGCCATTCAGCAAGCCATGGCTGAGCAAGCAGACAAAAAGCACAGTGAACGTGCAAAAGGAACCACAGAGGAGAGGAGTGGTCAAGTCAAGGAGCAAGAGGAGATGAACAAGACACCATGTTCAGAGAAACAGCACAGGTCCACATTTCAACCACCTCAGGTGTCATCTCCTGTGCAGGAAAAGCGAGATTCAACACCAAAGACACCTGCAGTCCAGGACTCTCTACTCAGGGAAAGGCAAGTTCTACAGCCACCTCCTGTTGTTCATGCTACGCAAGCTGTCAGTGTGGAGGAAACCAAGCCAGAGGTCAGCTATTTCAGCAAATATTCAGAAGCAGCTGAACTAAGGAGCACAGCTTCGATTCTGGCTATGCAAGAAGCAGAGGTAACAGTTGGGCCTTTCAAGTTAAGGTCGAAAAAGCAAAGGACTTTGTCTATGATAGAAGAAGAAATACGTGCAGCCCAACAAAGAGAAGAGGAATTGAAAAGACAGAGGCAGTGTATGCAGCTAGTACAGAGCCCTGTTGCAAAGAGCGCACCTATGCTCCCCACCAGAACTGTGTCTTACAGAACAGCTCCAGGTGAGAGTCTTACAGTTTCTCATTTATCCACAACAATATGCAAATCAATGTTCTCAAACAGTGTATGGGTTCACTGTAGGGTTCATAGGTTCATTGTATGATATTTAAAGGAGTGCTTTGGCCCTTTATTGTCTGCCATATGAGTGTACGGGAAGCTTTTAGCAAGGCTGTGTTATTATAACGGGACTTCAGTGACATCCAGTGGGAGCCCTTGCTCCCATCCCAGGGGTGTTTTGTTTGGTTGGTTTTTTTGCCTTTCTGCATGCCGCATCCTTTGCTTCCTTCCTCTTTTCTAACCTGAGGAACTTTCCCCCCACTTCAAAGAAAAGGCAAGGTGGGGATTTTCCATTTTACCGGAAATGTCATCAGAAGTGGACCATTTTTGGAGCAATGGAAAATACTTCCATACACAGAGCAAGTCAAGTAAGTCATTTGGGTGGCTTCCATGTGGCTTTGTGGCAGCAGCATGGATACCCAAGGACACGCAAAGTTCTTTATCCCTCTCTGAAGGAAAGATGCTACCCAATTCTTGAAGATTTTTCAACATGTAGACATCATGACCCCGGGGGCCCCACCAGGCATTTGGCACCACTTGTGTGGATGGAGCCCACGTATATGTGGTTTCTGTTGACCAGAGCTGCTATGTAGTCAATCATGGCAATGCAATGCTCTGCAAAAGGTAACAGATTTTTAATTGGACTTGGTGTATGTCTAGAATCTTTATGTAAAATGCAGCAGAGAGAAATTTCAGACACATTACACTGGCCTTGAAGGATCTGCACTGGTTACCAATTCACTACTGAGCCTGATTCAAGGTGATGACATTGGTACATAATGTCTTGGCCCCTGAATATCTGGAGGGAGTGCCTTCTCCTGTACAAAGTTTCCTGCATCTTAAGATTACAAAATGAGGTAGTTCCTTAAAGGCACGAGAGACTGCAGCTTGTGAAACAACCTTTTCTGTGCTGGCCCCCAGACTTTGAAATCAGCAGAGTTCATTTGGTTCTGGCACTATATGGTTTTCAGTGATTGGTTAATACATACCTATTCAATGATAAGCTTCCCTATAGCCCTGCCAGAGAGGCGGCAGGGAGGACATAGGGTTGCATTTTATACTGTATTTTATACTCTTATAGATGTCGTCTTTTTAACTGTTATAATTAACCCTAGGACCTTCAGACAGAGGGCAAAATATAAATACTGTAAATGAATGAATCGGTGAATGTATATTCCTTATATCATTGTTTGCAGTAAGATTAGTACACCTATAAAAATCTTCAAAGTCTCATTAAGTGTGTTGTTTGTTGGGTTGTTGTTTTTTGTTTGTTTTTACTGAATAATTTTAACAAAATTTTGTCTCATGAAATTCTGAAAACAATCTTTAACTGGTATCAATTCCATTTTGTATCATAGTGTATCATAATTTGAAGTTAACACTAAATTAACAGGATATGATAATTGGGTGGCTTGATAAAGGATTCTCTGAAGAGTTGAGCCCATTCCAGCACTGTGCTGAATACTGCAAAATATATTGCCAGGGAATAATTTGTAGCCTGAGAGGTGCCAGACCTCATGTCTGTTGAATATTCAGGCTCTTCATTCCATTAGCCTGCCAGGGACATGGGGGAGGAGAAATGGAAAATGTTTTTTAACAGCATAAGATCCTCAACATCAACAGGCTCAAATCAACTACCATTCCATTCCATTCCATTTTTATTTGTATACCGCCTTTCCAAAAGAA
>MTQE01000390.1:9951007-9965642 GCA_014337955.1 Aspidoscelis marmoratus
GCGAGCGATTAGAGAGGTAGGAGGAGAACCACCGTAAAACGGTGCCTCCCGTTAACTGGGGAGACATATCAGATATGTATCTATTCGTATCCGATACGTATTCATTCGTATCCGATACGTATGAATGTTCATATGTATACGTGCAAATAGATTGGTATTGAATAGAATTTTACCACATTCAAATGCGATCTATTCGTATGAATACAGATTTTCAAAGATTTGATTCATTTCAGATTGAATGCCAAAAACCATTTCTGCACGTCCCTCGTCTGCACCATGGGACAGCGTGGGAATTACTTTGGCCTTATGAACCTGAAGAGCAAAAGTTAATGATCTGGGGTGCCTATAATTAAGAAAATGGAGCAAAGAATTCATGGTGGTGAATAAAAGAATTAAAAGAATAAAACAATCAAATCAGATATTAAAATAATCATAGTAAATAATGCTCATCCTACTGAACATCATCAGATATGATCCCATAGTGTAGAAAGTGGTGCTTAATGGACCAAACCATCGGTGGGTCATGGTCCGTATCAAACCTGCCCATGCCTTAAGCTCTGTAGGGGAGACCTTCCTGATTGTACCACCACCTTCGACAGCAAAAAGGGGTGGGCACCCATAATAGGGCCTTCTCAGTGTTGACTCCCAGGTTATGGAATAGTCTTCCCTCCCAGGTGTTTCAGGGACCTCCACTTCACACATTCAGGAGGACAGCAAAGGTGCACATCTTTGCCCTGGCCTTTGGCTAAATAAGGGAACAGCTTTTCCTCCCCACTCTCAGGCACTGTTATTGTTTTAGTATGCTCATTTTATATTTGGTTTTTAATGTTACCCACCCTGAGGCCTTCAGGTATAGGGTGGGATAAAAATGCAAATAAAGAAATACGTTTATAGAAGCAAAGAGTTGGAAGGGACCTCTAGGGTCATCGAGTCTAGCTCCTGCTCAATGTAGGGTTTCCTAAACCATCCCAGAGAGATGTAGGTCCAGCCTCTGCTTGAAGACCTCCAATAGCAACCTATTCCATTGACTAATTGCCCTCAGTGTCAGGAAGTTTTTCCTAATATCTAATCTGTATTGACTCCCTTGAACTTTCATGCTGTTGTTTCTAGTCCTCCCATCTTGTGCAAGTGAGAATAGGGACAGTTCCTCTGCCCTGTGACAGTCCTTCGGATATTTGAAGACCATGAGCACGTCTCCTCTCAGTCTTCTATAGGCTACACATTCCTAGATCCTTCAACCTTTCCTTGTAGGACATGGTTTCCAGACCACTAACCATTTTGGTAGCCCTCCTTTGGACTTGCTTTCGTTTGTCAATGTCTTTTTTTAAATTGGGGTGCCGAGAACTGGACACAGTACTCTAGATGAGGTCTGACCAAGGTAGAGGAAAGAGGAATAATTGGAACTGCTCACCTGGTAGCACGGGGGCTCTCAACTGATGTGTGTAGATTTAAGTGCATCTCTCTTGCTTTCTGCCTGCCTGCTTCTCCCCCTCGCTTGCTTGCTTGCTGTTTGAATTCAGTCTTGTGTGTGCAGTGGCTTAAAGAAACCTGTGATCACCAAAGATGCTTGAAAATGATTTCTGATCTGAACAAACATTTTCAAACGGCTTTTCAAAGGACTCAGAGTTTTAGAACCACTTGCTGGGGGCAAAAAAAATGCCTTCTGCATTTCTCAGGATCATGATTCGGTTTTGGCTTCTTGTGGATGAACTGCAACCTTTTATGGATTGCTGTAGCAGTCCCCCTTTTAGGGACTGATTCCGGGTGTATTTCACATTCAGAATGCAGGGCTTCCCTGAATGCATAGTACTGAGCATAGGTTTTGTAAACGGATAAAAATTAAACTATCAACACTTCCATGTTTGAAAGCATTCTTTACTTTTTCCACACCTGTCTAAAACCTTTGCACAGTATTGTAGTGACTATTCTATGGATGTACTTGAAATCCACGCAGTGCAGCCGAAAACATAAAATAGTCACTGTCACAGCGATGTGTTTAAACCAGGGTCAATTGTAGTTCTGCTTACATATTTGTCCCAGTGGGAAAGAAGTGCAGAATGCAGTAAAGGTGGGTATGGCTTTAGCTTGTCAACTTCTGTTGACCTTCACTTAGGGATGTGCACAAATTTATTTGTTTATTTATTTTTGCATTCAAATTTGAGTTGAATCGAATGTCAAAACATTTGATTCAATTCGAATGTTTAAAATCCAGATGCACCAAAACTATTTGTTCGAATGTTAGATTCGAATCTTAAGATGCAAATGTTGACAATATTCGCATTTGAAGATACGAATGTCGACAACATTTGTATGTGTTATACATATCTGTATGCATTTCCTATGCATCCCGTTCTCATCCCGTAGGATAGGCGCAAATTCATGCAGATATGAGATCCGTACAGATCCAAAATACATATACATTCCAGCGTTTCGAACCATTTGAACAAATGTTTAAATTCGAATGTGCAGACATTCTGTGCGAATTGGAACATTTGTGCACTTCCCTGCTTTTGAGTGCTCCTGAGCTCATTCTTCGCTCCCTTTTCCTGAGAACACCGAAAACCGGCAGCCAAGTGAAACGCTTCTTTCCTTTTCCCTCCACAGGTCCTTGAAGCTACTAGAGTCAACCGCAGGAAGAGTGCCCTGGCGTTGCGGTGGGAAGCTGGCATTTATGCCAACCGGGAAGAAAATGAGTAGCGTGCCTGGTGACATAAGAGCTTTTAAAAGTAAACAAACACGCAGAGAACAAGACACCAAATAGAAGAACTTAAATTTTAATTTGTTCTTTTTTAAAAAAAACTGCATCATTTTAATCTGGTATTTATTACAAATATTCCAGCCTCTGCAGTTCATGTTCCGTATATACACGCACAAAACACGCAGAGAAGCTTCAGCTATCTTCCCCACAGGACAAACTGACGAGGCAGGCTGCAGCCTTGGCGCTGGCGTCTTCAGAACGTTACAAAACAGTGACGGTGACAATCTAGAGGGCGTGCTTCAGAGGCGAAAGAATGGACGTGTCTTTCCCCCCTCATATCATCTTCATCTTCCTCATACAACGACCATCACATGCTCAAATCTGGAATAGAAAGAGTGTGGTGTTTGCAGCATTTTACCACAAGGAGGCACCCCATGTGGATATACAGACGGTTGTTCAAGTTCTATTTTGACTTGATTCTGTACGTGATAATAGGAGGACTTTCTGATGTATCCTAAACAGCCATAATATAACCAGTTTCTTCTTCTCAAAGTTCTTTTTTTTTTGCTTTAAAGACAGTAGCAAAACCAGGCTGTGAATGTACGATCCATCAATTAGCCATAAGCGTCCGCGTGAATTGTTTTTCTATTATTTTTTGAGAACCTTACAGAATTGGCTGACTGTTCACTTTTTTCTTGTGAATTGTCACGGGTGGCTTTTCTTGAATATTGGCTACCCTTCCCCCCCAGCCCCCAACCCATAATCAATAAGTTTAATACAGTTTCCTTTTCACAGTACTGTACACTCCATAGGTAAGAGTCGGTGAGGTAGACAGAAATGCCAAATCTTAGTATCTTAGTTCTAGTGGTCCGTGTGCTTGGAAGTTATCAATTTGGCCTCTTATTTCTCAGTGCTTATTTGCATTTTTCATGGGTGTTTATTAAGACAGCAAATAACAAAGCCTGTTAAGGGCCATTAAGCTGAGTTAGAAAGATAAGGGGAGGAATGAAACTGTTTAACTATTTTTACTGAGGCAATAATTGACATTTGGCTGCAGAGAAGTAAAGAAAAATAGTTATTTCTTTAACTATATTTATGCTACATAAAGGTCTTGGTGTAAAAGGAGCGGGGGGAAACCTTTTGGGTTACCAGGAAATAAAAAGTCAGGGAAGGTGAAAGTGAGTGAGGGGAAGAATAGGGCCAAATGGTTATTTTTGCTGTTCAAGCTGTGTTTGCAGATCTGAAGAACAGAAGCTTTATTAGTCCGAGTTGTAGGCTGGAAATCCCCAACCAAGGAGTATCAAGTGTGCTTGTGTGCATGTAAAGTTGGAATATTAGGTTGGTGAAAAGATGTGGGTGTATAGATTATTTTCTCCAAAGCTCTTTGCCAGCTCTAGGGGTATAAACATTTCTTTTATAAATATATACATATATATATATATATTATATATATATATTAAAAAGGGATATAAAAAGGCACTAAACTGATGCAGTATTTGTAATAACTAAGCTGACCTGACCTGATATTTGCATGAGTTAACATTTCAGACAGTATTGAAAAGTTTTGTAATCTGACATTTAGAAAAGAACTGTGGTATTTATTCTTGTGCTTGGTAGTCCTGCGTAGTATTAGAGGCTGCTGATTTTCTCTTCTGTTCAAAAATTGCGGTAGAAGGTTTAGTGGTTGAACCCCATAATTCATGGACTAGAATCTGTCACATTTTAGGCAACTGAGAGGAAAAGGTGCACACATCTTAGACATACATACTAAGTTTGGCTGATTTTTCATGGGAGGCAAACAAGCCTTCTCTAAATTCCATCTTTTATTTTATTTTGTCCTATGAACAGGGTTTTCCTGTCATAGTGTTTTGATTATACAATCAAGAAAACTGAAAACTTAAATGTGTTCTTTTTCCTCTGAGTAAATCTCTAATATTATAGAGAATAGAATAAACACAAGGCAAGAGCTCTGGCAAGGATGGTTTTGATAATGTGCACATTTAAAAATATCTGGCTGTTACAGATAGGCCTGTTGCTTCAGTAGGATCATTTTTGGGAAATTCTAACTGAAACCTCCAAGTCTCAGCTGCAGTTATGGATGGAACATCTTGTTGCCAGAAATGAAGATTAAGTTTTATGTATACAGTAGGGCTTTCCCCCATCAGAACTGACAATATGAGAATTTCATTTGCATGCAATCATATATTCCGGTAGATTGAAAGATAGATCAAAGTCTTAATGGTCTTTATTGAAGGTCATGATAGTGCGTAGGGCAGTTTCCACTGGCCAGTATACCAAACCAGTAGACATATGTAAAGCCTCTTTTCTACATACTGGTATAGTCTAAAGAAGACCCTGGGCATGGTCACCAACACTCAGAAGGACTACTCTTGCTGGTCCAATTCAGTATACTGACCAGTGCAGATTTTGGCATAGTCTTTGCCGATTTTCTAACCAGAAATTACTTTTCATAACCAGCAAAGACTTCACCCAAAAGATGAATGCTGGTTTGCACACTTCTGTGATTAGTGCTTTTTAGTATGAACGTCAGACATGATCTAGCACCTTTTGTCCTGTTCATTTTACACAGGAGCTTAGGTTGAAACCAGTGGGAACCGAAAATGATAACTTTAGCTGGATAGTGTGTGTGCTAAATACTTTCAGGAGCTGGAATCTGAACAGGAAAGAGGAAATCAGTTTATGAGTAGGAGAATAAATAGTTATGTACAGAGAGAAGTCGGAACACAGGCGCTAGGGAAGTGCCAGAGAGGCATCTACCATTAAGAGAGACAGAACTAAACAAGACAAAAAGTAAAATCTCATGTCCACCCAACATATGCGAGCCTTTGGGGAGCCTTTTGCAGAAGTTGCTTGTACAATCAAGTTGGGATTTTTAAAAGGAAATCCAAAGGAGTGTGTTCTTCAAAGCAAGGTTAAAAAATTCTCAGGTTAAAGAAGAATCAGTTGAATTCCATGCTGAGCCATCGCTTAAGCCAGCAGGTGATAGATTCTGAAAGATCAAAAGATGAGGCGAATGAACCAGTTATATTACAGATAATACTTACTAAGGTATTGTGGTTTTATAATGATGAAGGTAAAACCAAAGATGAAAAATTTGCTTGGGATTAGAGATGTATTTCCCCCTTTTCTTCTACATTGTAGTCAATTCATAAAGTATGCAGGAGCTGTAAAGAAATCCCTTCTTCCTAAAAGCAAAAAAATAAAAAGCCACTTCAAAACTGTGTTTCAGTTTGTATCTCTTTATAATTTTAATCCCTTTTGTTTCTCCTGCCCCAACCCCCAAATTATGTCTGGCTCGTGAAAATGGCTTAGAAGGAAAGAAAAGTTTAATTGTGCTATTTTTTCAGATAGATTTTTTTTTACAATCATAACCTCTGTTGTTGTGTGAATGGCTGTCTGCAGGAAAGTTTCAGGAATTATGGAACGTTGAATTCCATTTGTAGTTACACAGAAAACAATACATATCGCTACAAACTTGTCTGTCCATTTCCCATCCCCACGCCGTTGTTGCTTAGATGTCTGTCAATATATGCCAACATCAACAACCATAGAGAAAATTAGGCAGAGTAAGCTTTGTTATACATGTAGCCAATGGGATGTTTTGCTTTCCAGCAAATACTGATGTAACTGCATTTATGTATCCACACAGATCATGAAAAGCATTTTCACTTGTGACCTTCAGACAAGGCAGGGTTTCTTCCTCAAGTGGTGGGGCAAGTTTCCTCAAATTTGTTTTAGTTTTTTTTTAACAACTGCCAGATGGGATTTCATTTCACTTCCAATCCTGAAGGATCTTTTGCAGTACAACTGTCATTTCTCCTGTTTATAAAGATAAACCACTCAAGTCTCAAAATATATGGCCTGTGTATGTTAAAACCATTTCACTGTTGTACGCTGCTTTTGTTTTATAGTGGCTGTGAGGCATACAAACCTAGTATACAATTATTTTCTCACTTTAAAAAAAAACTCGTCTTGTGTTTCTTATCTTTAAAGTAGGATGAAGAGGTTGTGCCTTTGGGGTGGGTTGCTGAGCATCATTCTATACTGCCAGACAGAATTCATTCATGGACCAAAAACCAGGAGCTGTTTGCACTTACCTGTGTGGCGCAAATTGGGATACTCCATCTGCACACCATCCTGCTGCCTCCATCCCAAAGCATTCTGGGAACATGCCAAAGCCGCCCCCTCCCCCAATCCTCCTTAACTGTGAAAAAGTAAAAATGTCTCCACAGTTTAACTAGTACCCTCCAAATCAGCAGCATTCACACCCATTTCTGGGTGCAAAGCTGCAAGAAGGGGGAATGGCACAGGGCAGCAAGGCTGAAGCTGTACAGATGTGTGTTGTGTCACAGTCACCATGGCAGTGACTGGGCATGTGGTAGAAGCTGCCACAGCTGTTGCCATGGTGATTTAGACAGTCCAGGATTAACAGTCCACACAGCGAGTGCTGGTGATCAAGTTGGAGAATACACCCAATGATCATGGTGCAAGTCGGACCCTCCATCCCCATACTTAACTGTGGTGGAATGATACAGTTATAGCATTCCACACAGTTAAGTGTGAACAAACCCTCAGATTGTAAAGTGCTGTGAACCACCAAGCATCATAAAGAATACAAAGATCTATAGTACTTTAAGTCTGGTCCAGGAGTAGCTGGTTCCTTTTGGGATGAATGGAGTAGAGAACAAGGCAGCTGAAAGAAAGCAGGGCCAGGGATAAAGCTAAAGAATCACTGTTAACATAGCAGTTCCATTCAAACCCACATTAAAGCTGACCTCACTGAACATAACTTCATTAGCCAATTCTGCATTGAGACTATGCTTCAAGGCACTGGGTGTGCTAGAATTTCCATGAAAACATGCGTAGAAATAGAAGCCATCAAATCCTTGGATAGCAGCTTACCTTTCACTACTTATTTTCTAAGCTTCCTTGAATTTTTGGATGCACATACAATTATGGAAGTCGAACAAAAACTTCAAATTAGCTAGCACAATCTTTGTAAGCTTTTTCAAATGGGTAAATAAATTTTGGGTTATCTTTCTAGAATATCCATATGCTAGTGCTACATTTTGGGAAGCTGGAAGCAGCAGCAGTAAAAATGACAAATATATCATGCTTCTTTTTGTAGCATCTTGGACATTTTTAGAAAGTGAAAAACTATGCTTTTCACACATGGGTGTGTGTTTGCACACAGGATGTCCATACTCACAACTACAGAAAGCTGCGGGTATGGCCATCTGTGGCAGCTAAAGTCAGTCATGTTCAGCTCCATGGAAAACAATAAGACTGAATATGATTTTGAGTCTGTGGCTGTATCTATGTGGAAAATAATGTGCCACCCGTGATTATCTGGGGGTTGGGGCAGCCACACAACCCTACTCCAGGAGTGGCTATCCCTGCCCAAATGTCAAAAGGGGTAGATTCCTATCATAGTGGAGTAAAGTGCTCTGTGGCCACCCCTTACCAGTGGAGGCAAAGTTGGGCCAACTTGCATCATGTTGCACCAACCTGATGGCAATTCAACAGCCAGAGTTCCAGCCAATATCCAGGTACACGGGCCAGAGGTCCATTTGCACTTGATCTCCTAGTACAAGCAGGGTAGCTTCCGTGAAGCACCATCTGCACTTGCAGGGGGTGTTTCCACATCTGAGAGATCTCCTGCTATACCAGAAGCTACCCCAGCAGCTCCTAGTGGTGGCGCACAAAATCATGCACCACGTGTCTCCACAACCTTACCTGTTCCAACCAGCAAAGCAACCATTCACACCTCTGCTGGCACCGGGGGCCATCTGAGGGGACAGGAAACATGACTGCACATCACATCACCATAGTCTTGATAATGGCACATGTGCATGCTCCAAGCTCCATGCAAAAGATGGTAGCACCAGGGTATGCTTCTAGACTTAGGTGAGTGTCCTGACGTGTGGGGGTTGTTTTGGTGTGCCATTACTCATGCCCTCACCTTTAGGTGCCTTTGAAAAAGCCAAGAAGGTATGGAGAGAGTGGCGAGACTGGTCACCCACAATCCTCATCTCCCCTGGGAGTGGTCACTTGAACTACACTGATGCTCCTTTAGCATATGCCTTGCAAGTGCTAGAGCACACCAGTGGTGATGCACTGTTCCCATCCCATAGATGGGAAGCAATGTGCAGAAACACCTCAGAATTCCAACCACATTTTGTGCTCACGTCAAGGTTCTGCAGATGATTCCACCCACAGAAAGTGTCCAATGGCTGCAGGTGGCTGCTTCTGAACCTGCCTCCCACCCCCTCCCTGCCATACCTAGGGGATCGGGGTGGACGTATCTTATGACTAAACCAAAGGGAGTCCAAGTTACCTCAGGGCCTGTTCACACTTGTTTTAAAGAGCAGGTGCTGCTAGCAACCTTATGACTGTCAGTCACGGCATAAATTCCATCCCTGGATTTCTGACAACAAAGGAGGCCACGACAACATGCTGTTATTCAAGTATTTTCAGAACACCAGCAAACCATGCTCCCACATCAAGGAAAATTTGGACATCAGAAATTATGTTCTGGTGTCTTCTGCACAAGAGCAGACATAGGCTGCCTCCAGAGGGTGAGAGAAAAATGCAGGGTCTTCTTTGGATCCCACAACTGCCTTTCCCTGTACCTGCCGGTTGACAGAGTAACATCACGGAGCTAGCAAAGGCGCTAACCTTGTATGGCCTCCCCCACAAAGGCATTTTGTGTGAGCCAGCTAGTTCAATGACCTGTAAATCAAGTCAATGAACCGAAAAAGCCAAGAAGGTATGGAGCGGGTGGTGAGACTGGTCACCCACAATCCTCCTCTTCCCTGGGAATGGTCACTCCCACAAGGCATTTTGTGTGAGCCAGATAGTTCAATGACCTGTAAGTGTGCAATTGCATGTGCACAGCTGACATTTTTCTTCCTGGTTTTGGCCCCATGCATATGGAGGGAGCATCTCCACGATCACAGAGATCATGCAAAAAAAAAAAAAAAAAAAGCATTCAAACAGGTTAGTCTTTCACTTTTCACATATAACTTGGGTTGGGCATTGATTTTCCTGCAATAACACTACTGTGGGGTATCACCTTAACCTACAAGGCTATGCCAATATTGCCACAGATGTATAGCAATCCCAGCATAGCCCTGGGGTAATCCAAGGTTTTAGGGCCTGGGCATTTCTGCACTTGCCTTCCTGTCTACTGGACAAGAAGAGTGCACAAAGACTAACGTAAATAAATGTAAATAAATAATAACGTGTATTTGTGTTCGGACGAGGAAACGCTAGTACACACTAGCTGAAGCCCCACACGCCTGGACACTTACCTCCATCCAGTCGCTTATCCAATTCCCTGCAGGGTGACACCATTTTGACTGCAGCATCCTATGTGACTGGGCATGTACCAGTGCCGTTTGCTAGGGTGACGATGCTGCTCTGCACACCTGCCACCACCTCAGGGGTCCTCTAATAGAAGGAGGAGGAGGAGGGTTGGCTTTTCTACCCCGCTTTTCTCACCCACCCATTTAAGGGGACTCAAAGCGGCTGACAAAGCTTTCTATTCTTCTCCCCACAACAGAACACCCTGTGAGGTAAGTGGGGCTGTGAGAGTGCAGAAGAGAACTGTGACTAGCCCAAGGTCACCCAGCTGGCTTCATGGAGCAGGGTGGAATCAAGCCCAGGATTCCCAGATGAGAGTCCAGCTCCCTAACCACTAGACCAAACTGGCTCACAAGGGCTAATCTGTTGATTTACTGGTACACTTGCCTGTCATTTGTGTTTTCAAAGCTAAATGGGATCTCACTTTATCCACCGGTGAAGCAACGAGTTGTTTTCACAGCTGTCTTCCTCTCACAGCCATGACAAACAGCAATCTGTTTTCATACAGTCCATTTGCTGTCAGCCAGCCAAATACACACACACACACACACACACACGTCTGCTAATGTGACACTTATTCGATTGCCATCTTTCTCTAAAACCAGTTTCACTTCTTTCTTTCCTGCACTATGTGAAAGGGGGAGAAGAAAAGCGAAGGGTAAAAAATGCAAATCAGAGCTGCAGTTTACGATTTCATTCCTATCTCTATATTGCCGTGTGTTTGGATCTGTTTCAAAAGCTGACAAAACCATTTCCACTTCCCAAAAGGCTATTGAGTAATTCTGTGATTTCCTACAGACAGACCAGGAAGAGCAGAGACAGGTAGGCGTTGCTCCTGGACACCCAACATGTCATTTCAGTTTTTGTGTGAGAGAGACAGAGAGAGATTGGAAGAGAGAGAGAGAGAGAGAGGGAATGGATGCTTGGTTAAGGAGGCTAAGATTTTCCAAAACCAAAAGAGAAACCACAAGCTGCTGTTGATGTGCTTGTTCTTTCTGAGGAAGTCCTCTGAGCTTCCGTGCTTGAGATTAGAATATTTTGAACTGGTTCACAGCAAATCCTGTCTGTCCTTAACAAAAGGATCAACAAGCAGCAGCTTCCAGGGAGAACCGCTGACAAGATGGCCCTCAGGACCTGGATTGAGCCGGTAGTTGCTGGAGCTCAACTCGCCAGCGCTTTCTATGACACAGCCTTACTACTTGTAGTGAAGAATTACTACAACCACAGTAACTCCTCATCTTTACATCATTCCAATGAGGACATGCAGCAAAAATCCATCTCTAACTTCTATATCATCTACAAGCTCCTTGAAGGCCTGACACCACTGGTGTCAGCGTATGGTCTGGCTAAGCTGGGCGATAGAAAGAGCAGGAAGATTCCCATTGGTGTTTCTCTGGCTGGTTACCTGGTCTCCCGGAGCCTTCTGCTCCTCTTGATTCTGCTGGCGTGGCCAATTGAGGTGATGTACGGGGCTGCGGTCTTGCACGGCTTGACTGGAAGTTTCACCACATACTGGGCCAGCGTCATGGCGGTGGCATCTCAAAGCTCCTCGGAGAGCAAGAGGTCTCTGCGTCTCATTGTTATTGAGCTCATCTATGGGATTGCTGGCTTTGTGGGGAGCATCGCATCTGGACATCTCTTTGTCAGTTTCCACCTTAGTTACCAGAATGGCACAGTGCTGGTATCTTGCAGTGTGGCCTTATACGCTTTCTGCCTCATCTACAGCCTTCTTGTTCTCCAAATCCCCAAGCCTGGATCTTCTTCTCCAGCTATTTCTAAGGATTTGGACCATCCTGACAACAAATCAGCTGATTGCGAAGTGGAGTCCATCTTCCCTGAAACTGAAAGAAGACCCTCTATGGTATCTTCCAAGATCATCATTGGCATGCTGTTTGTGGCAGCCATTTTGTATGACCTAACTGTGGCAGGCGCCATGGATGTGTTGCCCCTTTTTCTGCTGAAGAAGCCCCTTGCCTGGGGACCAGAAATGATTGGTTATGCCAATGCTGCAGGCTACCTCATCTTCATCACCAGCTTCCTAGGCGTCTTCGTCTTTTCCAGGATTTTACAGGACACCACAATGATCATGATAGGGATTGGGTCTTTCTCAGCTGGGATCTTCATCATGGCCTTTGCACAACATACATATGTGTTCTATATTGGTGAGTCAATCCTTTCTATTTTTCACTCAACTGTTATTATAGTCATCTCTGGTTTCCCTGAAAGTTTAGTATAGCTCGGATGAGATTCCCTGGTAGGAGCTGCTTTAACTAGCCTTATGGTAGCAGAAACCCAATTATTTAAATTCTGCACCAGGAAATTTAGTTGTAATTAGACTTTAATATATTTCACACAGTAGTACATTGATATATTTTCTTGCTCCATTATGTAGGCCAATCCATCCAGACAGCACTTACATAATCTGCATTATTTGGATAATCAGGAATAAAGTATGGATAATCCAAAATAAAATGTCTCTGGATGTGCTTTACGCTGGATTAGTTCCGTGAAGTTTCAGAATAATTCTGTTCTGATTTTGCTGTGGCTTCAGTGGAAGTGGCCCACACTAGGAGCAACCACAAATGCAATTTTTGGGATACAATTCAATTCCAATCGAATACCCAAAAATTCAATTCGATTCGAATCTTTAAAATTCAAATTAAACCAAATTTGATTTGAATTAAGCAAATTTGAATCCATTTGTTTGAATTTTCTATTTGAATTTGCACTTACGATGTCGACAACGTTCGTATGTCCCCGTACGCATTGTTATACATCCCATAATTATCCCGTATACAACCAGTGTTTGTCCCGTACAGATCTGTACAAATATGTACAGATGTGGAAAGGATGCAGATCTACAAGTACACATCATGTACAAACCTGTACACATGCAGATGTCCGGATAACTCGAACAAATAGATCCAAAATTTGAAATTGGTTTGATTTTTTACATTCGAATTTATGGACATTCAGTTCTAATTTGAATGTCAAAATTTGATTGAATTTGATTGAATTTTGAATACCTTTGAATATTCGTTTACACCCATGGCCCACAAAACTTGCAGTCCTGAAGCTGAGCATCATGGCTTTCCATTTAGAGCCAAAGGTAAGGTTCTCTGGAAGCTGAATCCAGCACTGAAGACTGTTTTCTGCTTGGTATTTGCCATTTTTTGTATCGCTGAAATTGCCAAAGGCAGGGCAGGCAAGAGGGTGTGGCTGAAGCCACCTGCTTCCAAGTATGCTATCACAAAGCAACAGCAGAAAATGGTATGTCCTTCTAAAAGTATTGCACTGCACAAAGCTACAAAGTTATGTCCTCATGCTCCTGGGCTTGCCCAACCTGTGCTGCTGCATATTTTTCCAAGTGGATTGATTCATTGCAGGGCAGGCAATAGCCAGTTAGTCACTGTGTGTAATCGGGACAAGAACAATGCGGCTAAAAGGAAAAGTGGGTCAGAAAGAAAGGTGAGGCACAGATAGGGCTTCAGTTCTATTCCAAACTGCATGAAAATTGACCCCACTGAAAGCACTGCATTATGCACATGCATAGGTCGTTATGATTCCAAGGACCAAAGCACACCAGGCCCTCATCGTCCCTGCTTTTCGAAACCTGCCTAAACTCAGTGCTTCCGGGACACTATTTATCTCATCCTCTGCTGTTCCCTTTTCTTTTTGCCTTTGATCTTCCTCAGCTTCCAAGGTATTTTCCAATGTGGGGTTTTTTTTAAGTATTTGAGCTTCAGCTTCAGTATGTGTCCTTCCAATGAACAGTCGGGGCTGACTTCCTTTTGAATTGGCTGATCTGATTTCCAGCATCACAGTTCAAAAGCGTTGACACTTCAGCACTTAGCCTTCCTCGTGGTCCAACTCTCACAATCATATATTGCTACTGGGAAAGCCATAAGCTTTGACTATATGGACCTTTTGTTGGTAAGGTGATGTCTCGGCTTTTTTAGTATGCTGTCCATACTGAAATGGGTCATCAATCTATGGAATTTGCTGCCAGAAGAAGTGGAAACAGCAACCAACCTAGATAGCCTTAAGAAAGGATTAGTCACTGTCATGAATGACAGGTGTGTCGATGGCTACTAGAATTGATGCCTAGGCACAACCTCCAGGCTGGTTAGATAGGCAGGATGTCTCCAAAGGCCATTTGCTGGCCCTTGAGAGGAGATGAAGGTTTTGCCTTCATCTTCTGCTTGAGATACCCATAAGTAATTTGTGGACCAGTGTGTGGGACAAGATGCTGGAGTAGATGGGCTGTGAGAACAACCCAAACAATCAAAATAAGATAGATCAACTCAACACAGACAACCCAAAAGATCTATCAAGAAGAGAAACCAAGGTCCTTCTAATATGAAATAACCAATAAAATGCCCTAATTCTAAAAAAGGAATATACAACCTTATTGCAAAAAATAGTTGTAAATTTACTAATATAACTAATATGTCTTATAAAAGCTTATAACAATATACAAAAGAGGAAAAGAGAGAGGATGGTGTATAAAAACAAGAAAGGAGATAACAAATGTCCAACTAAGCAAGAGCA
>MTQE01000390.1:9966074-9976795 GCA_014337955.1 Aspidoscelis marmoratus
TTCTCCCTTTGTTCTCAGAGGTTTGTCTTCGGAGCCTTTGCTAATCTCCGGTTGCCTTCGGAGGGACTTCAAAATGGCTTCAAAATGACTTTGAAATGACTTCAAAGCCTAGGTTTTGGGACTCCCTCCCATGGGTGCCCCCTCCCCCTAGCCTTCTCTAGACCGCATTGCCAAACTAACGTGGAAACAGGCTCCCTTTAATCTGGATTTTCTGGCTGAAGTAGACCCCATTAATGGGGTCTACAGAAAATCTGGATTAAAGGCTAAGATGTACCCATATGATCTGGATTTCCCCAGTGTCAGTGGAAACAAATGTGTCCCAAATGGGTGCTGTGGTGGAAATGGGGTCATCCAGCTCACGCCCAAATAGGTCCTTAATGGGCGCAAAAATGGGTACTTTCTGCCAGTGGAAAAACACCCCAAGACATCTAGAGAACACAAAGGCAGCAAAAATGCAATACTAATGAAGTGTTTCTGTTCTGTCTATTTTACTCAGCGCGTGCTGTG
This sequence comes from Aspidoscelis marmoratus, assembly GCA_014337955.1. Taxonomy (NCBI): domain Eukaryota; kingdom Metazoa; phylum Chordata; class Lepidosauria; order Squamata; family Teiidae; genus Aspidoscelis; species Aspidoscelis marmoratus. The sequence goes on from MTQE01000390.1 coordinate 9,966,582, forward strand.
ATGCTATTTAGTCTTATTCCTTTGCCAACTATCAGATCGTTGCTGTCCAAACAAGTGGAAGGAACAGCCTATGGTAAGTAGAACCTCCAAGGAGCTCATTTTAATTTCTATGACTTAAAAAAAAATTGCAGTGGCTCCACAAAACTGTATATATGCAAGGGGGAAACTGTGGTTTTTGCTCACTATTCCTAAAATGACCCTTGCTATTGGCTGCATGGTGTCTTGATTACAAATTGCAAGGAATACTTTTGCGCAGTTCTTATTTAAAAGACAGTGCAAGTACTGGTGTTTTCCTGGAATTTTCACTGCCGACTGTGCCCCATTTCTGGTCTGCGGAGTAAGTTGGTATTTGCAAGGGGATACAAACATCTGGAGACTTTTGGAAGCTTTTGTTCTTGAATTGTCTCCTAGTCCGGATGGGGAGAATTCGCTAGATTTTTCTAGATACAGAGATGAAGCTTAGGGAAGATAAACTACTCTCTCAGGGAGCTTCCAGATGGCAAGAGGAAAATGTGGAATCTTATTTAGCTGCCACAAGTGCCTCTTGCTAGACAGCAGGAGGGAATCCCAGGAAAATCTTGGCCTCTTACCAGCTGTCAGCTGTTTGCAATGCATATACCCACAGCTGCCACACAGAAGCAAGCAAGCAATGCTGCAAGAAATCTGGCAACTGCTGGATCTCCCATGATCATTGCTTTCAGGGTATTGTCTCCACACCCGGACTAGGAATGTGCACAAATATTCGTAACGTTCAAAATTTGAACTCAAATTGAATGTTACAATATTCGTATGTTAACATTCAAACTAATATAAATGTTTCCAGGCATTTGTACCAAATAGCTTGGACATTTGTTAAGCTGGGGGAAAGTATCAGATACGTATCTATTTGTATCAGATACTTATCTGTTCCTATCAGATACATATCTGTTCATGTCAGATACGTTATCTATTCATATCAGATACATATCTCTTTATATCAGGTACATATCTATTTGTATCAAGTACGTATCTGTTCCTATCAGATACATATCTGTTCATATCAGATATGTATCTATTTGTATCAGATACTTATCTGTTCCTATCAGATACATATCTGTTCATGTCAGATACGTTATCTATTCATATCAGATACATATCTCTTTATATCAGGTACATATCTATTTGTATCAGGTACGTATCTGTTCCTATCAGATCTGTTCCCGTCCCCAAGTAAAGTGAGCACTTTCCTTCTCCTGTATTGCCTATACTGAACTGTTCAACATCTGGAGGATCAGCTGAGCAATGGGTGTTTTCCCACTGTCACTAGAAATACCCATTAAGTACCTATTAATGGGCACTAAATGGCATTAATGTACCCATTAATGGGTACTTCTAGTGACAGTGGGAAAACACCCAATGTTATCATGTAGCAAGGAGGGACTGAGGTCTGTTGTCTTGCACACCTCTAGTTAGTAGATAAATTCTAAGCACGGGATTGACCCAGGGGCTCTGCATCAACCATCCATTCAATCAATTGGCTTGTATTGCAGTCAAAGACGTGAAGGAGTTAAAATGACATAGATAAATAAAATAATATAATAATAGCAAGTTTTGGAAAAACAGCTACAATAATAAACACACAGACTCTGCATAGCCATAAAAAGGACAAGAATAAGACATTCACAGTTAAAATTAAGAGGTAAAAATTTGAAGTTCAAAAACCTAACTGTTGCAAGAGTAATACTAGTGCATGAATCTTGTAGTAAGAATCTAGTCATGGTATTGGAAGAATCACGCTTTTGTGTCAAGAGAGTCAGAGTGACTCTTAGCGGACTCCAGCTTAAAAATCACAGACCCAAAGGATGTGCTGAACTGATTCAATCTCCCCATTATTCCAGGGACAAAGTCTCCGATTTAAAAGGAGCCCTTCAAATCTTCCCTTCAGCATCACACCGAGAAGAACATTAAGACATGCTGTTGTAAAGGCAATTCTAAGCTTATTGAATGTTAACTTTCTTAAATAGGGAGGCAGTAGTTGGTTTCAGAATGTTACATCATGCTTTGGGTGACCTGTTTTTAAAAAAGAGATCAGGCACAAAAGTCATAAGGAAAATACTTTGCCCTAACCGCTGATTTGTTGAACTTTATTATTTTTATTTTTGCTCTTGCTTCCTAGGGCAAGTATTTGTCATATTGCAGCTGTCACTTGTGGTCACAGGGGTCGTAACTTCAACAGTCTATAATAAGATCTACCAACACACGTTGGATTGGTTCAGTGGGTTCTGCTTCCTCCTGTCCTGTGGCATCAGCTGCCTCTCCCTCATCCCTATCAGGTAAGGAATTCAGTCTGGGATAGCTTGCATTTCCATAGAACAGGGGCCATTACTGAGAAAGCCCTGTTCCTAGCAGCCATCCCGATGGTCATCAAACAATGATATAAGTAGAAGGGATTCTTCTCATGGATTCAGATAGTGAGCTGGTCCATATGAGAGGAGACACTCCTTCAAATAAATGGGACCTGAGTTGTATAGGGCTTTCTGCACAAGTACTAGAAGCTTAAATTGGGCTTGGACAGTAATGGAAAACCAGGGTTGCTTTTTGAGAACAGAACCAATTAAGCTCCAATACCAAATAAACTCCTATGATCACCACACATAACGGGTGTATCAGTAGCCTTAGGGAAGCATTAGGGTTGGCTAAAATAAAAAGTTGATTTTTGTGAAAAAGCTAGGAGGACAAGACAACCCAGTGAGAACTGAGAATGCTCAATGACCACATGGTGTTTTGAATGCCCCATAGAGATGCAGTCTAGATCAATCTTCATCTACTAGTCTTAGTGGTTCTTCTTTTTTCTTTTCCCTGCAGCTTCGTAGCGTGCAAACAACATGTATCATCTGGTTCACTGGAGATTTTAACGGACTGAAAGCAAAATGGTGAGATACCTATTTCAGAAAGACAAAGGTAGATAATAATCAGCCCCAAAACAGAGCAGAACAGACAGGTTCCATGGAGGAAACCCCTTGGAAAAGATCTTGATGCAACAAATGCTTAACTTTTACTATTTTCAGTCTTGTGGCTGATGTGACGGTAACCAAAGTGCAAGGTTCGGAGGACGAGCAAAGAGATTAGCATTTGACCAAGTGGAATCATCATCCCTGATTTTACAGCATACACAATTTTCTTCCTAAATCATTTCACACACAAATGGCTGCTACTTTCCACCTAAACCCATTCTGAGTGCTAATTCTGCCAGTCACAACTCCAGAAGCCAGTGTGGTGTTAGCAAGAGGCTCCTAGAGTCCCTCAACAGAGATCTTCAATAAGGATTCAGTGGGGAGATACTTCTACTTCTGGTTTACCCAGAGCATTAGCCGGGAGGTCTTCAAGATCCTGCAAAATTCTGGATTTTTGCGCTGCTGAAGCCACAACAGTTCTGCTGTGAACTATGTAACTTTCACATCAAGAACTGGAACAGTGTAATTATAACTCCTCGGCATCTCTGCATGACTCTGTTTCACTATGGTTAGAATCATCTTCAGCTTGGTAGAAGAAATTTGCCCTTAACAAAGTTTTGAAACGGTCTGATAGAGGCATTGCCACTCGCGTGCTAATGCAGACACAAAACTTACCTCATGAAAGTCCTTGTCATCAGTAGCATGGAGGGACTCAACTCCCTCATGAAAGTCCTTGTCATCAGTAGCATGGAGGGACTCAACTCCTAAGGACCACATGGACACATAAAGAGTTCCCTTGGCAGATACAGCCATAGTTTACTGCTACCTTCTTCTATGGAGATGCCTGGGCTCAGAATTTTTGACCCCCCTGCCCTTGACATATGGCCACACACACCCACCCAATCAAAGTACTATGACAAAAGAATGGCATTGTTTGAACTTTGAGCAACCAGGAAGGACACAGCCTAATATTAAGTTTCTCTTTCAACATTATTTACTGGGGCAGTTTTCAAGCTTCCTCTCCACTTTGAACAGTTGAAAATTGCTAGGTGTTTCAGTGGCCTATCTATAGTCTACAATATGCTCCATCACTTAAGGAAACACTTCACTCATTCTCATTTCAAATTAATTGACTCCATGGTAAAATATGGGGGAGACCATGTCCCCTATAAGGAGAGATTATATGTCTGTGGTTTGCCAGCAAAGATCTGTTTCACATCTTATTCATTTGCCAGTTGTATTTCCCAATAAGATCAGCAGGTCTGGAGCCTTTAAAAAAGAGGAGGAAGAGGAGAGAAAGAAAAAGACTTAATGAAAAGCAGAGGAGGAGATGGGGGGGGTTTCTTTTACAGGGAGAAAACGCCCAGATGACACACAAAAGTCGCTATATTCCTTGCTAGGGTTGGATGCCTTAGGATACATGGAACAGAATGTGGTATTATGTACAGAGGATAGTGAAAGCTGATCATTTCTGGTTTTATTATTTTATGGCATTGTACTTATACTTATGTACATTTTACTTTCTTTGATATGGCCCCATCACCGATCCAATACATTTGACAATATAAGACTGATTGGGTTGTTTGATTGATTGGAAGAACTACTCATCTTAGATCAGGGTTGCAATAACCTTGTCCTGCTCAAGACAGCCTTGATTCTGATGGTCCAGACAAAGTAGGTAGGTAGGTAATATCATCCAAGCCCAGTTATTTGATGCTTTTCCTACAGTCTGGGCACTCACAGAACACAGATTTAAGGGCCTGTGCTCCTTTCTCAAGTTTAGACGGCCAGATGGAAAGACTAGCTTGTGAGCTTCCCCAAGATGTGTGTGCCCTGGCAGTCGTTGGATGTTCCTTTTTTCTTGTTCTAGTCATAAATTAGGCATTGGGATCTTTCTTTCTAAAGGATACAAGGGAGGAGCAATTGCTGCTTTAAAATCTGAAATCCTTGGTTTGTGAATTCAGGTCACTTCTCAGGAAAAAGATGGAGAGAAGAAAAAGTTGGCCTTTCTACCCCACTTTTCTCACCTATTTAAGGGGACTCAAAAGTGGCTGACAAATCTTCTGTTCTTCTCCCCACAACAGAACACCCTGTGAGGCAGGTGGTGCTGTGAGAGCTCAGAAGAGAGCTGTGGCTAGCTCAAGGTCACCCAGCTGGCTTCAGGGAGGAGGGCGGAATCAAACCTAGAATTCCCAGATTAGAGGTTGACCCCTTAACCACTAGAGCAAACTGGCTCACATGTGTTACATAATGAGAAGAAAGAAACGTTGTAGAACAAATAAGCTCAGGCATTCCTAAATTTATTGACCCATAGAAGATTTTGGGAAGAACCTCATTTTTGCAATAAACCAAAATTCCAGGAGCTACTCCTGAAAGGAAAAGCCAGAAGCTGTGCTCTTGGGATCATCTTAGCTTTCCTTGTTCCAAAGGTGCTATTTCCAAGTATTATTTATTAGAAGAACGACACACGCAGTTTTGAATAAGCCTCAACGTCATCTTTGCTAATGTGTGTAATCTAAGACACCAAAGACTGAAACACCAAAAATTACTGACAAAGAAATTTAATACATTTATTGATTGGTCCTTTTTTCCCAAGGTAAAAGAAACCATCTTCAGATGTATACAGACAATTTTAATCAAGCATTATAAATTACGTTGCCCCTCCCTCCCCAGGTTTCAACTACATAGTAAACACAACACAGTAACTTCTTGTTTTAATATAGGCATATAAAAATGATGCACAGATCATGCTAGCACCAGGACATACCTGCAGGACAACAATTCCATGGGAAAGCCAAGCGGCGAGACCCACTGTGTGCATATCAATGCCTTTGCATGGCCTCTGTTTGGAATGTACCCTTAAAATATACCACCAATTAGGGCAGGAAGAGAACTCCGGTGGGCACGTTCTTTGCTGAAATATGAATGCAAGTGCCCAGGAAAGAGGATCGGCAGGAAATCTTTTTGTATTTTTCAATCTTCACAATCCAAGCAAACTTATTCATGTGAAAAATATTTGGTCACGATGCCTACATTTTGTGATTGATGAAAACAAACTCGCCTCATGTTGCCGCCTCGGTCTGCCAGACTGTATTTGTTTTGTTACCAATTGTTGGACTTGACCTTTCATTTGGGCTTAAAAACCATGCAGACACATGGCAAGTACACATTCTGTGCCATTTTTCATCACCTTCGCTTCCACTAGCAGTTCAGTATACAATGAAAAAGAAGAAGGGGAAGAGTGGCTTTTATGGCCCATGTTTCTCACCCGTTTAAGGGGACAAACCTTCTCCCCACAACATGCACCCTTTGAGGTAGGCAGGGCTGTGAGTGCTCAGAAAGAGAGCTGTGACTAGCCCAAGGTCACCCAGCTGGGTTCATGGAGGAGTGCAGAATCCGGCATTCTACCCACAAAACCAAACCAACCTCCTTCTCAAACACATACATTTTCTCTCTAGTAGATGAATGCATTGCAGTGTACGGATGAGACATCTTTCACCTTCCTTCCTTTGATACACTTAGCACTAAACACTCTTTTGAGCAGTGGGCGAGGAGAGACCCATGGCTGTCCAGATATTGTTCCACCCCATTATCTGCAACCGCCATGATCACCTCTCAGATGCCATAGGTCAGCGGTTCTCAACCCCTTAATGCAGTTCCTCATGTGGAGACCCCCAACCACGGGGGTGGGGCAGGAAGGTGGGAGACCTGTCACAACCCCTCTGAAAGGGTAGTTCGCCCCCAAAGGGGTCACGACCCACAGGTTGAGAACTGCTGCCATAGGTGCAAGGGTCCCACAACACATGGGAAAGCTGAGGACTTCCAACCCTCTGCACAGATTCAGGCCAGACAATCTGAAATCATGATGATAGACTAGTAAAAGAGCTTGCATTTTGCCTACAATAAATCCAAGGTTCATCAAGAGGACTTTTATCTAAACAGGTGAAAGCACAAATCATAGGACTCTATGAAACAAGAAGATTTTACTTGCACTTTTAACCTGCTGCTCTCCAGCTGTTGTAGACTACAACTCTCATTTCCAAGAAGAAGAAGAAGAAGAAGAAGAAGAAGAAGAAGAAGAAGAAGAAGAAGAAGAAGAAGAAGAAGAAGAAGAAGAAGAAGAAGAAGAAGAAGAAGAAGAAGAAGAAGAAGAAGAAGAAGAAGAAGAAGAAGAAGAAGAAGAAGGCTTTTCTACCCTGCTTTTCTCACCCATTTAAGGGGACTCAAAGCAGCTGACTTTTGTTCTTCCCAGAACAGAAACCCTATGAGGTAGGTGGGGCTGTAGGAGCTCAGAAGACAGCTGTGACTAGCCCAAGGTCACCCAGCTGGCTTCGTGGAGGAGTGTGGAATGAAACCCAGTCTTGCCAGATAAGAGTCTGGCTCCATAACCACTAAACCAAACTGGTTATACACTTCTGAGATGTATTTGTATATATTTATCCTACCTTCCAGCTAAAGGTCTCAAGACAGGTTACAACAGAAAAACAAATGGAAAACACCCCACTAAAAACAATAGTGGTTCCTGAATGTGGCATGGGGGAGGGGAGCAATTTCCTAAGCCAAATGACAGGATGAAAATATGTTCTTTACAAGTCTCCTAAATGTGGAGATGCCTGACACAGTTCACAGGGAAAGCTGTTTCTTTATCTGGGGGCTACCACCACAAAGGCCCTATCCCAGTTACCCACCCCTTTTGCTACTGATGATCTGGTATAAGGCACTCTTGTAGAGGCCAATTACTTCACAAGTGAAATGGGTAGAAATGTCCAATCTACATTATATTTGGTGACTATAAAACCACCACCACTGCATTAAACATGAAAGGCAACTTCACGCATAAGTTTGAATCATGCAAGAGCATTTTATCCTATAATAAAAATTTGTCTGCTGGGATAGAGGAGGATGCACATTTATAATGAAACAAACTTTACCACCATATTTCATTATACTGGAAGAGTGAATGCTGCAGAAGGTCTTTGGAAAAAGCTTACAATACTCTGACGTTGACACAGTGGTTATTTGATTTCAAACATTAAAAGCAAGTTTTAATGGCAACTTTTAAAATACCAAAGCGTAGCAATGTGTAAAAGGCAGGTTCTCAAACTATTGGTTTGGCCCAGTGCTCCCCCCCCCAACACCCAACACCCCCCCAAAAAAAAAAATTGGGTAAGTACAAACCTGTTTTCAGAAAATAAATATTTTACGGACCCTTAATATAAAGTACAGTACCTGGAATACAAGGAGACTTTATTGTCTTTACAAATGCCTCAGAGAGAAAAATCACTCCCATGTTATATGTAGAAAAATATTTGGCAATAGTTAACAGAAACATTTTTATCTGTTTAGCAGGCTTTCATGAAGAAACACATTCCAGTACCAAAGTTTAGCACCTGAGCTTCATGGAGTTTAAATATTTCTTCTGCAAACATGGAATTTTTCCCCATTCCATTATTTAAAACAATGTTTATATAGCCCAATACGCAACACCTACCATCAAAAGCAGCTCTTTGTTATTTCACTCCTTGTGGCAGACAGAAAAGCAACAGATCACATGATTTTGAAACTGGAAGTTCATGTTTTAGAGAAAGAGGACCCATTCACACTTGCTCAAGGGTTTTTTCCCACTATCACTAAGTACCCATTAGGGACCCATTAGGCTCAGAGCAGGAAGATTCCATTTCCACTGCAGACCCCATTAGAACCTGATTTGTTCACACCTGTACTAGGGAAATCCAGATTAAATGGATCCTTCAGGACCTATAATCCAGATTTCCTGTGAACCCCATTAAAGGGGTCTACAATCCAGTCTTCAAGCATAAAATCCAGATTAGATGCATTGCTCCCCCCCCCCAAAAAAAAACGTGGTGCGACAGACATCTCCCACTTGGGTACAGACAGATGGTCCACATGGGTGTTCGGGTTTTCCCACTGTGAGCTTGCCTAGCACCCATTGCTATTGGGTGCTACACTGCCCAAGGAGATGCATCAGATACTTCCTTAGATCTTCTAAATCCACATTAGTTGAAGGACCCATTTCTTAATCCGGATCATTTTAGTTTTGTTGTCCCAGACCAAACTTGGGCTCAGTCATCTTTTAATGGCCTTTTCAAATTATTGTTTAGAAAATTCTTTAAGAATAAATTCAAACAAATCCAAGATACTAGTATTTGAAAAGAAATTCATAAATTGAAAATAGTCAATCTCGGACAACCCAATAGATCAGGTCAAATCTTTTACCTATCTTGGGATAACGTCCCACCATTCTTTGTCCTGGTCAGTTCATCGTCACTCTGCTCTCCAAAAAGCCGAAGCTACTAAATCAGCTGTGTTGAGATTTTTCTATTCTCGAGGAGGAAATTATCTACCGGCAGTTGTTAAAACTTTTAATGCCAAGGTAGTCACCAATTATTATATGGATCAGCAGTATGGGTAAATGATAACAGAAAGGACATGATGGCTTTCCAAGCCAACCTCTTAAGGACTAATGCAAATGAGCCCAGGTGAGTAGCACAAGCAGTGATACTGCTAGAAACAGGACAACTGCCATTAGAATCAGAAGTTTGGCTCACAGCTATCAAAGCATGGTTCAAAATACATATTTTTTCTGTCAACAAACCAATTATTAAAAGAATTAACAAATGATACTTTTGTAAGCACATGGTATAAGAAAGTAAGTAGGAAGATCTCCCAGTTAGGTTTATCACCAGACTGTCTTTTTCAGCTGGGACATTGTTACCCAGGATTTAATTGCAAGAGCAAATACCATCTGCTCCCCTTTGTATATAGGCCTAAATTATGGATACCAACTAAATATACCATCGTACCAAAAAAACTTACATATAAAAAGATACAGAATCGCTTTCGCAAAGGCCTGACTAAATGTCCTACCCTCAAACCTACTGAAGGGTAGATATCAACATATCCCTATAACCCTCAGAACCTGTCCATGTAAAAATGGTGACACAGAAACAATAGAACATGTTCTTCTGTTCTGTAATCTCTATAATACTGCTCACCAAGAATTAATAAATCCCAAGCTGAACCTATATCCAGGAAGATCCAGTTTAGACTACATCATTATTGTTAAGCAATACCAATCTTGACAGGACCCTAGCTGCTGCAAAATTCCTAGCCATAGCTATAAAAATAAGGGAGACGTCAGGAAATGGATCCCTGCAACCAAGTGACCTTGTTTAGAGATATCCCGGGAAAAAAATGGATTCTTGATCGTATGTTTTTAAATCCATTATGTTGTTTTATTTGTCTTATAGTGGGCCGTTT
>MTQE01000390.1:9982490-9994502 GCA_014337955.1 Aspidoscelis marmoratus
GCTATCATGTCTCCTCTCAGTCTTCACTTCTGTATGCTAAACACTCCTAAATCCTTCAATCTTTCCCCATAGGACATGGTTTCCAGACCACTAACCATTTTGGTAGCCCTCCTTTGAACTTGCTCTAGTTTGTCAATATCTTTTTTAAATTGGGGTGCCCAGAACTGGACACAGTAGTCTAGATGAGGTCTGGCCAAGGTAAAGAGGAATAATTACTTCTCATGATCTAGAGTCTATACTCCTCTTGATGCATCCTAGGATGGTGTTTGCCATTTTTGCAACTCACCATGGACTTATAGGATGTGTACACACTGCCACAAGGCACCAGATTATCAGAGGGTCCAATCAGACATGCCAAAAGAGGCACGGGTGAATTAAAGGCTCTACGGAAAGATATTTTCTCTCTGAACTCACCTTACCCTGCCTCAGAGCCTGAAAATGGGCAGCTCTTCCTCACCCAGGTCAACTCTTCCTAAGCACAGAGGAGGAAAATGTAGCCAATCACAGCATGAGAATAAATGCTGGCAGTGAGAGACCAAAGGTGACTGATAAAAGTCTTCTCTGACTGTTCCTTCAACCAAACAAGCACAGCAGAGCTAGCGTCTACTCAAAAACCTCCTGAAGTATTGCCTACTTTCCTTAGCCAATCAAGCCAGTGTTTCCCAGTCAACATAGGAGTTTAGTTCCCCTTTTGAGAGCCTGGACTTCAAGGAAAAACCTGATCTTCCTCAGATGATTGACAGATTTTATGTTACTGTTTGGGGTGTGACTACACTCACCAGGCAACACTCAAAGGCAAACGGTGAATGTTAAAACAACAACCTAGCCATCCTTCTTTAACAGCTAGAACAGCAATTACATAGTGAAAATGTAGAATGAAAATGCTGCTGTAATAAGATTACAATAAATAAGTATAATGCAGCTTTGTAAAAAAAGAAGAAGCCATAACATTCTCTATGAATTCAAACTCAATGAAATAAAGTACCTGTATTTTCCGGCGTATAAGACGACTGGGGGTATAAGACCACCCCCAACTTTCCAGTTAAAATATAGAGTTTGGGATATACTCGCCGTATAAAAAGATGACACTCGGCGTATAAGACGACCTCTGACTTTTGAAAAGATTTTCCTGGGTTAAAAAGTAGTCTTATACGCCAGAAAATACAGTACCTGGAAGCAGAAAATTCCACTAAAACCATACAGAGTTCCTTCCATCCATTCAGTGTGACCTTAAGAGAACAAAGCAAGGATATTCCCAAGTGGAGCTTGACTCCTCATGAAATATGGACATGTCCAGTTATTTTTCTTGGTAATGCCTTCTTCCAATGTATTTTTTCTCAGTTTAGCTAGTGCCCTGGGATTTCTATGTGGCATCCCATCCAAGTACCAACCAAATCTTGTCCCATTTAGCTTCTTTAAAAAAAAATGAGTCAAGGCCACCTATGGGTTGCCCTTTGCTAAAGCACAAGAGTTACCTTCTCATAATATTGGATGTTTTTATCTGCCATCCCCGTCAACAGCTGCCTGAAGTCCTGCCTCTTGTTGCTTTGCCATCTGTCCATGTCTGCTTTCAGATCTGCGTTGAAGCATTCTACTCGGTCCTGACACTTTTCAACTTCTGTGGGCACCTAAAGAAATATGGATTTTACTGCTGGTGTGATTATTAAACCTCTGAAACAAACTGGCGAGCCTGAGTATGATGATATTAAATATTCAGCTGCTTAGAAATGTAGCAACTAGGAGGGGATTAAGACAACTAAAGTAATACCCAAGGACTGCTCAGAAGAAACGAGGTGATAACAGACCTTCTACGTATGTGCAAAAAAAAAAGGGGGGGGAGACAAGACAGAAAACTGAGAGAAGGAAGAAGGAAGGGCAGGCTTGGTTCCAGAAAAACATGATAGCATTTCATATGAGGGATCCATATACTTTCAGAATGCAAAGGAGGTATACTAGGAAAGCTGGTGAAGAATGTGGGACAAAGTAGGAAACCACCAACTGCACAGAAGAACTGACCAGATGAGAGCAGGAGATGGGAGAAGTATGTCCAGTCTTCAAGCCAGAGTTATATGAGGTTCATACGTTTACCAAACAGGTTAAAAAAGCCAAATTCTTCCATTAAGGAGACTCTAGGAACCACTGAATATTCTACTGCAATTATGAACCATAGAACTTTTGAACGCTTGTGTGTGAGAGACAGAGGGAGGGAGGGAGGGAAAGTATATTGTAAACTAGTATACTGAGAGAAGGACACAGGTTAAGCCTCTTGCAACCTTTGCTAAACTAGATGTTTTAGACTACATTTCTTATCAGAGTCAATCTACAGAGTCAATGTATTTCAAGACACCTGGACTGGAGGAGACCAGATCAATACTGCAGTCAGTGGATTTTATCTTTTCAATCTATTTAGGTTTCCTCTTATTTAACTGAACAAACTGGTTCATACTGAACACTACTGAAGCTTCTCACTCCAGAACTCCAGAGAACGAAGGGGGGTGGGGGCAGAAAAATTAACAAAGGTTTATCATATAAGCATAAGTTATTAAAAATCAGATTTCTTCTTGAAGTTACTAGAGAAATCCCAAATATATCCAACACTGAGATGATAAAAAAGTTATCTCATCTGTAGACAAACATCTATTCACTGAAGGAACATTTTTTTAAGTTGCTAGATAATCCTATTAAATATGACTTCCAATTTTTGTTAGGTCATCAGATAAGAATTAGAGGGAGAATTTAAAAAATGTTTTATCAAAAGATACATATTGTTACTTTTTAGATAAACTGAAAATTTCCTATAGTTCTATTAGATTTCATTATAATGTTCGCTATCATAGTGTTTACGTATGCCTATCCGTAAACGTTTGTTGGACCTTATCTGTTACCAGTTTTGTACTTTTATCTGTTCTGTTTATGGTTCATTGTTATGATTTTATTTTTAATTAATAAAATAAAAAACAATCATGAGCTGTGCCAAGGGATTAAACTGAACTGTACCATTATATTACAAGATAATACAGACAAAGGAGAAAGTATCATTATGACAGAAGAGGAGTAAGGGTAGAAATTGATTTTCACTAACAGGTAAGTGGACCAGAAGTGGGTGGCAAACTTTATAGCCTTGAATGGTTCAAAATTAGCAAGTAGTAAGTTCCATCACAGCGGGGTCCCAAAGTTTATTATATCAGGAAGATTATTATAAAGGGCAGTGGGTTTTTTTTTTTTTTGACTTAGCAGTTACTTTTCCAGCCACCATTTCAATAATCCTTTGTTTCATATTAGAGTTTTCTTGCTGAAATAAACTTAGAAGACACAGTTCAGTGCTAAAGGAAACACTGTCACACAAAGTCTTGCTCATCTCTTCCCCTATTCTAATTTAATTTCCCTTTCCTAAAGTATTCCTCATATACATAACAGTCCCATTTGTTTTTGTTCATCAATGAAAATGTGTATTTTATCTGACAAAGAAGGCAGAGCTGAGTTAACAGCTTCCTCACAAAGTTTTAAATTAGATTTTTACTTTTTGTTTTTGTTTTGGGGAATGCTTTTCTTGTTGTGGTTCACATTGGGTTTTATCACCAACCGACTGACCGACCAACCAATTCCCAGTAAAATATATAGCAAAAAATAACATCAACCTGAGGTGCTCTGGCAATGAGGCAGATTATAAACCAGGTGTTTCTTTAAAACCAGAGATGCACACATTTGGCCTAAAACTGGCAGTGCCCCCATAGCCACTCACATCTGACAGGTGTATCCAACAACAGTAATTACTTACAACATGAAATATTTCCCTTCACCAGATCTAACTGAATTCAAGAATCTGCTTTTTAAGTGGAATATACTTCCACAGGGAGTAATTCAGAGCACATGAAAACCTCAAGAAGATTTTAGGCAAATGCAGAAGAGATTTTCAGAATGCAAGACGGAAAATATTTCTAAAATAAGTTTTTGTGTTTTGTTTTGTCTTTTGAGGGGAAAGGTGGAAACTCACCTTGGGGCGGTCTTCTCTCTTCAGAACCACAGCTTCTAGTCTGGCTTCGTACTCTGCTTGAACTTGGTCTCTTTTCTTCAACACATTCTAAAAGGAAAACATGATGAAATGAGGAAGTGCCATTTCAGCTAGAAAAGCTTCAGCTGATACTGAGTCTCCAGAGTTATTTTTATATGTCAACCCGGCAAGCCAGATTCAGTCCAGCAGGAATCAGTTCCACTTGCGACAGTAAGTGGTGCCAACGCTGCATGCAGGAGCCAACCGTGAGTATATTAGCCAAACTGCTCCTCAGCAATGGAGGACTGGGCACTGTACAACATTCTCAGACACAGAGGCACAAATCTGGCATTCGGACAGAGCATCCGCGAGTAGCCTGAACATGCCCTACACATAAGTGTGAACAGGGTGAGACTCAAAGGCCCTGGTCACACAAGTCGTTTAGGTCGACCTCAGTTCATCCTCAGGTCGCGTTACTCACATTATTTTTATTTAAGTCATTTTCCAAGGCGGCCTACCCCCTTTAGATCATCTTGACCAGAGTCCTCATGTTTACAGGATTGACAAGGACTCAGCCCATCCTGGCATTCCAGGCTGTCTTCACTTTCTCAAAGTGTGAGCAGGAGGATAGGCTAAAGGAGGCTGAACTGTGTTGCGGTGGGTGGGGGTCCAGTGTTTCCTTCAGCCAATTGGCATACGTGGAGTTCGTGAGGCAGCTCCCCTTCTCTCCTCAGTTTATGTGTATGATTCCTCTAGCACTTTTACACAAATTTATTCTTATTTTTTTAAAAAAATAATAATTGCACGGAGAAGAAAATCACATAAAAAAGAAGGGGGTGTGTGGTGGTCGTGGAGCAGGCTTTAAAAAGAACCACAAACACACACCCTTGCCTTCCTTGTGTGACAGAATGGCATCCAATCAGAAAGAAGATAGATTTGATGCAGGAAAAGGGGTGGACAGCCAAGAGGTGGCTCAGGTTGATCTTGGAGAAAGGTTTGACCAATGTGGCCCAAGGTAGAGATGCCCTGAGGACGACCTATAATGATCTAGGTGTGACTAGCACCGGTATGACCTCAGACTGAATTAATGAATAGACTTTACAGTCTCAGACGTGTGTGACCACAGCCAAAGACTTGAAGCTGAGAATTCACATCATGGACAATTATTTTGTTCTAGACACATATGGGCAGGAGAGGTTTGAGCTTGCCACAGGCCTATTAAAATCACTTTTAACCTTTTGCGTTTTGGCAATCCTTAGACAATTTAAGCAAGCCCAACCACAAGCTGTCACATTTAGTAGTGTCCTTTATTTAAGAGAATCTTGCAATAAAGTGAGTGAGCAAATGGCAAAGGTCTAGTGCCAAGATCAATATCAACATCAAACCTCATGTCTGGCAGACCTCGGAGAAAGATCTTTGTATTTTTTAAAGCTATTTTGTTTCAAAGCTGCACCTAGGCATAGCTAAGGTAGAAAGTTAGGACTGCCGTGGTTTTGAATTGGTTTTGTATACAAACCTATATGCCAATAACTCAACAGCTTTGATCCACATGACAACATTAATTTTTGTGGTTTCTTGAGAAGTCTGATGGCAATACTGTCCGTAAGGGTTAAGTGTCTTCAGAAGCATTTAAAGATATTAATCTTAAGATCTCTTCTCTGTGTGCCCAATTCTGTTTCCACATCTTGAGGGAGTCAGATCAGACTCCACTAAGTCTTTAAGCTTGGTTTCTAACACTAAAATTCTGGCTTAAGAGCTAGGAATTTAAAAATGCCAACAAACCTTTGCTTTATTTGTCACACAACTATGCTAGTAAGTTGTAACGGTAACTCAAAAGCTCTCTCATTTGGGCTCTGTCCCAATTTTCCTTTTCAGCTGGCTTCCAGGTTATAATCAAGCAAAGATAACTGTAATTCCCCAATATCTTGAGGGCCCTATTGTAACAGTTACCCTTCCTTGCACTAGTGGAAAGACAGAAAACGTAATTCCATTCGAAGTTAAATAAATCCTTCCGAGTCTTTGCCAAGATACACAAAGGATGGCTAGGCAATTATCAGTCCAAAATGAATTGAGCTTGGTTGTGTCTTGAGCTGGGGGTGTCTGTTCATCCACAAGGTAAACATAATAAGAGGACAGAAAGCAAGTATCTAAAAGGTTGAACTATTTTATCTGTCTCTCCGGCCAAAATCTTTATAAATTGCCAGCAGCACCCTTGGCCTCAAATGAAAATCTTTCAGACAAATTGCTCGGCCTTTCTTTCCTGGCTGAGAGAGTTTGAGGACTAAGTTTGAGAACACCTGCATCCAAACACAAATCCTACCCAGAGCTGTGCTTCCTCCCCAAAGTGTAAGCTCTACTGTAACTCTGGAGCAGGGGAAATATTCAGTTTCAAAAGGCGCGTGGAATTAAACTAGGTCAGAGACATCCCTTCATTTACCCAAAAAGAAACTGTGGGAACACTTATTATTGTAACTTGATATGCTACATTAAGTCTAGGGGAAAAAACAATGCATTATTGATAAACCTGTTAAGTCAAGTTCTGCTTTTTGAAAAAAGCAAGATTTAAAAAGCCTGTCTCTGCCAAGACACACACAAAAAATTGCTCCAATTACTGCAGAAGCCGGGAGGACATTTTAGAGCACATATCCACAGAAGTATTCTTCAACACACTTCAAGCAACTCAAGCATGAAAAAAAAAATGAATATTTAAAATCACTTTCATTTACCCTGTGTTCAAACACTCCCTTTGGAACTGCTTGCACTAACTGTGTCCATTACGTCTCATCTCAGAATTTTCTGCTGTTTTTGCTCCATACTGCCTACAGAGCACACAGCAGAAAAATGATGAAAACAGCTCTTTTGTCTTTCTTGCAGCTTCTATTATAGTCTGAGGCAGCTTCTTGGACAGTGAGTTCTCAACAGGGACAAAAAAAAAAGAGTCCCACGGATCAGGGCTACAACACCAGGGGAGGGAGGGGAAGAATTGGCTTTTATAGCCTGCTTTTCTTACCCTTAAGAGGGCTCAAAGCAGCTGACAAACCTTCTGTTCTTATCCCCACAACAGAAAGAGACTAGCCCAAAGTCACCCAGCTGGCTTCATGGAGAAGTGTGGAAGCGAACCAGGAGATTATCCAACACACCAACCACAAGGCCAAACTGACTCACAGGGAAAGCAGGTTTAGCCTGGATGGGAGATTCCCTTTGATCTTGCTGGACCAAACATTGATCTGCTGTGGCTCAAAATGTGGTTTGGAAATTTCAAGGAGACATTCTCATGTTGAGCCCCAACTATCACCTGGCTCCCACCACATCAATCCACACACCACAACTAGTAACAGCATGCAGGATTTCAGAACTAACCAGCAGTTGGGGCACCTAAAAAAAGCACCGTACAACTGCCCAGACTTTGCAGTTCTATGGATAAATGAACTTAACAAAAGTAAATGATTTCTGTGCTGGAAAATCCATCTATTCCTACAGTACAGAATAGAACAATGGCTTCCTGATATTCTAGTTAGCACGAACAAGGACCTGGAACCTGGAATGGCAGATAAAAAGCACTAAATTTCTCAGTTTATTTATAATGTGATTGTTGCATCATGGTTAAGGCTAACCACAAAAAAAATTATTAAGCTAAGTTCTTTTAAAGCCTAGAATATGAGGTAGATTTTAGAAACTAGTGAAAATACAGCAATGAATCTTAGGTGGCAATGAATCTGAGTGGAGCTCATCAATGCAGTTGAAGGCCTCTAATTCACAGATATTCTGTTCTTTTATTAATGCAGGCATTTGAACATAAGAATGTAAGAGGAACCCTGCTGGATCAGGTCACAGCCCATCTAGTCCAGCATCCTGTTGCACACAGTGGCCCACCAATTGCCTATGGGCATTTCAAGCAAACCTCCTCCTGCTCTCAAATCCCAGCAAATGGCCTTAGAAGCATCCTGCTTATCCCCCCAGCCTGAAATATGTACAGTATATTCTGGTGTATAAGACTATATTTTAACCCAGGAAAATCTTCTCAAAAGTCAGGGATCGTCTTATACGCCAGGTGTCATCTTCTTATACGGCGAGTATATCCCAAACTCTATATTTTAACTGGAAAAGTTAGGGGTCGTCTCATACACCCAGTCGTCTTATACGCCGGAATATACAGGTACTTAGGCATCCATTCTAGGTACATCTGTCACCCATAAATTTGTCTAACTCCTCCTTTGCTCTCCAC
This sequence comes from Aspidoscelis marmoratus, assembly GCA_014337955.1. NCBI lineage: Eukaryota > Metazoa > Chordata > Lepidosauria > Squamata > Teiidae > Aspidoscelis > Aspidoscelis marmoratus. The sequence continues at coordinate 9,990,707 of MTQE01000390.1, forward strand.
AAATGTTATTTTACCTTCATAGACTCAGAGTACAGGATGTATTCTCTCAGAACAGGCAGAAAGTCCTCAGTCATGTCTTCACTCAGTTCCTCGAGGGCTGTACAGCAGTTCCCAATGCAGGCAGATACACCCTCCAGCGGCTCGGACAAGTCTCTTTCTAAAGCACTCCAGGTTGAGTAAACAGGTCCATATTCCCGAAGTTCCACCAGATATTCTACAACATATATGTTAGATCAGGATGTCACCAGTCTTTGGAGATACAAGAACGTAAGAGGAGCCCTGCTGGATTGGGCCACAGCCCATCTAGTCCAGCATCCTGTCCCATGGAATGGCCCACTAATTGCTTATGGGGCTCTCGAGCACAAGACAAAGGCAAAAACTTTACCTGCTCTTAAACAATTGCAAATTAGCAATTCTGAATGCATACAGTATCCCGTCACTGTATCCTTTAACCGCTCTCCAGTAAGCATTTTGGTTACAAAATGCATGCCAAAAAGTATGAGTATTTGTATGATAGGGATGAAAATATTGGGGTTTTTAAACACTGAACTATAAACACCGTCTTCCTTGAACATTGACCTTATGGTTGGAGCTGACACGAGTCCAATATCATAAAGTTCCCGACTCTTAATGTCAAAATTTTTGCATAATAATGAAATGAGATTGAAATGAACTACACGAGGTACTTACCTACTTCCTCTTTGATAATCCGCTGTGCAATTCTATCAATGGTTCCAAGCTTTAAAGAAAATGTATCTAGGTATTCACCAATGGCTGCAAATTCTAACGGCCGACTTCTCAGTTTATAACTTCCTGTGACGTATTTTACAGACTCTCCCATCTTGGACAGCAAGGCCATTCCCTGCTTTTTGTAAGCATTAAGATCCTGGTGTTGACAAAAGGAAACGGTTTAATGCTTTAGCTCTGTTTATGTTTCCCAACCATTTTTACACAGTAAGAAATTTATGACTAGGGACGGGCACGAATATTCATAGCATTCGATACTTATACGAATTCATATGAATTCAGACATTTATATATGAATCGAACATTATGACATTCTACGTTGACAACTGTATCCATACAAATGCTTTGGAACAGTCATATGGATGCTTTGGAACATTCATGAAATGGGGAGGTGGGAAAGCAGCGGCACCAGTCACATCTCCAATGGATCCATAATGCATTCAACATGGACTGAGAGCGGATTCAAAGTGGATTCAGAGATTTGACACTTTCAGGGTGGATATGCTACAGGATACATCTGGGGTACATATCAGATATGTATGCGCAAATGTATCAAATAGAATCCTACCACATTTTGAAGGGGATCTATTTTAACGAATACTAATTTTCTTACATTCGATTGGATGCAAACCAAAAGAAAAAACCATTCGTGCACATCCTTATCTGTGCCATTTCCATGATGCTTCAACCCTAGATTTTGTCTGGGTTTTAAAATCCCTGCAGAAATCGGGCCAACACTATATGTGGTTTGGCTCCAGGGATTAAAAACAAGTTGCATACAAAACAAGTCCACGGTTTGCATAATATTTCACTTGCAGTGATAAGGGTTAACAAAATTCCCACCAGAGAAGTTGAAGCTGGTAAGAATGTCCAAAACATGAACTGATAGCTCTAAATGCAAAATGTACTTTCATATAATGGCTTCATCCTTACTTGGGACAAAATATGCCCTAACAGGGGTCATCTCAAAGCAAAGAACAAAGAAGAATTTTTCCAGTCACTCCTAAAGCAACACAGGTGGGCATGTGGCAGGAAAAGAGGCATTGCATATAGGTGGTAACCTGGGCTGTATCCAGACCAGTTTATACTGCACAGTGGAATGCATAGTCAAATCGGGGCACTGCACATGACAATCCATGCATTGTCGTGGCATCGCATTAATCACTACTGCACCCTTACCTTAATGCAGATCTAAGGACACAAGCTGTGCAGTAGAAACAAAATTCAAATTTTCCTGCCGGTCAGAATGGCAAGAAGAGCAGGATGAGAACAGGAGGGCAGCTCAAATGTGATTGGCTCCCTCGCCCTGCATGACCCAGCATGCCGACTCAGCTCTCACAGCTTCCGATGGGAAGCTACAGAGCTGCTTTTCAAGTTGGGATGGCTGGTGGCCACTGTGCAGCAGGTAAGCTGCACTTTTACCTTTAACTGCAGATTTATTCTCCAAGTCTGGAGGCAACCCTGAAGCTACAAATGGGGCAGACCTTTTTAATACCCAAGGATACCGCATGCATAAACGGCAAAGACATTACTGCAGGAAAGATATTCTTAAAGGGTGCTAAGCAAGGGAAAGCTATGCAAAGAATGAAGGCCATCTCCTTGCCTTCTTCAAGAAAGGAATCAAGCCAAATCCATTTGCCACTAGCCAGCAACCATCGCAACTACGTACTGAATTCAGCTTTTAAGACAGCTTGCCTCTGAATAGCAGTTGGAAGGAAAATCAGCAACAGGATATTCTGTTGCACTCTTCTTTTCCTGCTCAGCTTCTCAGATAAACTGAGTCAGGCTTAGTAGGAAATAGGACTGCTGAGCTAGGCAGAGCATCGCTATAATTCTAGGGCAGTCCTCTGATGACCGGTAAAAATACAAATGTGTTTTGCTTCTAAGGTCAGTGATGCTGTTTCAAGCAGGTTTCCTCCCCATGATTATTCAGGTTCTGGGAATCACCAAGACATATCCAATGAGCATAAATGCTCATCTAATGTATTGTCACCAAGTACTTCTCTTTAAGCAAAATATTATTTAATTAAATTTCATCTGCACTACTTATGGGCAGAATTTTATTCACAAAGACTGTGTTATTTTTAAAGAAAGTAGTTTATACCTTTTTTAAACACGACTGGGGAGAAAGTCTTATGTAACATTCGCATGAGAAATTCACGAGCATAAACACAAGCTACAAAATATCCTAGAATGTCCATGCAAAATAGTATTTCTAAAATATATTCCAAAATAAAGTGAAAGAGGAGAATCATAACAGTGCAAATCTGTTTCAATCAAAATGTGGTGCATAAAGGGCTTTTAAAAAGGCAAAGAACGGGAGGAATCCTGCACAAATATTTGGAGCCACTGGCGGAGATATAGTTTACATACTTTGGCAGTAAGAAAGACATGAAAGTGCTCATTAAAAGAAAGCACAGGATGGTCAGCGATTCTTTTCAAGAATTTATCCAAGGCTTTTCTCCTCGTCTCAACAAATTCTTCCGAAAAGCGGTCTACAACTCCTTTTACTACAAATTTCTCTGGGAGGGGCTGTGGCAGAAGAAAATAAGACACGTAAGCATTTGAATATATATCTTAATTAATAAGCATTCTTACATCACTGCCCAAAAGGAAAGTCTCACAAGACATTTAATCTAAGGATGACACAGAGTATTCGCATCTTGAGCTCGAGACAGGTATTGCTTCAGAATTGTCCAAGGAATTTGCGGCCGCCTGAAGGACCTGAGTTTTCCACCAGGTGAACACCAAGCAGAAATGTGAATTTATTTCATAATTATTTAATGGTCAGTCAGTCACGGCAACACATGGAATAAGCTGGGAACAACAATTAAAAAATATCCTGTTCCAAGATATTAATACTGTAACTCCTCCTCAGTTCATAAGACTTTGGCTGTGTCCAGACAGTGTCAAAAACCTAGGATTATCCTGACACTGTATTGGGATTTGCAACAAACCTTGAATATCTGTAAAATGGACCTAGAAAAAACAGCATTTTCAAATAAATGGGTCCCTTTTGAGCCAGTTTGGTCTAGTGGTTAGGGAGCCA
>MTQE01000390.1:10001524-10019223 GCA_014337955.1 Aspidoscelis marmoratus
CACCAGAGCACCCATTTGCAAATCCAGATCTACCCACAAGGGGTCTGCCTCATAAGGGGTGTTTTGGGGGCCAGGGAGTGCAATCTCCGAAGTGGCTTCGAAGTCATTTCAAAGTCATTTCAAAGTCACTTTGAATCTGTGCAAGACAGCTCCATTGAAGTCTGTGCTGATCTTCGGAGTGAACTTCGAAGTGACTTCGAAGTGACTTCGGAGTCACTTTAGAGTCACTTCGAAGTTCACTCTGAAGATCAGCACAGACTTCAAAGACGCTCCGGAGCTATTCTGCACAGACTTCAAAGTGACTTTGAAATGACTTCGAAGCTTAGGTTTTGGGGCTCCCCCCCCATGGGTGCCCCCTCCCCCTAGCCTCCTCTAGACCCCATTGCCACACAAGCGTGGAAACAGGCTCCCTTTAATCCAGATTTTCTGCCTGAAGACCCCATTGTAGACCCCATTATTGGGGTCTACAGAAAATCTGGATTAAAGGCCAGAAAGTACCCATTTGATCCGGTTTTCCCCAGCGGCCGTCGAAAAAATTAGGTCCCAAATGGGTGCCATGGTGGAAATGGGATCATCCGGCTCACACCCAAATGGGTCCTTAATGGGTGCAAAAATGGGTACTTTCCGACAGTGGAAAAACACCCCAAGAGAAGAACAGGGTCACACTGCCCTCCTTTCTCCTGGAGAAATTCATCGACTAGGATGAGCAAGGCAATTTTAATGCCATACGTTGTCCCTAAGTCAGAATGAAATGGCTTCAGATAATCAGTCTCCTCCTAACACACCAGCTGTTAAATGGCCATAAGATTTCACTCTCTGTACCCTTGAAGATCATGAGCATAAGCTTCAGCCAAGGATGACCAGGTACCCATACAAATATCTATGTGAAGCCAATCCCTGCCAGTCCCTCATTCAAATGACAACAGGAAAAGAAGCCCCTCAATGGCCCAGATAATCACGGCTTTTATTCATTCGGTATTGAAATACTGGCCTTGCAGCTGTAACAAGAATGTAGAGAATGAGTTTTCTTTATCCAGTTATCAGATGTCAAGATAGGGATATAGAGTTTAAAAAAAGGCACCTCTAAAAATATTTAAAACATTTCCCAAAACGAAATGTGTCTCCCTATTAACTACCATGTTTAAATATAGATTATTTCCGCTACAATGTTAAGCAACAAGCCAATCCAACCATATCCTTGTTCTATAATTGCTGCGCCATCCAGTAACTCTGAAACATGATAAAATCATTAGTTAAGGGAAAAAAATATCATCTTTCTGGCTTCAGGCAACCTGCCAATCCAAGCCAGAAATGAAGGCTTTCAAACACCTCACAGCCACAAGAAAAGGAATCTTCGTGTCAGAGGCTTGTTCATGTCTCAATAAAAGATGACTTGACTTAACCTCAGATTGGTACTTCGTATATTTACTTTTGTTAACTGGAATGTTCATCTTACTGGTAAGCCTTTCATCATTGTTCGTGAGAGCCCACTTCTAAAAAAATTCCATGGGTATAAAAATTCGCAAGCAACGAGGGAAATGCCGAGTAGCTGCCATGACCCACACCCTCACCTCAGAAAACCACAGGGGAATGCCAGCCTCTAATTCTAGCTTACAAACATGTGAGTTATGCAGGTTGCAAGTGTAAAAACACTGCAGTCACAGAAATACGAATCTTGCAATTAGTGTTTTATTTTATTCATTTGTATTTTTATCCGCCCCTCTACCGGAAGATCTCAGGGTGGGTTATTTTATCTCCTGTCATAACGGTTTTACTGTGACTCTCCTGACACTTTCAACTTTAGAGTGGGGGAGAAAAATAAACCCAATAAAAATAATTGCAGTCCCTGAAAGTGGGGTGGCGTAAGTTGTTTTCTCAAGCCTATGTCCAAGGTGAGCCTTTACAAGCCTTTGAAATGTCTACAATGAAGACGCTCATCAGACCTTAGAGGGGAGGCCAGTCCACAGTTTCTGGGAATAATTATAAAGAGGAGTAGTTTTAAGGATACTTTTGTGATAGCATCCTCCCCATAATGTTCAAGACATCACACTCTTGGCCTGATAAGAACATAAGAAACACCCTGCTGGATCATATCAGTGGTCTATCTGTTTCGGTAGCCCCATGACCAACCACTTCCACTTTCAATGTTAACTCCGGCCACTGTTTGGCCTTTGAGTCAGAAGAGCTAAGATTTCTGAACTGCTTAGCAAGTAAACATTCAGGTCAAAAAGCACGGAGATTAAAATTATTAATGGAGATTAACAATTATTTAGTAATTTTGCAAAACTCTGTCCAAAATGAATCTGACTATTAGTGACTATTGATATGTTCACAATGTTAATTTACCATATTATGGGGTAATGTAGAATTACTATGCTTTCCTGGCCAAATTCCATACTTATTTTGTTTAAAATATTTGTATACTGCTTCCCATTAAAATATATTCTCAAGGTGATCTACATAACAGAAAATAAAGACAACTAAAATGAAAATAAGTTATATAAAAACATGATTAAAATTGAAGATGGGAAAACACACAAACATTTACTCTGGAAAGGCCTGAGTAAAAAAAAAAAAGTCTTCAACTGGCACCTAAAAACCAGAAATGCAGATGTCCTATGAATATCAAAGGGAGACTCTTCCAAATGGTGGGGGCCAACACAAAGAAGACTCAACTGCAGCTAGTCATAAGATGACTTTTAGCAATTCCTGGTACCTACAATAAGACCTCCCCGTGAAGATCTTAATGATCTCCCAGGTCTATACAAAGAGAGGCAGTCTGCTAAGCAAGCAGTTATATCCTATCCTGGCCTCAGCCTATAAAATAACATAGCTTAGAAATAAAGTACACTCATATCTTAGTGATTCTCAGATCCCCATGCAAAAGTTGGGCACATTCCAAACAAATGGCATAAATCACTAGACCTTCCCTGGAAAAGGCAAACAGTTATTCTTCAAGTTTTAAAAGATAAACACATACCTAAAATTTGGCATTTTCTCTCTCTCACAAGAGGCATAATTATCAGCAAAATAGTAAGTTGTTTACAGAAAATGTAAAAAGATGGAGATGTATGAAAGTATGTTTTATAAAAAACATGCAGTATTTTGACAACAGGGAACCCAGCTACACACAAGATTTACCTCCTGCTTTAAAGGAAATCTGCTTGAATTCTCTATCAGGAAAGAACAGACCAAAAATAAATAATGCACATCCAGTTTGCTTTCCTGACAGATCAACACGTCTGACATACCAAGAGCTACTCTGCCCTTTACCATACCTCACCCAAAACTACTCTCCCCTACTGTAAGTTACTGGTTTGCACAACCTGTCCTTGACTGACAGCTCTCCTTCCTTCTTCTGTCCACTGATGTTGCAAAAACTCTTTCCTTTCTGTGTCACAGTGGATCTTGCGTCTCTGCAGCTCCTGTGTAAAAGTGGCCTTGTGCACATTTGTTTTTCTGCAGAACATTCCTGTGCCTGTCAATTTATAAGCCCACCAAGTTGCATGTTTCTCCTAACCACGTAACTAACCTTTTCCATCCTCTGCTCCAGTGCAAAAACTCTTTTTTCCTCTGCAATTCAAAACCAGGTAATATATTTACAATGAATTAAGGGAGAAAACCCTACTTAAATAGGGCTGGCAGACCAGAAGCAGTTGCTTCTATTTTTGTGCAAGGCAAAAAAAAAAACATATCTAATATTAAGAACTGTAGAATGACCAGCCTATATCTTATTGTGATAACAATGCGTCACAAACACATGCAAATCACGTGAAGTTATTATCCCCCTCTACTCTACCTTGGTCAGACCTCATCTGGAGTACTGTGTCCAGTTCTGGTCACCCCAGTTTAAAAGAGACACTGACAAGCTGGAGCAGGTTCAAAGGAGAGCTACCAAGATGGTGAACGGTCTGCAAACCATGTCCTATGAGGGACGGCTTAAGGAACTAGGAATGTTTAGTCTATCAAAAAGAAGACTGAGAGGAGACATGATAGCTGTCTACAAATACCTCAAGGGTTGTCACAGGGCAGAGGGATCAGCCCTGTTCTCACTCTCTCAAGGAAGGACTAGAAACAATGGGGTGAAACTGCAGGGGAAAAGATTTCGTTTAGATGTTAGGAAAAAAATTCTAACAGTAAGAGTGATCAACCAGTGGAACAGGCTGCCACGGGAGGTGGTTGGTTCCCCTTCGATGGAGGTCTTCAAGCAGAGACTGGACAGCCATCTGTCTGAGATGGTTTAGGTCAGGAGATCCTGCCTTGAGCAGGGGGTTGGACTCGATGACCCCGGAGGTCCCCTCCAACTCTACCATTCTATGATTCTATGATTCTATGAAATATGCATATATCTCTTGTTAGCTGCTTAAAATACGAATTGCCCTGAACTGGAAACTTCTCTCAACATGTACTCTATCCAGGCTTGGTCTACTAGAATCCAATATTTTTTCCCCTTTTTTTAATTGAAATTATAAATAACAGTCCACAACCAACAAATAACATATCCATTAATAACCATTGCCTGAAGACATTTGAAGAACAACAGTTTCTACGTTATAGTTGTTTCTCCTGTATACAAGAATTAAATAATTAAATCCTGGAACAAAGAATCCAAGATCTGATAACTGTGGAAAGTGTTGTCTTTCACTGCTGTTTCTGACAGAGATGGAGATGGGAAGAAGAATATCTGGCCATTTGGCAGCCTCTGCTAACCAGAATGTCTGAACTGTTGACCTGTCCTACTATCCATCATGGTTATCAATATAAATTGCAAATTGAAATTCAATGGACAGCCTTGGATTGCCGGCTGTGTCTTGAGGTTCAGTTTGGTCTTGTGGTTAGGGAGCCGGACTCTTATCTAGGAATATCGTTCTTTTCTGTAAAGCCAGCTGGGTGACCTTGGGCTAGTTACAGCTTTCTTCTGAGCTCTCACAGCCCCACCTACCTCATAGGGTGTTCTGTTGTGGGAAGAATAGAAGCTTTGTCAGCCACTTTGAGTCCCCTTAAATGGGTAAGAAAATCAGGGTAGAAAAGCCAACTCTTCTCCTCCATCCTCTCTTCATGATACTGTTTAAGTATTAGGCAGAAGTAGCAGCACATTTTGTCATTTTTAGAACAGTTACTTGGGAATGCACTGAGCTTGTTCTATGACCATATTTCAATGTGTTGTAGTTAACTTTGGATTTTGCACATATGTGATGGTGCTGCTCCACCCATGGATCTCTGTATAAATACTGATCTTTTGTTTAAAAAATTAAAAAGGGAAATCCCAAGCATTAAAATCCATCCATTCATATCCCACTCTATCCCTTCAGGTCTCAAAATGGTCTACGACAATTAGATGTAACATTACCACTTGGCCAGTTGCCTAGGAAATTCAGCAGTCATATTTCTCCATTTAGTTTTAATTGTCAGTGAGGAAAGATCACAAACATAAGGGAACTCACTTGTCAACAGACAGTTAACACATCCCTGAGCCTGCAAACCTGTCAACAGCCTGATGCAATGCTTTCCCTGGCATTTAATCTCAAAAGGAGCAAGGTCACAATGTCTGAGATCTTCTGCATGCCCGTGACTCCAAGGTCAGAATGACACAATGACTTTTTCCTCTCTCCCTCCTCACTTTCACCCAGCCCTCAAATAAGCCTCTTCTCATTGTGCACAGCTCATAAACCGACTCATCTAAGGGCTCTCTCTCATCACCCCATGCCCACCTGATTTGTGAGTAAGATTCAGCATCTGTTGCCTTGCTCTGTTACGTAAGTTACAGTAGAGGTTAGCACACTGGCTGAGCAATACGGTCCATCACTCCAAATAATAATAATAATAAACTACAGTGAGTGGGGATGGGTGAAAATGCAATGTTAAACTGAAGTCCCATTCCTAGCAAAGTGGGTGGTGCAGGGTGCATCCTCATAGGCATTTAAATCAAATTGAATCCGAATTCAGAATCCAGCGCCCCCGTTTATTTATGTAATTAATCCGAATTTGGCATCCAGCATCCCTATTCAGTTTCTTTATTTCTTTCAATTTCCTGGATTTTATGAGGACTAGCCTGCAGAAATGTAGAGGGGGAAAAAGTACAGATGAAAACAGGCCTCGGTCCCCTTTTTGGAGCAGAGTCCGCTTTTGCCCCCTAAATGGGGACACTACCGGGCTATATGGGGTGGAGGCCTTGTCTTCTGGCCAATAGCAGCCAGGTCTGGGTGGGATGTCACAGATGCAAAGCTCCCCCCCCCCTTGCCATTCTCGCAATGCTAGAGCCCCGATCAAATAAGGCAAAAAGGGCGGAGAGCTGCTCGATGCAGTGTTGCCTTTAAACCTTTTTGCCGGAAACATTTGTATCTTTTCTGATGACTGATACACGTTTTATAAGCAAAAAGGCTTTGCAAAAAGCAGCTCACCTCCGATCGTGCTGTGCTTGCTCCTTTGCTGATCTGCTTGATCGCATAGTTCCTGGTAATGTCAAAAAGGAGAGGCGTGAAAAGGAGAAAGTAATTGGGTTTAGGATTTTTTTTTTTAAGTGCCAGCTTTAAGCTCTCCGGCTTCAGCTCAAGTGAATGGGTGAAGGGGTCCATTTTGCTGTTTTGATCGCAGGCAGGGTTTGCACTGGGGGTGGGGTGGGGATTTAAAAGTCCTGTTCCGCGTGGGGATGACTATATTCAGATTAACTTCCAGGCACTCTATTCAGATTAAAAATAGTCCCCACAAACAGTCCAAACAGGACTAAACCAGGACTAAAAAAGCAAAGTGGGGAACACACCCTCGGTGTTAAAATTCTGATATCTTCTCTGTACAATCCTTCCCACCCCCTTAATACTGGGGAGAAGCTTCCACAACAGACTTCACATACTGCTTGGTCTTCCTTATGAAGAATATATCAGACTCAAGGGTAAATCTTTGCCCTCATTTGTTTCTAAGCGAATATTTAACCACGAATTACATTGGTAGCTGCTGTTATAACATGGGAATGATAGTCAGTGAGAACCCTTGGGTGGGTTCCCATGTGTTCACTTGCCAGCTCCCTGGCCTTCAACACCCTCCACATCCCCTGCTTTAAATCCAGTTCGACGCTTTCCCTTTCCAAGCAAAGCAAAAGGGAGAAACCAATCTTCTTTTCATCCACATATACAGCCCCTCTGCTTCTCACACGAAAACCCAATACACAGAATACAAAATACTCAACCTTCCTACAGTGCAAAGCTGAGCTTTTGCACAAGAACTAGCTGTGCTTTGCTGCTCTTTCGCGATATAGAAAAATGAGGAAGATCTCAATTCCCCCATGGAAGAAACATGAAAAGAATGTCATTCCTTTTTCTTTCTCATAAGAATTGCACCAGCAGCACCTGGAAATTTCGACTTGCTCACAACCCTGAAGACAAACAGGCTAATGCTAAGAGAATACGCAGGAAAGGATTCACTTTTCATGCAGGACAGGAAAACAGCAATAACGACATAACTATAGTAGTATTTGAAACAACAACAACTTTCAATCAAATTAAGTGGCAATTGGCCTCGTGCCGTAGGAAAGACTTAAGTGGGATACGGAAGGAGCACTTCTGTCCAACTTTCTCTCAGCATCTGTGGCCAATTACTGCCGAAATGCTGACATTTGATATCAGAAACCTACTATCAGGGATCTCATTTTCCACACAGTTCTTTTCCACGGTTGCCATGCTAGCAGCTATCACCACTGCACTTTGGAACACTTAATTTCTTCCATTAGGTTTGAGAAGAAGATGCCTGTATCCTGACTGGAACAGCTTTTGTTTTTATCAGAGGATTCATAGGGTCCCTCCAGACTGGGGCAGAAGCAGCAAAGCAAGTTCACTGCTTCTGCCCCCCCCCCCAGGAGGAACGTGGCATTCCCCACCAACCCACGAAGTAAAAAGATGCTGGATACCCAGCATCTTTTTGCTGCATGCTTACCTGCATTTCCTGTTCTCCTCTGCCAGCAGTGCAGCTTCCCATCCACCTGACAGGAAGCAACTGCGCTGGAACTTCAAAGCTTCTGTTCCTCCAGTCTGGAGGACCAGAAGGGGCTTTGCATTTAAGGCAGGACAAGGGGCGTGTTTGGAGGCACTCAGAGTTCTCTTAAAGTATTTCTAGCCAGAATTTCTGTTGCGTTACGAAGGCACTGTTAACTCAGGCGATTCCTGGTGATGAGGCAGACTCATGCACGCAGTTCTTGGCAAATATAGTTCTGACATTATCTTCTCCTGAGAAGATGTCAGCGGTTGAACCTGCAATCCTATGTTTGTAGGCAGTTGCTTTGCAACTGAGCTATAACACCACTCTTACCAGTGGAAATTCTAAAACGATTATTTGAAGACAAGAGAGAGAAGATCAGCAGACCTTCATCTAAACACACAAACAAGGATATATCCAAAGTATTGGTAACAGAAACTTGGTTGCAACACCCAGCCTGCAAACCAATTACATCTTAAACCAATTACATCCTAATCCAGAAGAGAGGAAGCTTATTCCTTCAGCTCGGTTTGTGCCTATCATTTTGTTGGGAAGAAGGAAAAATACTCCACAAAAGGCAGTGAAATCATCCTTCATTTTACACGGTGGCCTAGTTCCCATGACCAACTGTGTAATCCAGAACAGTGTCACTGAAGCAACTGTTGCCTGTGGGAAACCAAAGGATACAGGAAATTGGCAGAACAATATAATCTCCCAATGTAAGGACCTTTCTGCACTTACCTTGCCACGATCCAGATCAGTTTTGCCATACCAAGCAACACCTTCTTGTCCAGATCATGACAAGGCGTGGACTGGGACAGGGCCATTTACATGGCAAGAGCTGCAGCCTCTGAATGCCCTGACAGCTATAAACAAAAGTTCTTAGGCTCAGAGCTCCTGGGGGACCCATTTCAAAGAGAACACTTTGGTGAGTCACTGAAATGTGTCCCTCAGTAGTCCAGAAAATGAAGACATGTACCTTCTGCAGGCCTCTGTGATCTGGACTACCCTACACTGGTACATTGGAACTACTGGAGGCTCCTGATCAGGATTATGTTCTGTCTGGTGCATGCAGAACATACTAACAGAGACCAGGGAACTCCCTAGTCCACACAACACGCAGACAAAGGAGATTGGGAAGAGGACGAGGGGAACCGTGATTCAGAATTAAGTGCAGAAAGACCTTGTGCCAGTGGGACCAAGTGATTTATATTAGTGGTAGCAAAGTCTACCAATGTGAAGTCAGAGGAGTTCCTGACCACAGTTTCCCTAGCCTCCAGATTTCCACAGGCAACAATTTATTGGAAAACAATGGCTTGGGCTGCATGGAAGTTTGGTGAATTTTTATTTCACTTGAGACGTGATCTTATTACAACAAATTTACATTACTGTATAGCACCTACATTAGAAATGTGTACGAATGTTGTTGTTTTTTGACATTCTATTTGAATTGAATCAAAGACCCAAAAATTCAATTGGAATTTTTAAATTCAAATTTAACAAGATTCAGTTCGAATTTACCAAATTTGAATCTATTCGTTCAAATTTTTGATTAAAATCTGCACATACGAATGTCAATAACGTTCATATGGGCACATACGCATCTTCCCCACATCCATATACATCTGTACACGTCAGTATGCATCCCGTAGTTATCCCATATGCAACCCATTTTCATCCCGAACGGATCCATACAAATGCACACAGATGCGGGAAAGATGTGGATCTTCAAGTACGCATCACGTACAAACCCGTACACATAGAAATGTCCAGATAATTCAAATGAATAGACCCAAAATTTGAAATTCAATTTGAATGTTTACATTTGAATTCTGGGTCATTTGATTTGAGTTCGAATGTTGAAATTCGGCACATTCGATCATTTTTGGAATGCCTATGAATACTCGTGCGCACCCCTAACCTATATACTGAAACAATATCCTAATAGCAAGAAGAGTTCCTAGTCACTTTCTCTTAAGCTGTTTATGTTGTGAGACCTCCATTCTCCCCAGAGCAATGGCCTTGAGTGAACCTAATATTCTATAGAGCCAATTTTTACCCTCAGTAATGGTCTTGGAGACTTTTTAAAAGAGAGGCTGCAGTTCGGGAAGGAGTATCCTTTTTCAATACCTTAGGCTCAAGGAGACAAGAATTAGGTTGTTACAGTCTTCTTTACTATTTCCATACTTATAAAATATTCTTCAACTGTTTTCCTTTGTGTATTATGACTAAAGGTGGTATAGAAATTTCACATTGGGTTGGTTTGTCATCAAGCAATCCCTACCACTTATTTTTACCTTCTAGAAATGTATGAGGGCAGTCTGAGCACTGCTTTCTTCCCAGAAGTAGGCAACGGCAAACCACTTCTGTATCTCTGCCAAGAAAGCTGCATAGGGGTGCCCATGCAAACAGCTAGGAGTCAGTCATGACTCAATAGTACCCAACAACAATTTGTCCACCTGTGGGTTCAGATTACATCAACCTTTAAATGGTACTAAGATCTCTCTTGTTTGTATTACAGTAGTTCCAAGCATTTCATTGATTAGTTTCTCCTCTGATCGCTAGCAGCAAGTGGAAAGCCTTTGATGTGTCCCTGCCAATGAGTTATTGCTACTGACCTAAACACCGAGTATGCTACTCAAAACTGTCCATTTATCTAATTCTCCTGTGTATCTTTATATTCACACATGCAAGCCTAGCTTAATGTTAAGTGATTAAGAGTCTGGCATTTTATGTATTTTTCCAAGTTTGATTGCATCTTGAAACTAATGTTTCTTAATCTAACTGCAGAAGCAATTTTATTTTTAGATATTTGTTCCTTTGAATTTTTTTTTTGTTCTTTGCATCTTTTAAAAAAGCAAAGACATGAAAGTTGTCAACTGAAACCAGAAACAGAATGCAATACACCCTCCAACCCCATGCCTACAGACTTCTTAAAATATTTATAGCATCTCCATAGGAATGTTCCAAAGCAGATCAGCACTATTATATCCCTTTCTACAGAAGTTCCATCCTCTGCCCAGATGCAAACATCTCTCCCATGGGCCACCAAGCTTACTCTCCTGTGACAGACTGACATCACGCAAGAACAATGTTGACATTTTCATATTACATGGGGTGAGACAAGGACTCTCCACAGTACTGCCACCATGAGAAAAATATCCACACAACATATCAATTCTTCTCTTTACTATACAGAATAGTTGCTATTCTGTAGCCTGCAATCACCTCACAGGCTGCACACATAAACCCCTCTCAGTTTGGAACCTGAATTCATATTCTCCAAGCATACTATATGTCACCATAAAGACAGACACGAACGCTTACTCACATCCATTTGCTTCCTGCCAATGGGAGCATAATTCTTAATTTCAAGAGAAAAGTTAACAAGGCCCATTATGATTTTCCTCTAAACGTCATAGTGCTGAATTGTACCATCATGAAGAAGCATCTTAGCAGTGTTTTTCCTCAAAATGTTGCAAGTTCTTTAGTCAAAAGAATTAAATTATTGGAGCTTTGTGTTCTAGGAAAGGCTGTAGCAGAATTTCACTGGTTTAATTCCCAGGCTGTTCCCATACACTCCATAGCGGTGTCCATGCAGTCAACTGGGACTCAGTCACCACATGGTGATACCTAACAACAACAATTCCATGAAAAGAATTTCTCCCTTGTTTTTATTGTGCACATGAACAAAAAAATATAACGCATCCACATACCAATGTCTTAAAAAACACGATTCACCACTGGAGAGATTCCAGCAACTACCTGCAGTTAATCAACTTTTATCTTCTTTAGTTAATATCAATATGGAGGAGGTTTCCATAATATATTAAAGGAACAGAGAAATAGCTCAGCCTTATAAAAGCTATGCAGCAACTCCATTAGCACTGACAGGCCATGAAAAATAGCTTTTCCAAACACGCAAGCAAAATGTCTACCATCGCATCAGAGTCAAAAGGCAATAGTCTTAGGCACTGGAATGATCAGGTTTCATTATTCCTGATTTTCAAACAGTTTACTCGCTGCATTTACAAACATTTAAAAAGTGAATTAAAAGTGATTTAGAAGTGGTAGCGTGTGTACTAGTTTTTCCATCCCACTCCTAACCCACAATAAAAATCTTTAAATGTGCATTTTCTGGCCCATAATGTGGCTTAGAGGCACTGGTTTCCATTTGTTGTGAACCGCCTTGGGCAAGAGTTTGTTTTGGAAAGGCGGTATATAAATAAAAATGGAATGGAATGGAATGGAATGGTGTGTGAACACTACCACTTCTAATCTGCTTCCAAGTCACTTTGTTTACAGCATGCAATCACAGCCACTGTGTGCAAGATCGGAAGATTATAAAACCTTACTTCAAAACTTAATTTCTAGCAAAGCGCTTGCTTAAGTCAGTTTGCATATTTATCTATTTACATACACTGTGGAGATTTTTAACCATTGGATAACAGTAATTGAAAGTTATTCTTCTGGCAACAGCTAGCAAAACACTTCAAAAAGAGAATAAGCAACAAAGAAATAGATTCTATTTTACAGAAAAAAAGAACAATGTTGCACTTTTAAAAGCAACTATGCTCCCCTATGCAAAAGTAGACAGGAACAAGCAACTGCAGCTAGACAGAGAATGTCTGCAACAAGGGAACAGCTTTTCCACTTTCAGGAACTGCTATGGTTTCGGTTTGTTCATTTTATATTTGGCTTTTAATGTTGCAACCCGGCCTGAACCCATCAAGTAAAATAAAAATACAATGAATTACCGAGAGCAATGTTTGCATTTCCAAAGCAATGAAGGCTCTATGGTGAGAGAGAGGCGAGGTCACAAGACAACATACATATTCCACAGGCAGCATCCAGACATTAGTCACTCTCCTATATTTGAATATTCTAGAATTTCAATGTTTTATTCCAAATATCCAACTGTAGTCTAAAACTTAGCATAAGACTATTAGAGGAACATCAGAGCAACAGAGACATGGTTTTAAAACAGGTGTGGTACGGACAAGAGATCTTGGTTGTATGTAGGCTTTCACAGCCAGATTCGATCTCTTTTGTAGCAGTTTTTGGGCTGTTATGCCATGTTCCAGGTTTCTTCTTTTGAGAACCCGAGCTTTCAGATATAGCTATGATATGCATCTTCAGAGGACTTTGCTCTTGGACGAGTCAAGGGTGACCGGTGTCTTACTAGATCTTGTTTCCCTTCTTATAGATTGCTGTTTGTTTGCCAGATTCTCTTTTTGTTGGAGGTATTTAGGCGTTATCTGTTCCTCACGACATTTACAGAGGTAGGTAAAGTCGCAGAAGTTTGTTCCTCTTCTTGCAATGACCTTCCAAAAGAGATCTTCTTAGTCGTGACACCTGCCCCTCAGCTTGCCCCAGCAATTTCAAATCACTAGCTGGTGACTCCTGGCTAGTGACTCCTAATTACTACTGACTCCTAATTACAAGGCACTGCTCCTTTCATGTTTCCATGGTGCAAAGAAGTGAGGCAAAGTGAGGCAGAATGGGGCCCAAAGAGCCCCACACTCTACTGGGAGCCCAAAAAGGTAGATGGCTAAGAAAGAGTTACCTGCAGGATCAACATTGTCTAGGCGACACAATGGAATCTTTCTGTGGCAGGAGCACTGCTTCCAGGCCATGTCTGAGATAACACAAAGGTAGGAACCATACAGGGCTACTGAACAGACGCGTGGACATCACTTAATACCACATCCATGCAAGAGACTGGTTCACTGGGAGGCTGCACCTCTGCTGTGCACTGGCCAGTCCACTTGGGACAAGGTGTTGGAATGGGCAACCTCAGCAAGAAAATGGCACTGGAGCCCACTCCAAGGAGACACTGCTTTAAAGCCATCTCCCATGTAATCCTGCAGCCAGCCCAGCCATCTGCAGTGTGGACAGTTGGGCCAAGTCTACCTGGGGCCATTTTGCCAAGCTCCCTGAAAGAGCCCAGGGAATGTGCTGCTTCAGATCCCCCACAGAAAAAGCCCCAGCCAGAAACTTTGGGAGGTCAATGAAATTAAGTTGGGCTGTGGTGGACTGCCACAACGTGGATGGCCCTTAGCGCACCTTGCGGGCCACCACTCCGGTCTTGGCGGGGATCATTTGATCTAGGCCTAGGTCAGCCTTGCATGGCACGCACCAACACATGCTGTGTGGGAAGTGCCGAAGGGTGTTTTTCGACTCTCACTAGAAGTGCCCATTAAGTACCCATTAATGGGTACAAAAATGCTATTAAGTACCCATTAATGGGTACTTAATGGGTATTTCTAGTGACAGTGGAAAAACACCCATGGAGTTACACAGGTTTTATTCTATCATTCAACTTCCTTGATTAGAGTTACTGCTTCCCTTGACCAAATGACGCCCTTGACCAAGCTGCTCTTATCTCCCACCCACCCCCGAGCAAGATTAGTCTTGCAACCTACATAAACATTCATGAGCTAAATAATTTGCAGACAATTACACATTTGGCCAAAAGTGTGTGCGGGAGTGGGAGGTAACCTTGGCCAAAAAGCTACATGATTTCTATCTCTTTGCTGAAGCACTCTGGTCCTTAGCTACCTCCATCAGTGGATCTAGAGTCAAGTCACCCAGCTGCAGAATTTACTGAGCCACAGGAAAACCTACTTTAGCCAGCAATTGACAAATAAAGAGCAGAAGCCCCCCAAGCCACGATTTCTGACAGGCCTGGAGGTATAAGGCAAAGCATTTTTATCTCTATGAGATAACCTTAGCTAGAGATCCTGGACAGATATTGCGAGGAGACAAGGTGTTATAAGCATCTTAGTTAGGGCCTTATTAGCTTATTCCTTTCAAGCAAAGATTTGCTGCTTCCAACCAAAGGAGAGCTGGGTATATATATATATTTTTAACATTATTACTCAACTCCGAGATTTACAGCAGTCCTTCATACAGTATATCAGCAACCGCTCTACAAGATGTCATTTGTGTAAATATCTATGGGTTTATCAACAAACACACAGATTTTTGCTCATCTGAGACTGACACTGGTAAAAGTGGCTTGACTAATAAAGTGTTCACTCTCTGAACAGTTTCACAGAATGAGCTCTCGCTGTCAGGGTTCACTGCATTTTAATATCCATGCTCAACCATAGAAGAGTGAGCATCCCCTGAACATACGTTGCTAACCCGGCTCTAAGATCACTCATTTTAGTTCCCCATCTACAACCTCCTTTCCTTCCACTTTCATATATTTTACCAGCCATACAGGTTATTATATTTTACATCTGCTTTTCCAGTTCTAATTCATCAACCGTTCTGTTTCGTTACCCCAGGGTTCAGCTGTGTTTCTCACATGATTTGACCTTGCCAAACTGAGCCCAGGATCCAATGTTATTGCGGCAGCAAAGCAAGAAGTCAAGATGATGTAACAGTTCCCACCCTGGGACCTGGGAGGAAAATTTCTGGTCCTTAAATCCACAATTACCGCCAAAAAGGGGGGGGGGGTGCCTTTCAAACTACATTCCTAATTATGCTACAAAGTAAAGATGTCCTGTCCACAGCCGCCCACCTGAAAGGCAAGCCAAGATGAGGAACCTAAAACCCATGTCGCTGTTGGTACCTCTGTGAAGTTTTCTTGGCACTGACAGAGAAGTGGTTTCCCATTGCCTACTTCCAGGAAGAGGCTGAGGATCGAACCAGCAACCCTTTGCTTTCCAAGCTGTTTGCATACAGCCCCTCATGGAATCCACAGCCTTTGGGTCAAAAGACCAAGAAAGTAACAGGATTCCAACTCCTGACATAGGCCAAAAATAAGCAGAGATCTATTCTCCAAATACATGTACGGTGCAACACCAGCACGTCACAGGAAACCAATCCCACATGCAGCATGGGTGTGGTGCCGAACTAGAACAGATGAAAAATCTCCAGGTTGGCCTGGCACACGTACCACCTTCTGTACCACCTTTTCCAGAGTTACTAGCACAGTTAACAGGACAGACATAACAACATACAATCTTTAAAAATCAATTAAAATATAATCAGCACTGGGTGAATATGAATTTTCACTAGGTGCCAAAAAGCACTCCATGTGGCGCCTGGTGTATCTCTAAGAGATTATACTAAAACCTGGGGCCACTGCAAAAAAGGCTCTGCCTGTAGAAACCACATGAGGGATCTTTTAAAGCGATGGAACTGGTAGAAGTGCTATCTCAGAAAATTCTAAGTGATGCGCAGATCTGTAGGGAAGGAGGCGTTCCATCACATACACAGAATTCTGATAATCAGCTTTCGTGTCAGACACCACCCACCTATATCTGTTTTAATATTCTAACACACCTTCAAGACCATCCCTATGTAAAAGTGCAAAGGGGCCCAACACTTGACATTTATTATCTATATTTCTACCCTACCCTAAACCAGAAGTTCTCAGAGAGGATTCTAATAATAATTTTTTAAAAAAAAAAATGGCAATGCCTCTATGAGGAGAAGAAACAATATATGAATGCTATGGTTAAAGACAGATATCTTCTGTGAGTTTCTCTGTGAAACTGCCCAGAGACACGCTTAAGACAGTTGAACATGCCAGGCAAGGTAAGGACTAGAAGAAAACAAGAAAAGTGATTTCTATTTATCTCTTCCCAATAATTATGGTTTGCAGCAAATCCCCAATGGTAAGAAACAACCTAAGCTGCCTTGCAAAAAACATTCTTAAAATGGAAATGAAGTCAACGTGTGACATCCTAAATATCACACTTGCACACCTGCTGCATTCACACCCAAGTTTAATTCAGTTTCAGTTCACTTTCAGACTGCAAGAACACACTAGCAGAGTGATAAGCTGTTTTCTTTCCATGTTATCTAACCCATGAAGTCCATCTCTGTGTTAGATACTGTGGAAAGAAAATGATTAGTCGCTTTGCTAATGTATTATATTATCCTGCATTTCGGCCTTGGTGACACCTAAGGTTTAATCCAGCTTCAGTCCACTTTCAGAGCGAGAGAACACATTAGCAAAGTAACTAGTAATTTTTCTTTCCACATTCTCTATGCCAAAGGTGAATTTTCTGAGTTTTTGAACACTGAAAGAAAAGAGTTTGCACTTTACTGATGTATTCTCTCAGTCTGAAAGTGGACTGAAGCTGGATCAACCTTAGGTGTGACCACAGCCTACACTGCACAGACCCCGAATTAAAATGTATCTGTGAAGGTCATACGAAACCGGAAGGCAGGGACAGCATCTGGGCCGGAGCCCAAATTGCTTCACCGGTCTCCCAGATTGCCACACAGGTGTTCTTTGCAAGAGCAAAGAGAACTCCGAACAGGAATCCACGGCGTGCCAGTCAGGGAGGACAGCATTTCTTCCTGCATGCGTGCTTTGGAAAATAAAACATGGAGTCATCGTTTCGTCCTTCGCCGCCCCAACCTGCACTTCAAATTCAACAGGCAGGAGGCGAGTGGGAAGGGGAAAGCGATGCGAAATGCACCCAGTGCCCACCCCAAAGGACTCGGAACCTTCCCCTGGACAGGACTCCTCTGAAGTCAACCTCGGCGGTGGTCGCACCTAAGGTTTAATCCAGCTTCAATCCACTTTCAAAGCGAGAGAATACCCCAGCAAAGGGGGAAGCTGGTTTTCCTTCAGTGTTAAATAACTCAGAAAATTCCCCCTTTGGGATGGATAATGTGGAAAGAAAATGAAAGTGGTCACTTTGCTGAGGTGTTCTTTCGCTCTGAAGGTGGAGTGAAGCTGGATTAAACCCTAGGTGTGACCACAG
>MTQE01000390.1:10048012-10061750 GCA_014337955.1 Aspidoscelis marmoratus
TTCCACTACAATCTCTGTCAGTGCAATCTCCCTCCCCTGCCCCCTCCCTCTTGCTGGGATTTCCGCTGACAGCAGCAGGAAGGCGTGACCAAGTCACTTGGCTGCCTATTTAAAACAGATTAAAATACTAAGATGCAACCATGGCCTTAGGGCTTATCTACACATAAGTTTTAATCTACTTTAGTTTTAATCTAAAGAACCCATCTGCAAAGGAATGAGCTATTTTCTTTCCACGTTATCTAACCCAAAAGGGAATTGCTTGTGTCTGAGAGCATGAAAAGAAAACTGTCTCTTCATTGATTAGTTCTTTCACTCAGAAGGTGGATCTAAAGTGGATTGAAGCCTAGGTATAGGTGGGTCCTTAGGTCCGGTTGGATGCACAGTATCACGCTGTGCAGAAAAATGTTCCTTCTTTTGCAAATAGAGCAATAAGGTGATCCTTGTTGTTATTGTTAGATACCACTGAGCCATGGCCAACTCCTGGTCAACTGCACAGGCAGATACCTGCAGTTTTCTTGTCAGAGATACAGAAGTGGCTTCTACTGGCTATTTCCGGGGAGAACCTGGGGATCCTTCTGCTATCCAGGTAGTTTGCTCTACCACTGAGCTACTACTCAAGGTTACTAGCACGCCCTAAATATACATTTATTTTTAATATATACTTTTAAAGTCATTCCAAAATCAACGAAAACAGAACAGAAAAACAATCTAACTTCCACTTCAATGCTTTGAATTCATTGAAATACTATATATTACAAACAAAATAAACAGCAGGTAGGGATGTGGGTGATTTTTTTTTTTGTCATTTGATTTGATTCGAACTGAACATTCGAATTTCCAAATTCGTACAAATAGAGAAAAACAAATGTGTTGAAATTCGAACTTATTTGAATACATTTGTATCTATTTGTACAAATCTCCCATACATATCTGACGATACGAGTCTTACATGCATCCGTACTGATCCTGTTTTTGTCCTGTACACGTCCTGTATTCATCCCGTACATATCCATATGGATGCATACGGATACGTATGCAATGCATACATATCCATACACATCCGAAAGTCCGAATTATTTATACGGATAATTGAAAACATTCGTATTCATTCGAATGCTAAAAAACGAACCTCTAGACATTTCATTTGAGTTCGAGTGTCTGAATTTGGTCAAATTCAATTGAATAACGAATATCTCGAATATTCTTGTACATCCCTAACAGCAGGGGATGAGTAGGAAAGAATCCAAACACATTTTAGTTCCTTGCTTTCAAGACTAGAACGTATTTCCAGTAACACTGGTCCATGTTGGTTTTAGCACTTTAGGAAGATCTTTACAGAAGACCAGAAGAGGACGTTTCTACAAACATCTTTGCTGGCTATTTACCATCCCTTGAGGACAATAAGTGAAGCTGGGGTCCTACTAGTATATTCTCTGCTCAGGAAGGAAAATGAGATAATGAGGGAAAAGGTAAGCTAATAGGTTAGATTTCCAAGGGATTCTCCCGACATGCATTAAAACCTGCAGTTTTCCCAGGATTGTATTGTGACTGCCACACGTATCTGTGGCGTTCGCAATATAATCCTGGGTTAGCAGATCAAAAATGTGATATCAGTATTACAGGAATTACAGTTCTGCAGGCTCTTTGGTCAAGTTCCCACTTGGCAATTTAATCTGATTTTAAAGCAGTTTAAAAAAAAAAATCAGCAGCGAGGTCTGTTTTTTGCGTTCCCACTGATACCTTATAATGCAGACTCACTCTCCATTCTTCAGTGACTGGTGGGGGGAAACCCCCTCCTCTCTCTCCTTCCCACAGCAGAACCCCCTCCCCATGCAGACAGCAATTGGACACTGTCGTACCCTGGCATCATTGGGGTGAGCAATTCAAACTCCACCCACGTTATAAACCTGCCTGCCTATCAGATCATAGAGTCCTTTGGCAGCAGTTTTTGTTCACTGCTTTGTTCCCCACCGTAGCACAGCTTCTTTCTCATGTTAACAAGGCAGTAGAAGATTAAAGATCACTTGCCCTTCTTGTAATGGTGTTTTTTACTAGATCAGTAGATCAGAGCAGCGTGAAATGGCAGGGAGTGAGGCAAAAGGGGCTGATCACAGAGACAATCAAGGAAGGAAAGGAGGGAGGGAGGGAGCAGGCAGTCTTTTAAACAAAGCTGACACACTTTGCAACCCTACAACAGAAGCTGCTAAAGTCTGGTTGCTGCCAGTGAGTCCCTCTTATTGAAATCAGGCACTTTCCCTTACTACCCTCCCTGCTACATTTGTCTGAGCTTGTTACATTATTGTGTGTACCTTATCTACTGCAGGCTCTGTTCATTTTTCATCTCCTTCCCCTCTCCTTTCAGCTAGTGGTAGATTTTCTTAGCCTGTAATCAAGAGCCTGGGGAAAGAGGGGACTACAGCAGAGGAAATCACGGCTTCACATTGGATCAGGGGAAACTGAGAACACCCCTAAAGCATGATTTCCTCCCCTCAAAAAACACTTGCGTTCCTATTTTGTTAACTAAAGTGGAGTATTTCTAAATCCAGCAGTGAGACCTCTTTTGGTCCGAATATAGATAATCTGCATTTTGGGACCTTTAATCCTCAGAAACGGCGGATTCTTTTGAAACTTTGGGAACAGTGAGAACTCAAAACGGTCTCAAAGCTGACTATAATCTGTTTGGGAACACACCCAAAGCTAACAGTGGGAATGCACTGTTTAAAACCAGATTAAATTGTCAAGTGGGAACTTGGCCAGAGGGGTAGGGATGTGGAACAAACAGCATTAAATCTCAAGTAGGCACAGGTAAAGTTAGGATGGGACATGAACATGTTCCTGCACGAAGATGGAATTTTCTTCCTGGCTTGCTACAAAAGGGGCAATCTTTAGTGAAATGTTGATTGGGAGAGAAGGTGTAATGCAGCCCCATTGTATGTTGCTTTATTGCAAAATCTAATAGCCTTGCAGGTGAGAAGGAAAGGGAGGGAGAGAGAAGGCAATGGGCAAGGAGATCAGACATGCCCAAGGGATATGCCAAAAGGGTAACTGTCGATGGCACTGTGTTTTTGGAAATTTTAATGTAGCACATACAATGTGATTTGCCTAAGGGCCTAAATTTACTTAGGGACTTATTTAAGTGACTGCCTGAACTGGATATGTATCCGAACACTGGATATTGCCTTAAAAGTTAATGAGCCATTAGAATGCCTAGTGTTTCTCAGTGTATATCACATGAATAAAAGCAGGAAGGATGAGAATAAGCCTCAAAGCAGAAGAGTGAAAAATCTTCCAAGTATGATTCTTTGTTGACAGTTTTTACCTTTCCAGGCAGAAGAGACAGAACAAAAAATCTACAAGGAGCTCTATGTGTTCCAGACTCTCAGGAAGGTGCCAGAAGCTCTGCAGCGTGTCTTGCTAAGCAAAGGTAAACACTGCCATAACAATCTTTTGCAAGGAATTACGCCCAGGATCAGTATCTGGCTTTTTTCTTTTAAAGGCATGTAACTGGTAAAGAAAAAGACTTCACTCTTCCTGGGGTGAATTGGAATTGAAACGCTACACTTTTCTGGCAACCACATGGTTACGTACAAGAAAGATTTTAACTGAAACCACAGTTTGGAGAAAAGTAGCTCCCATTAAATCTGTATCATTTATATCCCGTGGCTGTTCTTCAGAGGTGTAGCTATCCCTGGGTATGACCAACTTTTTGCCAAGGACTCTGCAACCTTTGTTACAGTTGGTTAGTTGGTCTAGGTGCATCCAATTCAGTTAACCACTCTGAAAGCACAATTGCATTCTGTGCATGATTTTGCCTTGCATCTCCATCACATCTTTTACCAGAGGTCCATTCCACTGTAGGTGAGCCTCTGCTGTTATACATTGTGTATAACTAAATGTTGCTTTTTCTGGAAAAACATAACAGATCAAAGGTAAATTTGAAGGACTTCAGGAGTAAGGTTGGCATGTATAATCTACAGGGCAGTCCTCACCACGCCTATTCAGATGTAAATCCCTCAATGTTCAATAGTCTTACTCCCAAGAAACTGGAATTATTAGGATTAAAGTTTTAGCCTTGTTTCTGTATCTGTGTCTTCCTTCTTTTCAGGTGACGTAATGTTTCAGGAGAAAGCAAACTAGAATACTCAGAACAGTGCAAAGTCTAG
This sequence comes from Aspidoscelis marmoratus, assembly GCA_014337955.1. Classification (NCBI taxonomy): domain Eukaryota; kingdom Metazoa; phylum Chordata; class Lepidosauria; order Squamata; family Teiidae; genus Aspidoscelis; species Aspidoscelis marmoratus. The sequence continues at coordinate 10,052,176 of MTQE01000390.1, forward strand.
GCAAGAAGAAGAACCAAGCAAGAGGCAACCATTTACCAGCATGTTTCTATACAGTCATTTTTGTGGAAGGTGCCTCATCATTGCATCCACCGCAGCAAAAAGGGAAACCTCACTCCCTGGGAACCTGGAGGTATCCAGAGATTGCTTTTTCCTGGAAGTATATTGTGCTGGATCTGAGAGTGCAATTCTCCCCAGAAGACACCTGGACACTTCAGGCAGTGCGCCATTCTGTAAAATGCCACTAGAACGGAGCAGTTGGGGCAAAATGACCACTCAACAATCCCAGAGGCCAGAGCTGTGGCATAAAGCATTAAGCTATTTTTTTACTAAGTGAACATTGCGGTTTCTCTGCCTTCTGATTAAATTGCTGCATGGTTTACTGTTAATTGGTTTTATTTTACAATGGATATATCTTAATATTGCACACAAATTTTTGTGGAAGCTACAAGGTATGCAATTTTAATGCATTAAAAAGCCATTAATACTATTGTATTGTGATTAAAACACCAAAAACAAAGAGCATGTTTTTAAATGTGACTTTAAATGTGTAATTTATCATTTTCTTGTGTGTTTTAATTAGTAGTTGATTTAGGATTATTTTTTGATAACTGGGGAAAAAAATAAGGTAAATACGACAGTTAATATTTCTGTTCAAATTCATCCAGCATGAACTCAGCCTGGCATAAATCAGCCTTGCAGAATCAGACTACAGATTATTCAGTATTTTCATCATTTGCTAAGACACATTCTCTAGGTTCTGGTCTGAGAATTCAAATAATACTTCCAGTTACTTGATTGGAAATGAAAATTGGAGATTGCAGAAATAATGTCTGTAAAGTTAAAGAGATGTTTTCTGTGATTGTTTTCCAACATTGCATTTTTCAATGTTTCTCATGCCATTAACAGGATGTTACAGTAATGCTACTAGAAATTGGAATTAAAGTAAACAGAGATTTCTGCTAATATATTTGAAGAAACATTTACCATGGTCACACCTTCCCTTTAAAGCATCAGTGAGCCACTGTGTAAAACAGGATGCTGGACTAGACTGGCTGTGTGGCCTGATCTAGCAGAGTTCCTTTTATGTTCTTGAATAGATGCCTAGGTACCACCTCTAGGTTGGAGAGACAGGTAGAATGTCTCTAAAAGCCATTTGCAAGGATTTGAGAACTGGTGATTGCTTTGCCTTTGTCTTCCACTTGAAAATGCCCAGCCAAAAGCATTGGTGATCCACTGCTGGACAGGATGCTGGACAAGATGGATTGTGCAGCTTGAGCCAGAGCTCCTGAAGAGTTGGCTTTCCTATCCTGCTTTTCTCACTCAAGGGGACTCAAAGCTGCTGACAAAGCTTCTGTTCTTCTCCCCATAACAGACACCCTGTGGGGCTGTGAGAGCTCAGAACTGAGAGCTGTGAGTAGCCCAAGGTCACCCAGCTGGCTTTATGGAGGAAGAAGAGTTGGCTTTTCTACCCTGTCATTTCTCACTCATTAAAGGGGACTCAGAGGAGCTGACAAAATTTCTGTTCTCCCCCAAAATAGACACCCTGTGAGGTAGGTGGGGCTGTGAGAGCTCAGAAGAGAGCTGTGACTAGCCCAGGCTCACCCACTTGGCTTCGTGGAGAAGTGCGGAATCCAACCCAATATTCCCAGTTAAGAGTCCAGCTCCTTAACCACTAGACCAAACTGGCTCACTAGACCAAAGAAGCCTTAGAGCGGAGAGAGAGAGAAGTAAAAGTTCCAATTAACCCGGAAGTTAGGAGCTCTGTATCATGCTGCATTTTCCTAAGTCTATCACATTCTTTCTTAGTCGTTTAGCAACTGACACACTTCAGCGGGACTACGAAAGGGGGAGGAGACGCGTGCGGCGTTTCCTTACGGCGCGAGGTTTTGACGTACTCATTAGTGGCCGGCGGGGCGGGGCGGGGCGGGCGCGAGTCGCTTCTCCTCGCTCAGGGCCTCAAAGAGGAGGATCCTCTCAGTGCCAGGGCTTGGCGGGGGGGAGACACGGGAAACGAAGTGCGTGTGTGAATCCGCGCAGACAGAGAACAAGCCCTGGGCAGCATATTCTCCTCCTGGAGAATGGGGAGACGTTGATATCGCTCGCTTTACGCGCTCGCTGGCAGGTAATCTGAGTTGGGGAGGGGTGTATATTCCGACTGGGCGCCCCTTGAGGCTCTGAGTAGAGCTGGCCAACCGCCGAGGTACTGTGAGAACTACAGCTACCGTCGGGCGCCGGCGGATGTGACCAGTCGCAAGGGATGCCGGGAGTTGTAGTGTGGGGCTATCTGCCTCATAAACAGCAAGATGCCCCAATTAAGTCATTAAAAAGGTGTATAAAAAGGTGGAGAGAGAAAATTTATTTTCTGTGTCGCACAACACTGGGACCAGGGGTCCCTCTGAAGCTGATGGGTAGAAGAGCCAGATTAGACTAGACCAGACTACTGTAATGTGCTGTCTGTGGGGCTTCCCTTGAATACTGTTCTGAAGTTGGAACTGGTGCAGAATGCAGCTGCTTGACTGCTGACCAGAGTCTCTGGCCAGACTCGCATCACGCTGGTCTTAAAGGATCTGCACTGGTTACCTGTTTGCTACCGAGCCCAATTCAGGGTGTTGACACTAATGTATAAAGCCCTTTCAGAGGTACTAGGCATGGGGACTTGCAGGAGGGCTTTTTCTGTGGTGGCCCCTAGACTCTGGAATAGCCTCCCTCTTGTTGCTTGCTGGGTGCCTTCATTGTATAGTTTTCGACGCCTGGTGAAAACATATCTTTTTACCCAGGCTTTTGCTTCTTAAACAGATTCCTCAGGGTGCTGTCCTGTTAGGAAGGGAGGGTTATAGGGGGTGGGAGGAAGGGGGTTATATTTTTAATTACGTTTTACTATTCAGTGTGTTTTAATTTCATTGTAATCTGCCCTGGGACCATTCGGTGAAGGGTTGGATATAAATTTTCTAAATAAATAATAAATAAGTATTTTTTCACCCAGAAGCTTATCATCAGTCTATGGAATTTGCTGCCAGGAGAGGTGGTAACAGCAACCAGCCTAGATGGCTTTAAGGAAGCATTAGACAAATTTATGGATGACAGATGTATCAATGGCTACTAGAGTGGATGCCTGAGTACATCTTTCAGGCTGGGGGGACAGGCAGGATGCCTCTAATGCCATTTGCTGGGATTCGAGAGCAGGAGAAGGTTTGTCCTTGTCTCTGCTTGAGATGCCCATGGACAGTTGGTGGGCCGCTGTGTGCAACAGGATGCTGGACTAGATGGGCTGTGGCCTGATCCAGCAGGGCCTCTCTTATGTTCTTATGTTGATGGTTTACTGAACAGTGCTAAAGACCATTTATGGGTAGCAATATGGTGCTGTACTCCAGAGTTTTCAGGATTTTTTTTCTAAGGTGGCCTTTTAATTTTGTGTATGTTCTACTCAGACACACTTTACAATTAAAAATGTGAAGTATGTGAGTGTGATGCAGGCTGGAATATTTGGCACATCCATTTTATCTGTTTTATTATTATAAAATATTTATCATCGTATCTGTAATGCGTATAATATATATTAAATCACAATAATGCATTGTCTTTATAATTTGCTCTGAGACTGTTAGGTAAGGGGTAATATAAAATGGTTAAAAAAATTGCAAGCATTTTCAGGCCATCTTCTCAAGGGGAGAGTATGTCATAAGAGCCTTCACTCAATAAAAACAAGAGTACGGGAGAAACAGGGTACAAAATGAGAACAACAAGGCAAAAATCAAACTATTGGAAGTACTCACTTAAAAGGAAAAATCACCCAATTAGAAATCTCCCATTTTGGGCCAAGGTTCCTTAAAAAGCAGTGGAGGCTCAGCTGCCTGCAGAAATTTTCCAGACAGCAACAACGGATAGTTTTTGCCAAATGGTCAAGTAGTATTTGTTTGACTTGGCATTTGACCTTTTTGAACCTTTTATTCTCCCGTTTACTTCCTTTTCTAAGCCACCTTGAGACTGCTGTACAGAGCAGGGTATACATTCTTGTGTTTGTCTTCCTCCATGTCTCCTCTGACTTGTTTGCAATCTTCCCAGTATTGCTATATGACCATAAATGGTAGATTTTTATAACTATTTTTTAAAGGACTTAACTCTGAAGGTATATACCGCAGCAAATCCATTCCTTAAAGGTTTCATATTTTTTGCAAACATTCTTACAAATATGAAGGTTGCTAAAATAATGTATTAATGAGTAATAAATTAGAAAGCTTTTGAACTTGCAAACATTTTATGATCATACATTAATTCATGTTAACTTGTATAGCCTTTCAGAGCAAGTGTTATAAGTGCTTCTCATTAAATTAAAGTGAAAATTAACAAAATGACTTCAAACCCTCCTGGACAAGGTATGTATTCCAGTAACCTTTGTTTCCTCTGTACAAACCGTAGTCCTTGAAAAAGACAATGTTTGCTTTCTGCAAATACCACATAATTCTGTTTTATTTTAGACTTCTTGCACTAGAGAAAATTCTAGTAAATCTCCCCCTGCATAGATGTTTTTGGCAGTACAATGATCCCTTGTAGATTTGTGTGTGTACTTTCACAATTTTGACTTTGTCAGTCCGCCTCTTTAGTGTGAATCAAAAGGATGCCAAATGTGTACATTTACAAGTTATTTATTTATTTATTTATTTGATGGCAGTAGGGATAATTTGAGCTCCTGCCTTATTTGCATCATTTTAGCCAATTCTAACCTTGCAAATATTGAGCAACCTAAAAACTTTGCATTTCTACATAGGGGATCAGTTTTAAGTCAAACAAAAGGTTCTAGTCTAGCGAGAGAAGCTGCCGAAATAAGCTTTTTCTTTCAGTTCATTATAATTTAAATTAAGTTCTGTGGGCTTTTTATGTCTGTCTATCTATCTATCTATCTATTCACTTTAATATATAAAAGAGAAATAACGTGATTAATAAAAACATTTCATTTCTGTAAAAGGAGCCATGACACAATTAACATGCCTTGTTTTTTGTAATATTTGCTCAAGAAGCAATCCTCAGATTTTTCCTAATTCGAGGTTATACTGTATTCTCATAGAAAATGGGTAGGAAAAAAAAATCACCTGTACCGCTATTTCACATTTGAATCACTGATCCTAAGGCAAGGTTTCCAACTGCAGAGAGTATTCATTAGCCTACTGAGACAGATAGAAGCTGCTAACTTGGAGCTACTGAATGTCTTATACGTTTTCTATAGTCATCCACAGCAGGCCATAATTACCAGCAACAAGTAAGTCAGGAAATTTAATAAGCAGTGAGCAGGAAGGATGCTGAGCCCAGATCCTGCGCAGCTTGTGGAGATGCCTGTTGGCAGCAGATAATTTCAAATAGCAAGACATTAAACACTGCCTTCCTTAAGTGTAATTTCTACTTATTTCCTTCTGCTTTCAGAAACTCTGGAAGTTATTTTATGTTTTCTGGAGAATGCATCACTCCAACTTTTCTGGGTTCGCCAGTTACTCATCAGTGAGCAACTAGCAGCTCTGTAAGAGTTGAAACGTAAAAAATCTTTCCCTCAGTGTTCATAGTGGAGGAAAACTATGCTTTGGGGCAGAAATCTGCTTGCACGTCTGAAGCAGATGAGTATATTGGCAGGTGCCGTGTGTTCCGTTAAAAACTTCTTCACTTAAGTCAGGTGGTATTGTTATTTAGGAAGCTATTTCATGATATGAATGAAGGGAAGAGACAGTTCAACGTAGATTTCAAGGATGTTGCTTTTTGGATTTGAAGATTAACATATTCTTCATAGTTCACTTTGGAGCAGCTTCAAGTCAGTGGGTTTATGGGCGCCTTCAGACACAAGTTAAACTCCACCCTCCCTGCATAGCAGCATCCTGTTGTCCCGATGGGAAGTCAGAAAGCTGCGCACGGAGGGAACACCCCCCTGCGGAGCCGCGCCTTCTTGTCCTGATAGAGTGTTCAGTGCTCTGCACGTTTCTCCTTGCACATGAAGGAAAGTGCAAGGCTAAAGACTGCTGATTCAACAGCAGCCTTTAAGCTCTTCAGTGATCACATGACCAATCACGTGACTGCTGGGTCCACAGTGGCTGCGAAGCGTCACTCCGTGTCTGGGGGCACCCTTTGTTGCAAAGAAAAAAAAATAGCAGGGTGTCACTGGCGCTGACATTCTTCTCATTCTTGCTAGGCTTTCAGAATAAGAACAGGGTCGCCATCTTGGTGGAGCTAGACAAGGAGAAGAAAAAGCTGCTGATGCAAAACCAGTCTTCCACCAATCACCCTGGAGCCAGGTACAGCATCTTCAGAGACGGGTTTCCTCTTTCTGTTTAACAAAGACAGATGAATGTTTCTTATCCCTCCTACGTCCATCCTCCCTCCCTAACAGGACAGCACCCTTATGGGCCATTATTGGAGCAAGGATTCCTAAGAAAATTGCACACCTAGTTTGCACACATCTCCTTGCACATCAATGGAAACAAGCATGCAGCTGCTCAGTTTTTAAATGTCCAAGTGTGACAGGCTCCACCTTGATCATCTGCTGCCTGTTCCCCTCACTATGTTTGTCTGACCTCTCTCTGTTTCTTGCAGCATTTCTTTAGCGAGATCGTCCCTAAACAAGGATTTCCGTGACCATGCTGAGCAACAGCACATTGCAGCTCAGCAAAAAGCTGCTTTACAGGTGAGCTCTCCCAGTCAGAGCAGAGCCAGTCTGGCTGTGATTCAGGTTTCATGTTTTCATATGTGAAACACTAAGGATTGTTTGGATCTATTCTAACTAATTTAGTGTTTTAACGATATTTAATATTCTGGTTTTAAACATAGCTTGGCCTTGTGAGCCAGTTTGATTTAGTGGTTAAGGAGCCAGACCCTTATCTGGGAATACCAGGTTTGATTCTGCCCTCCCCCATGAAGTCAGCTGGGTAACCTTGGGCTAGTCACAGCTCGCCTCTGAGCACTCACAGCCCCACCTGCCTCACAGGGTGTTCTGTTGTGGGGAGAAGAATAGAAAGCTTTGTCAGCCACTTTGAGTCCCCTTAAATGGGTGAGAAAAGTGGGGTAGAAAAGCCAACCTTCCTCCTCCTCCTATTAGAGGACCCCTGAGGTGGTGGCAGGTGTGCAGAGTAGACAAGCCAATTCCTTCTTCTTGTTGTTGTTGTACAGGGCCTTGGGTTTTTTAAAAGAAAGGTGATAAATGTACACAAAAATAAATGGGTGTGTTATTTTTCCAGCATGCTCACGCACATTCTTCAGGATATTTTATAACTCAAGACTCTGCTTTTGGAAACCTTATTCTTCCCGTCTTACCCCGCCTTGATTTGGAGTGAGTGAGCATACTTTGGATGAAGAACCTCAGCACATTCATCAAGCGTGGCAGCTGATACCTTTCCAGACTTTCAGCCAGTGGCTTGTGAACATTACAGGACTTACAACTGAAGATATTGTTTATTGGCTTCCAATATGGAGCCAGACGTTTAGTTTTCAGGAAACATTAAACTATTTAAAATGAAGTCTAAGCTGTCCTACTGCTTCTTTCCTTCTGATCTCAAAACTGAGTATTGATGTGATGTACATGATTTTGTCATCACCACTTTCACTTGCTTCTGATCGCCGTTTGGTAGGAACCAAGCCATAGCAAGCAACAAGGGTCAGCTGGATGGTTACAAGGTGCTGCAAAATGAAGCCTTTCTTTTGTTATTAAAAGAAAAAAGATCTCTACTGGCAGGTGCTTTGGATCAGGACTGCAAATGGAAGGCTCTCTTGGAATTCTAATCTGGGAAAAAGTAGGAGATGACAATTTTCAGAGTCCCCTAAGCCTTTGGATCAGATCTATGGAAAACAGAGGACCATGGGAAAGAGGAAAATAACAAAGTCTTCTTTATGCAGAGAATCTTCTGAATATATTTAGCTTGAAGAAATGTGTTGTGAAATCCCCCATTTTTTTCTCAACGGCAAAAATCCCAAACATTTTGAGCATGTAAATTCATTTATGGACTTGGGCGGGGTGGTGGTGGAGGAGACAGATGGTGTGATAGAAGTAGCCACGGTATGAATACCAGTTGGTTCTTTTATAACATGTATAACTGGCACATGTACATATAATCATCATTTTGGTAATAGTCTTGTTGAAAAACAAACACGTCCGTTGATTATCACAATACCCACAGACAGCTTAGAACATCTCCTAATTGTTTGTCATAGCTAACAGTTGGATAGCACCTACCTGGGAAATCAAGAACCCGTTGAAATTCAAGAGTGAACCCGATAAAATGAAACCATCTTTCCTGTGGTGCAAGTATAGCAACTGAATTGAATTTTTAATTGACGGGTTTTTCAGAAAAATATTTTGCCACAAGAGGGAGTCTTAACAGAAAAGAAAACAAGGAAAGATTTAAGAGAAATATGTTTGTAAAACATACTTGTATTTATACGAATATTCTACACGTATCTGATGACACTAATCTCGTATGTATCTGTAGGAATCCCGTTTTCATCCTGTACATATCCGCACAGATGCATATGGATATAAATAGGATACGTATGAATGTCCAAATTGTTTGCAGAACATAACCCTGAGGGCAGGGACCTGTCTAAGATTTTTATAATATTGTAACCCGCCCTGAGATGTCCAGGTGTAGGGCGGGATAGAACTAGAAATACATACATACATACATAAATAGTGAAGAAACGGATCAGAACTGTGCTAAGGACTTACAGTTAGTGGTAGACCAGGTAAATGTGGTGTACATCTGTGCTAGCACTCTCTGATCTGGGTAAGAGAAGCAACATCTGCATGCAGAACCGGTCTAGGAAGAACATGGTTGTAGTGTTGAGTGACCTGTGTAGACAGAACACAGCAGCAAAAATACCTTTGCAGCACCTCTGGATGCTCAGTTCCCAACACTATCAGTAAGCCTGCATATAGAAGAATGTCTTTTTTGGTCTCTCAGAGCAAAGCGGATGATCCAGGTGTCAATCCCATCAGTAATCCCGCATATAGGAGAAAGTCTTTTTAGATTTGTCAGTCTGGAGAGACGGCATTTAAGAGGGGACCTGATTGAAGTATATAAAATTATGCATGGTATAGAAAAGGTGGATAGAGAAAATTTCTTTATCACACAACACAAACCAGGGGGCATCCTATGAAGCTGATGGGTAGGAGAGTCAGATCCGACAAAGGGAAGTATTTCTTCACCCAGAGGGTCACCGGTTTATGGAATGTGCTGCCGGAAGAGGTGGTGACAGCTACCAGTCTAGATCGCTTCAAGGTAGGGTTAGACAAATTTATGGATGACAGATGTATCACTGGCTACTAGAATGAATGCCTAGGTACATCTTTTAGGCTGGGGGGGGGACACACACTTCTAAGGCCGTTTGATGGGATTCGAGAGCAGGAAAAGGTTTATCCTTGTCTCTGCTTGAGATGCCCAGAGGCAATTGGTGGACCACTGTGTGAATGACGGGTGTATCAATAGTTACTAGAATGAATGCCTGGGTACATCTTTCAGGCTGGGGGTGGGTGGGTGGAAGCAGGACGCTTCTAATGCTTAAGACAGTTCCGGACGCTTTCACCATTCACACACAGGAGCGCCGGA
>MTQE01000390.1:10062852-10074343 GCA_014337955.1 Aspidoscelis marmoratus
CCGGAGCTGTCTTCCACGCATTCGGGAAAGGCCTGTGCGAAAAGGCCTCTTGTCTCTGTTTGAGATACCCATGAGCATATGGTGGGCCACTGTGTGCAATAGGATGCTGGATTAGATGGGCTGTGGCCTGATCCAGCAGGGCCTCTTTTATGTTCTTGTGTTCCTCCATGAAGCCTGCTGGGTGACCTTGGGCTAGTCACAGCTCTCTTCTAAGCTCTCACAGCCCCACCTACCTCATAGTGTGTTCTGTTGTGGGGAGAAGAATAGAAAACTTTGTCAGCCGCTTTGAGTTCCCTTAAAAGGGTGAGAAAAGGGGGTAGAACAACCAACTCTTCTTCTTCTGATGCATTTCTTCACTTTATGCCAGTTTTGGAAGTTGGAAGCGGCATATGACTGGCATGTGAGTGTCAGGGGCCTCCTAGGGCACAGCCCCACACAATTAGTGACTTGGGAAATGCAGGGAAAGAGGCCAAAGCAATGCCAGTTCCACAATCCAATCTCCACTAATGCCATGAGGCATGCAGACCCCGCCTGGCATCTGTTTCCATCAAAGGTTGTAAAACATGCTGGATAATTCAGAGATCATTGTGCTTGCAGAGTTTTATTATCTCTCATATAAAGGTTTCCAGCGCCTTTCCACTGTACATGGTGGGAAAATTACATGGTATAGAAGTCTTGCTTTTATCTGCCAGTTAATGATTATAAAATATTGTAACAGATTTACATGCACAAGGGTTTCCACCTTATGTTAGCTTTATTTCCCAAGGGTATTTTCTCCTTCCTCCTGTTTCCTCCCCCTCCCCCAGTCTTTTTAGTTAGACTTAATTACACTTCTACATGTAAATAACGAATATTGGGTAGTTCAAAGCCATTGATGTAAACTGGTAAATAATAAATAACAGCCCAGCTAAGAAAGATCTGGCAGCTATTTGCAGAATGCTGGCTGCATTCCTCATAAAAGCCTTCCCCCTGTTTTGATTAAGTTGACATATTTATGGTGGGATTGTAAGATACAGTTTGTAATTCATTCAGTAATTATTTACAGTGAGATGTTTTTCTCCCCATTCTTTGTTCTGAAGTTGACATAACAGTCAAAAAAGACGATTTCAATATTTACCCTAAGCTTGCTGTATTAGGCTTACTCAAGAGTATGTTAGCTTTGTCTGCTAAAACCAAATTGACTGCAAAAAGATTATAGAAACATAATAATGCCTGAAAGCAAAGGTTGGGGGTGGAAGCTGTTTTTAAAATCATGTAAGCATTCCGTAAAAAAAGAGTATGTCATCTAGGGTTTTTTTCCCCACTGATCTTCCTTAATCTGGATCTAAGATGATCCGGATCTAAGGGATGGGTCCTTCAACTCATCCGGATGAATGCGTCCCCATGGGTGGTTGAGCACCCAGTAGCAATGGGTGCTAGCCTGCCCACAGTGGAAACACAAGAGCACCCATGTGGTGAATCTGGATCAACCCACGTGGAGCCCACCCATCACCCCAGGTTTTTGGGGGGACAGGGGTGCAATCTCCATTGATGCTCCAGAGATTCTTCAAAGATTCTCCAGAGCGATCTGCCGCAAACGTCAAAGATTCTCCAGAGCCTTTGGCAAAGGTCCGTAGGATTGCCATTGCTCTTGTGTGCGGTCCTCTTCAGAATCTGTGCTATTCTTTGGAGCCACCTTCGGAGATTGTGACCAGGCTTCAGAGTCTTGGGTCTCAGAGCACCCCCCCCCAATGGGTGCATCTCCCCAGAGCCCCCCTAGACCCCATTGCCCAATTGCGGTGGAAATGTGCTCCATATAATCCGGATTTGATGCCTGAAGTCCCCATTGTAGACCCCTTTAATGGGGTCTACTGGAAATGTGGATTATAGGTCCTGAAGGACCCATTCAATCCAGATTTGCCTAGAACTGGTGAAAACAAATGTAGGTCTAATGGGGTCTGCAGTGGAAATGGGGTTTTTCCTGCTCTGAGCCTAACGGGTCCTTAATGGGTCACTAATGGGTAGTTAATGAGTATTTAGTTCTACTGGGGAAAAAAAACCCTAGAAGAGCTTATAATGATTAGTTTTTTAACCACCAGGCCCCTCTCTGCACTGGGCCGTATTTTGGATTATCTCCCAGAATAGAGTATTTTGCACATTTGTCACAATTGTTTCAGATCTTCAGACAAAATTTAATATGAGACAAAGAAAATCTTGAGTAAACACAAAATGCAGTTTTCATATTATTTCATTTATTGAAGGAAAAAAGTTATCCAACACCACATGAAAAAGTAATTGCCTGCTTAAACTCAATACCTGGTTGTGCTATCAACTGCAACCAAATACAGTTGTGCCCTTGTATCTGCTAATTCGGTAACCGCGGTTTCAGTTTCCCATGGTTACTGGATCAGACCCACCCACCACGCAGGCACCAGAAGGGAAAAGCACCCAGAACCAGAAGGTTTATGTCAGTTTCCACAGAGCATTGGAATAGGTGCGCGATGCCTTACCTTTTGGGGTGCACACCACACACTTATTTCAGCGCTCTCTGGAGCCTGAAATAGGCCTTCTGGAGGCTGGGAAAGCACCTCCAGTTCTAGGTTTGCACAACCAGAAGTGCTCTTCTCACCCCCAGAAGGCCTATTTCAGGCTCCAGAGAGGGTTCAAATAAGCGCATGATGCCATCAGAACACACCCCAAAAGGTAAAGGAGCACGTGGGAAGCGGGAGGGGGGCATCCAGTGGCATCACATGCTTATAACAATGCTCTCCAGAGGCTGAAATAGGCCTTCTGGAGGCCAGAAAAGCACTTCCGATTCCGGCGTTGCATGGTCCCAGAACCGGAAGGCCTGTTCGCGATTATCCATGGTTTCAGGTAACCATGGTAGGACCTGGAACGTATCCCCCACAGATACGGGGGTTCTATTGTATTTCCTGTAACGGGGATCAGTCTTCCACGTTGCTTTGGAGGAATTTTGGCCCACTCTTCTTGCAGAATTAATTCCACCACATTGGAGGCTTAATAACATAAGAGAAGCCCTGCTGGATCAAGCCCGAGACCATCTAATCCAGCACCTTCCCTCACACTGTGGCCCAGTAATGACTTCTGGGCATCCTCAAGCAGAAGACAAAGGCAGGACCTTCCCCTGCTCTTGATTCCTTGCAAATAACCTTTAGAGGCATCCTGCTTACTACAGAACATGAGCATGAACTACATGTTTAGGATCCCGCCACATCATTGCAGTGGGATTCAAGACTGGACGTTGCCTAGGCCATTCCAAAACTTTTGTTTGAGACTTTCAGAGATGGACTTGTTCTCATGTTTTGAAGCCAGATAACCTGCTAGCAAGGGGTTGTCCCACCACCTTCAGTAGTGAGGCTGGTGGGCACCCGGGAGAGAGCTTTTTCGGTGATGGCCACCAGACTATGGAACAGTCTCCCCCTCGAGGTGTGTCATGCCCCTTCCTTACACATATTTAGGAAGGCGGTGAAAACGCACCTGTTTACCCTGGTCTTTGGCTGAGATGATTATGTTCACCATAAAGCAGGTTCTTCTGCTTATTGAGCTAATAGCAGAAGACAAGGAATGAAGACAAAGCAAGACTGTATTTTGTAACTGCAGTCATATCTGGTTCCCACGGGCTTCCCACCTAAGCCCAATCCCACGGTGGGGTGCAAATACAGACAACTAAAGTGGTCTCCAAGGAAATGCTGGATCCAGCAGACACTGGAACGGCTGTAATGCACTTTGGCCAAGACAGTTTGGGGGACGGTTTCCCCGTTCACACGCAGGCAGGCAAGAATGCATTTACACGTGTTCCTGCCTGCCTATGCGCGAACAGGGAAACTGCCCCAAACTGCCTTAGCCGGGAAAGGCCAGACGGGGCGGGGACGCCTGCCCCAGGCCTGCCCGCCATTGGGTGGGAGCACCCAGGGGCAGGCAGCCCTGTCAGGCGGCTTTCCTCATTCCTGCCACTGTACAGGACCCCACCCACCCCAGGGCCCAGGGCCAGCTGCCTACAGGCCAGGGACCGTGGGACCCTTTGGTAGACCAGACACATGTGGGTCCGGTTTACCAGGGTCCCACCTCCCCCGGCCAACTGCGACAGATCGCATGCAACACATACCTCCTCGCTGTCCCGGGTTGGAATGAGCCGGGGCAGCCGGTAGCCGGTAGTGTGTTCTCCACGCGTTCAAAAAGGCCTAGTGTGAAAAGGCCTCAGGTTTTAGTGAGAGCAAAATATGGCCGGACTGTGGCTCTCACACCTACCAAGCAAAACCCTGTCAAACAGCTCTGTGTGGTAACATTATTAAGCAAGTGAGATAAAAAAAAATATTTTTTTTTTCGTTAATTCAGAACAAATGATTCTACGACATGCATTTCTAAGGGAAGAGTTGCCTTTATGAAAGTTATGATAGCCAGAACTCCTAATATGTACCATGTTATATTACATCACTGTTAAAAGTTCGGAAGCAGATTTTATTTGGGAGTTTGTCCTAGGGCCTGGTGTCATATATCTTTCAAGCACACACTGAAGGTATAGCAAAAGATATTACATTATTTTTTAGTTTTGCAGCAATTTGGTGTTTATTTTGTTTTGTTCTTTTTGCCTTATTGCTTGTTGGTTGTGTTATATACTTCTAATAGTAGTCTTTTTTACATAAAACTACAAAATAAAACTGATTTTCATAGGATTAAGTGCTGACTTAGTTTCGACATTATATTGTGACTTCAAGTGTATCTGTTGGCATCTTTAGAAATGTGCCATTAAGACTCAGAGAAGAGAAAGAGGCACCAAAAAGGGGGGGGGGAGAAACACAAATTATACTGTTATTCATTTGAACAAGATGGGATACATTTTTAAAGGAAATCAAATCCATATGTTTCCCAACAGTCCCAGTAAAAATATCCATACATAATGAGATTTCTGTATCATACATGCACAATAATTTAATCAGGAGATTTAACAAGACTGAGGAATCTGATTGCAGGGAATACAATGCATCCCTTTCAGGTAACCAAAAAGTGACAAAATTGATAGCTTCGACCAAACATACATCTACAGCAAGTCCAGTTTGGTCTAATGGTTAGGGAACCTGACTCTTATCTGAGAATACCAGGTTCAATTCTGTCCTCCCCCATGTAGCCAACTGGGTGACCTTGGGCCAGTCACAGCTCTCTTCTGAGCTCTCACGGCCCCACCTACCTCACAGGGTGTCTGATGTGGGGAGAAGAGTAGAGAAGCTTTGTCAGCTGCTTTGAGTCCCTTAAATGGGTGAGGAAAGCAGGGTAGAAAATACAACTCTTCTTCTTCTTCTTCACCTCCTCCTCCTCCTTCTTCCTGCCTCACTTTCTACACTGTTCAGGAGAATTCTGTAAACTTTGTGGACCAGAAACTGAGCTGAACACTGAATCGTAACCCCTTCACATTTTTCTCTTATTTAACAGCAGCTCACATTGATAATGACATACCCCTGTTTCTGGATTACATTACATTTGTTGAAGTGGCTGTTCTGGAAGGCACCGGTGGTTTCGTTCTAAAGATTTTTTTAATTGTATGTAGCAACGCAAGGTCCTAACAATACAATAACAGATTTTAGGATCGCACTGTTCCAACTATATGTTGTGGAAGCCACTTAATTAAATATACAAAGTCAAGTATCAGTGAGCCATAGATTAAGCGTTTGTGTAACAGGTAGAATAGCCAGTCTACATTATGCAGAACGGGAGGAAATCCCCACAGAACCCCTGTGCATTGGTGGCCCCAGAGCTGGACTTGATGACAGGGCAAACAAAAGTAAAGAGGCTTGAGGCAGACAAAAGGAAAGGATTAAATCCTTTTACTCACTTCACCTCAAGATTTCAGACCACAGGCAGCAGCTGCTGTTATACAGGCCACCCCAAAGAGTTTCAAGTAGAAAGAACTAGGGATGTGCATGAATTTTTTTTTTTTTTTTGTATTCGAATTCGAGTCAAATTGAGTATCCAAAAATTCGGTTCAACTCAAATGTTCCGAATCTGAATGCAACAGAATCCAATTCAAATCGAATCCATTTGAAACCATTCATTCGAATGTTAGATTCAAATCTGAAGATACAAACGTCAAGAACATTCATATGTGCTATACGTACCTGTAAGCATTTCGTATGCATCCCATTTTATCCCAGGTGCATCTCGTCTCTGTCCCGTTCTTTCAGCGCAAAGGCGTACAGATACGTATGAGATCTGTATGCAATACATGCGTATCTGTACTTTCGAACGTTTCAAATCATTTGAACAAATCTTTTGGAACATTAAAAATTCATTTGAACGTTTAAATTCGAATGTGAAGACATTCTATTAGAATTCGAATGTTCACATTCGATCGAATTTGATCGAATTTCGAATGTTTACAACATTCGTGCACAGCCTAGAAAGGACTCCAGCATCAGCACTGGATATCTGCAAACTGTGAACATGTCTTTTAGAAATATAAGCAGCAGCGGCAAAGGGGGGTTATTAAATAGCATGTAGAGTGTCAGTGGGGAAAATAATCCTTTGCTCACATTCTGTCATCCTGGATAAAATAGGCCTTGCCTAGGATTTTTCTCAGAATGCTTACCTTGCACGGCAAGCTGAAGCTTCTCTTATGATGCGCAAACCAGACTTCTTGATGTTGTACGTTGGAATGCGCAGCCGAGATTGAGTCATCGCACATAACGGCCAATACTTCGCAGTGGCATTACATTATAGCGATGCTACTGAGAATTTACTTAATGCGGGTTGGAGAACACTCATTCCGCAGAATCAAGTAAATCCAAAGCTTCCTGCCAGTCTGGACAGGATGGTGAGAAATGCCAGTGAGAAGAGGAATGGCGGCTTAACTGCGATTAGCTGCCTCATCCCACACGACGCGCAAACCGACGCAAACTCTCACAGCTTCCTGTTTGGAAGGTATGGGGGGGGGCTGAGTGCCAGATCCCCACTTCGCAGCAGGTAAGCTGCAAATTTTTTAATAACTCCGGGTTTAATCCACTCATCTGTAAGTGGCGCCATTTCTGAACTGTCTTGTTTCATTGGGACCAAAGTTCCTTTCCTTCCCCACTGATTCATCACTGACTGTTAACACCCACGCTCAACTTCTCTGTCCCCACACTGCACCGCTAGTTACATTTCTGGAAAAAAAAACATGCGTGCAAATTCCGTCTGCACAATCATTTTCAGATCCAATTGAACAATTACTGATGGGGGTAAAGAGAACCATACTTTCGGGAGGCCTGGGTGAAGGAAACAAAAGTGAAATTTTCACAGTTGTCCAGTTTGATTTTTTTCGCCAGCTTTGGGACGACCCCCCTCAGAGAGCGCAGCCCCATTCTCTGGTCTTCGTACCAAACGTTGCCAATGCGAACAGTCTCCTTCCGGGCCGTCAGGTAAAAGGGGGACTTCCCTTCCATTTGTGTAGGGGGGCGGTGGACATACATGTACTTGTACAGAAGACAGTAGGGGCAATGCCTGTGCCCTCTGGAATGTTCATGATATATTTGTCCAAAGCACACTCTGTGGGAGCCCAGCCTTTTCTCTTGCTTCATGTTGTCCGTTCTCACAAAGAAGGGCTTGTTCTGTGAATCCTTCAGCAGTTCGATATCGCCGTACATTAAATCAGCATGTTCCTGCAGTGTCCTCATGTTCAGGTACTGGCTGTTATACTTCACAACTGTGGACAGTAAAGCCATGGGACTCCCATCACCCAAACACCCAATCCGCCACAGCTCTTCTTCATCAGAAAGGGTAAAATACACAATGTTGCGCGATCGTGCCCCAGACATCCCAGCTTTGCTAAGCACTCTCAGCTTCTCTTTGAGCTTTTTGGTGGAAGAGCTGAAGCTTCCGCTTGTGATAGAGAAGCCTATTCCAGCGTTCTTCAGGATTCGATCAAGCCCTCGGCGGATCGCGTGAAGCGATGTGGCCAGGAAATCAGAGCCATCCGTCTTCTTCACAGAGACATAGAAATCCTCCAGGAGTTCGTTCAGCTTCACTGCTGGAATCTAGGACATAAGAAATAAAAATCTCTTTAAAAATGAAAAACTTCTCTTAGAGTGTGTCCCCATGGGCATTTTAATCCAAATTCAATTTGAATTTGGGAAGGGCCATCCCCATGACTTAGTAATTAATCCGAACTCAGCACATAGCATCCCCATGCAATTCTTTATTTCCAAATTTTATGAGAACTATTCTGCCTAAATCCAGAGGGGAAAAAGTCCTGATGAAAACAGGACTCGGTCTCCTTTTTGGAGCTGAGTCCACTTATTTCCCCCCACATGGGGATGGTACTGGGTTATTTGGGGTGGAGGACTAGCCTTCTGGCCAGTAACAGCCAGCTGTGGATGGCTTTTTTACAGATGCAAAGCTCCCCCTCTCGCTTGCCAGGCTCTCAATGCTGGGGCTCCATTTGAAAAGGCAAAAAGGGGGGAGAGCTGTTTGCCTTTTAAAACAGTGTAGCTGGAAACATTTTCTTTCTTTTTTGTATTGTTATCAAAAAGGATACATTTGAGAAGCTTTGCAATGCTTTTAAATACTTGAAATGCTTTGAAATGCTTTGCTATAATACATTTTATCGGTCCTCCACTGATCTGCTTGAGTGCACATTTGCCAGTAATCTCAAAAGGGAGAGTTGTGAAAAAGAATGTATTTGTGGTTAGAATTTTTTTTAAAAAAAAACTGCCTTCAGCTTGAGGCAGGGGAAGATTTTGGTGCTTTTACTGCAGGCAGGGTTTGCATGGGGGTGGGATTTAAGAGTCCTGTTTTTAATGTTTAAAAATAGTCCCCAAAATAGTCCAAACAGGAATAAACCAGGACTAAAAAAAGCTGCATGGGGACGGCCATATTTGGATTAATTGACAGGCACTCTATTTGGATTAAACATAGTCCTAATGGGACTAAATCATAGTCCAAACAGGAATAAACCAGGACTAACTTTCACACACAAATATCCCAAATTTACAGAAATGGCATTTTGACTCAGGCCTTTTCGGCACTTTCTAGTTAATGTGGACCAAGGAGCGGCTCAGAGCACATCATCTGCCTGGCAATCCTCATCAAGGAGCTGTAAGAACACATCATCTGCACAGGACTACAGTAGATCCAGATCAGAGTTGCGCTAAGGGCTCACTAATCCATATTAGTGGTAGACCAGAAAAATGTGGCTACATCCCTGCTAGCACTGTTTAGCACACATTTGCTGTTCTAAAGCCCACTCAACGCAGATGCCTCTGGCTGTGGTTCATCCTGATGTAGCTAATATGGATTAAGTGAGGTAAGTACAGAAAAGGCCTCAGAAGGGCAGGTCAAAAGTCTCAGGATTTTACAGTGGCTGACAAGCAATCTCAGGAGCAGACAGAATGGGGTGGGCCCCAAAATGTGGGAAGCGGTGGAATAGCAAGGAATGAAACCTTGATCCTAAACTGTTATTGTCAGGTAATGCAACATGCAATAATCTCAAGTGTATGACCATCTGTTTGGTCAAATGAATAATCCCACGAGTGTCTCCTTTTGGATTTTCCAAAAATAGTGGTATAGGTAAGTGATATCTAACATGTATGTGGGAATGTGGAATGAAATTCAGGAAAAAGTGACCTCAAATCCATACAGGAATGAATTATCCTTCTCCAGAAGATTGCTGTGAGCCAGTTATCTCATAGTTTGATTCCACACACCTCCACAAAGCCAGCTGGGTGACCTTGGGCTAGTCACAGCTCATTTCTGAGCTCTCACAGTCCCACCTACCTGACAGGGTGTCAGTTGTGGGGAGAAGAATAGAAGCTTTGTCAGCCGCTTTGTGCATTTGTGCATCTAGTATATAATCTTGTTGGGAAGTGTGAACAAAACAGATGTCAAGGGCACCAGATATCAGAAGATGGAGGCCGCCTTTGATAACCCTCAATTATGTTTTATCAGTTCAGGTTCATGCAGAGGGAAGTCCCCCAGCTATGATGACTAGAAAAGTGACTTATTGCTAATTTGAATGCAAGGATTTAGGAACTACTAGGCTAGCTCCAGGGAATGCTGCTTTTTGCAAGTGTGGCATTATTTTTTCTATCCTAATATCTTTCAAATATTTTCTGCGGGGGGGTTATTGCACTTAACATTCCAGTAACCATTGGTTTTATCTTTATTGTTATCATGTCCGCTTCAAAATGAATTACAGAATGTGGAAAACAAAATTGTAGGGGACTTAAGGATTAAGACTCCCTCTTCAAAGTTACCTGGGAATAGACTGGAAAACAGGGTGCAACACTGATGGATTTTGCTGGACCAATGCTTACAGACCGTTAAAAAAGCACCTCTGCCCCTCCCCTTTGGCCTAGTGGTTAGGGAACTGGACTCTTATCTGGGAATACTGGGTTCGATTCCGCCCTCCCCCATGAAGCCAGCTGGGTGACCTTGGGCTAGTCACAGCTCTCTTCTGAGCTCTCACAGGGTGTCTGTTGTGAGGAGAAGAATAGAAAAGCTTTGTCAGCCGCTTTGAGTCCCCTTAAATGGGTGAGAAAAGTGGGGTAGAAAAGCCAACTCTTCTTCTTCTTCTTCCCCCTCTCTTGAACATTCTAGACTAGAAAAGGTGGATTAGAGAAGGCTTGGGATCATGAGGGCCAAACACCATCTCTCTGAGGTTTCTCTGAGGTGCCCCTTTTGTTATGTCTGAACGCAACCTTACTTCAAACAGCAACAGCATGAAAACATGCATATTGGGTTATAACCTCACTATATCTACTCTACTGCTTTTTGGTTCAAACAGTTTAACTGAATTTCACTGAGACCACTCACCTTGGTAATGTCTGTGTACTCTTTCAGACCTTTTGTCATGCACCAGTATCGCCACACATTCAGAGCATATAAAGTTGCTTTAGTAGTATTTGGGCTCACAGCACTGATACAAAGATACTTCAAATTGTCATCAAAATTAAAATTTGGAAATTTGTTGAGTTTTGTTGAATAGGCTGAAAAACAGGAAAAAGCGCAGCATAAATTTGGCTTACTATCATAAGATGTCCAGTCGGCTCTTGTGGTGAGAAGATAAAGCAAATTTAGAAAGAGAAAGCATTAACTCTACTTCTATGGGAACCAATTTTTTTAAAAGGTCACTGTCGAGTCTATAGGCTGAGGTCCGCAGCTCCAAAAGACATACCTCACTTCCACTATTAAATACACAAGGCTTGTATGAAAATTGTCCCAGCAGTAAAATGCAAAATATTAAGCACAGTAAAAGTTATGGATGAAATAGCCTGCGTGACCTTTGCCATAAGATGATCTGCTACCACCCATGTTCTGTTGTGTTTATTGACTTAAGAGCACCAATAGCTTTGTACTCTCAACAATCTAAAGGATACCTGGCATCCTGGTATGGCTTTAGCATATTCTGCTAGAACAGTGGTTCTCAACCTTGCTAATGCCATGACCCTTTAATACGGTTCCTCATGTTGTGGTGTCCCCCAACCTAACCCTAACCCTAACCCTAACCCTAACCCTAACCCTAACC
>MTQE01000390.1:10074967-10101961 GCA_014337955.1 Aspidoscelis marmoratus
CTCTACTGTATCTGTATGGGGTGTATGTGATGGGGTTGGCGCGATGATGTTATCACGCCAGGTACTCGTTTGCGGTCGTACCTGGATGTGGACAGACCTGCCTGGAGACGGATAGAGGAGTGGCGTCTTGGTTCCTATGCATTTTCCCATGGTCTTAGACGACCCCTGTGAAAGAGTAGATCAACCCCCAAAGGGGTCGCGACCCACAGGTTGAGAACCACTGTTCTAGAAGGTCTAACATGCACTGAAGCATTGTGGGGCACTCTCTGGCTGTTGTGGCCCCACAGAAAGGCAATATGGAATGGAAGTTTCTGGCTACTGTTGGATGATGGACCCAAAACAGACAAGAGGAAATAGAAGGTCTGAGGACAGGAACACAATATAAGGGCTAAGGAACAATGTTAGGTAAGAAGCAGAGCTGAGCGAGAGTGGCTATAGCACAGTGGTACAGCAAACTGTCTGGGAAGCAGAAGGCCAGTGGCTTGATCCCTAGCTTCTCCCCAAAGATAGGCAATGGCAAACCACTTCTGTATTCCTGCCAAGAAAACTTCATAAGTGTGCATGCTAGGGATGTGCAGGGATATTCATAGCATTTGTTATTTGTATACAAATTTGGACATTCGGACACTAATCAAATGTTACGACATTTGTACATTAACATTCATACGAATACAAATGTTTTGGAACATTCGTATGAATAGTTCATGCATTCATTAAACTGAGGATATACATTGGTTACGTATCGATACATATGCATTCATATAGGAATTCTTATCCAATATGTATGAGTTTTTATAGGATCCATATCCAGGGTCTGTATGCATTTGTATCAGATATTTGTATGAATTCGTACAAATACATTTGTATTGAACAGAATCCTACCACATTCAAAAGGGATCTATCCAAGCGAATATGAATTTTCTAACATTCAATTTGTAACGAATCGAATGCCCCAAAACCCATTCGTCCGCGCAGTCAAGCAGGAGCCAACCACATCTTGGTAGTATTTAGCAACAAGAACGGAAAACGCTGGGGAAGGGAAGAAGCAAGCAAGAGGAATTGTCAAGTCAGATGAGTAAGTTTCTTTATTGGTTTAAAACAAGCCAGAAATCTGGTTGAAAATTCACATTGTGTTTCCAAGTGTTAATTCCTGTTTGAACAAAAACCCAGAGCATTTCTATGGGAAGTAACAGAGCACAGGCCGATCCTTATGAGACTTAAGCAGCCATGTGAGCTTGATTCAACCATAGTGAGAGAGTCACTGCATCTCAAACTAGGAGCATTTTTGCACTTCCCTTCCCATCCACTGGACAGGAAAGAAGTGCGATTAACCAATGTTGACTAGGTCTTGCACTTGGAGCGCAAGTCAACTTCGCCTGTTCCCCCCGCCTGTGATCGAATACTTACCTGATTCAAGCAGGGGCTGGTCCCCCTCTGGGCATTGCCATTTTGGCTGTGGTGCCCTCCGCGACTGCAACTGCGTCAGTGCCGTAGTGCCATCGCCCTGGCGACACTGACGCTCTGCGTATGCACAGTCATGTCTATGGGCATTTGAGGTGCCAGCATGCTTGCGTGGCATCTCAGATGACCCCAGAGCACCAGGAGAAGAGCAAATGGTTGCTGCTCGGATGCTTAAGGTAAGTCTGTGGTTAACGTTGATTGGTAGAACATTCAATTTTGTGCTCCACACCTAATCAACAATTAGTGCACTTCTGGTGAGGGCAGGCACGCTTGGAGGCTGTAACAGACTACATCATGTGCAGATGCTCTTCACCAGTTGTTCACTAGTCATGCACTAGGGGCTGTAGTGCAAATAGGCCTTAGGATGCAAACTACTCAAAATATTTCTGTTAGAAGTGGTATTTTCAAACCACGCTAAACAAGGTTGAAAAGAGGTGTCCTCAATGGCCCTTTGGAATGGATCAAAAGCTTTCTGCAATGCATTGTAGCCTGTCCAAAATTAGGCCATTTCAGCGTTTTTGCACCTGGTTTCTTAACATTTTCTTCTTCTCAAAGTATGCCATCAGATGTTTTTTCCCCCTCTAGCCATCCCTATAGGAAAAAGCAGTCAATAACCAGGTGCACAGTAAAAGTGTCTTCCATATAGATGTTTGCATATTTAGCTGCGTAGCTACCATATCAGGGTGTACTTCCACTGACACTGGCTAGTACTCATTGATTGGCCACACTTTCTATTTGGTGATTGGTTTCATTTCCCATCAATCACTTGCTGTTATTTCCTCCATTTCAGATTTCTGGAAATCCAGATTTTCTTAAATAGGAATATTAATACATACATCACTTCCTGTTTATCAAATTGCCTTTTTATTTCTCAATTGCCATTGCAGAGGCCCTTCCTGCTACTTCCTCCACATGCAGAACAAAGAACTGCAGGCTTCAAAATTTTGAAAAGAAGGATGTTCAGATATTTTTCTGTATGAATAGCAGCAGCCTATATCACTGGCATACTCCTTCTAAGACAGAAAACTCCTGCAAGTGTCCACTGACTACACTATTTTCCCACCAAACATGAAATCAGTGTAGCCTGAAAAAAGATTCTTCCAATGCTGAACAACCCCATCCATCACTGAGCCAACCTTTTTGAGGCTTCAAGACCCAAGAAGTCACATGCTGAGGATTGAGGCCTGTTGGGTAAGAATGAAGGTTATCCGGAAGACAGTTCTTTACCAGTGTTTGGTCACACTCTACAACTTTCCAGTGACATCAGAAGGTCCAGTGACCTAAACTTGCTTGAGTTCTCATTTTCAGCACTGAACTCAGGGCCAACTTTTCCCTGCATGTTTGCTGTTTGGCAGTGTTTGCTTCTCTCAAAATCACCGGTTCTCAACCTTCCTAATGCCACGACCCCTTAATGCAGTTCATGTCATGGAGACCCCCAACCACGGGGGCAGGACAGCTGGGTGGGGGGAGGGAGGAGGGGAGGGAGATCTGTCACGACCCCTCTGAAAGGGTAGTTCGACCCCCCCCCCAAAGGGGTCGTGACCCACAGGTTGAGAACCACTGCTCAAAATCCTCCACAAGCAAAACTGGATAGCTTTCATGTAGGCGGTCCTAACTAGTTAACCATCCCGAAACATACCAGTAGCTTTCACACTGTGAGGAGACTTCAGCAAGTGCATTTCAGCAGCAAACTTGCATGGAAGAAAAATGAAACACATAAGAACATAAGAGAAGCCTTGCTGGATCAGGCCACAGCCCATCTAGTCCAGCATCCTGTCGCACACAGTGGCCCACCAAATGCTCATGGGCATCTCAAGCAGAGAGAAGGACAAACCTTTTCCTGCTCTCGAGTCCCAGCAGAGGGCCTTAGAAGTGCCCCGGTTCCTCTCCCCCCCCCCAGCCTGAAAGATGCACCTATGCATTCATTCTAGTAGCCATTGATACATCTGTCGTCCATAAATTTGTCTAACCCTACCTTAAAGCCATCTAGACTGGTAGCTGTCACCACCTGTAGTGCATACAGTATAGGAACATTTCGTCTCATGTACAATAGGAATGGGGAGGCTTCTTTCCCTCCGGGTATGGATATGGCACACAATGCATCCACTCCAGTATTATAGTACTACACTGTGGTAGAATATGGGCCTTTTTTGCACATACCTCCCCTAACCCGGATTAAGAAGATCTGGATTTTTGGTATCCAGTCCTTGTGGAATCTGGTCCTCGAAGTTCCACATAATGGTGAGGGCCCCATGCATCTGCACGGGCTACCTAGCACCTGATGGGACTAGGTCCTAAGCAGGGCTGCTGTGCGGCTGCCATAGCACCCACCCTGATGCTCTGAGTAAGGCCAAGCAGGAAGGTGCAGCGTGATTAGCCTGCAGAGCTGCCAATCAGGTCACTTCCGGCTACAGTGGGCATGGTGCAGAGACACGGCTTTGTAGCTCCCTACGTAACTCCTACAAAACTTGTGTTCAGCTTCATAGACTGCTACAAAGGACATGCAGCCCTAGGTAGTGTGTGTGCTGAGGGGTGGAGCCACAGTCACCGGATTTCAAATGGTGGCCTCTAGGCCCACTCTAGGATCACATTGCCTTGGTATACATGCAGAAGAGCGTGCTTTCATCCGGTCATCATGCAGAAGACTGGACTGAAGAAACCATTAAAGAGGTCTTTTGTTAATCCAGATTTAAGGGCCCCGAAGACCCCATTAAATCTGGATTTCGATGGCGTTCGTGTGGACGTGTTCAGAATGGGCTCCTTAAGGGGTCATGTGTGAAGAAGGTACGTAACTGATGATCCTAATGGGATCTTCTTTGCATGTTGCATTATTGCCAAAACGATCCATTTCTTCAAGCTCACTCTACCCTTACAAGTTTTGCACTTGCTTAAAGAAATTGTATGACCACTATGAATCAAATAAACACTAGTCAGCTAAGAGTCTCTGAGACATGAAGCCATCACTATCAGAAACAAGCTTCTGGAATTAATTGAGATGTTATGCAGGCAGGCAGGTAGCCATAATATTCAAAGGACTTAGATGAAGTCAGACAATTTGTCTGTCTAGCCTAGAGTTCTCTACCAGGAGTGGTCCCAATGCTCCAGAGTGTTGAACAGCAGCATCTCCAGGGCCTTTCACATTTACCTTTACTCTGGAGCAGGATCCCTCGTGGTCTTCTTCAGGGATCCAGCAGTCTACAAGTTAATGCAGCTCAGTGAGGCCCCACCCACCCTGGTATGCTTCAACTCAGAACAGAGTGTGATCCAGATCAGGAGGGCCTTGATCTGCATCACTGGCATCAAGATCTATTGGTAGACCCTAGTCTGTAATAGGGAGGCATGAAGAAGGCCTGACTCCATTTTCTGGACTACCGGGGAATCCATTTTGGTGATGCACCAAAATGTGCCATTGAAATCTGCAGGGTTTCCGAGGCCCCTTCCAAGCTCTTGGAGCCTGGCTGTGAAGCTTGTATTTGCTGGTCCCTTCCCGTTTCTGCATGGCAATAACCTTCTTCAAGAAAAACTCAAGCTCTGCCACAAGGTCTTGCTTCTCCCCAGAGATCCTTTTTCTGTTTCTTGGAACAAGAATCTTAGTGTCCCAAAGATACCCAACTGCTCAGTCTCTTCTTCTCCATCGCTTGTGGGTGACTATAGTGCTAGGGTATCCCTAAATCATGAAAACAATCAGTAACCTTAGGAAAATATCACGGTAAAGCGTAAGGGAATCAGAAGGGACTACTGAATAAGACTCCACTGAAATCTGAAGCTTGGTGTGCAGATGACAATTCTTTTGCATACTAACACAATTGGAATTATGGGAGAAATGGAAGACATTTCTCTTGTCCAATATTTTCCCTGCATACCCACCTGGCCGAAGAAGAAGGAGGAGGAGGAGAAGAAGAAGAAGAGGAAGAGAAAGAGGAAGAAGAGTTGGCTTTCCTACCCCACTTTTCTCACCCATTTAAAGGGATTCAAAGCAGCTGCCAAAGCTTTCTATTCTTCTCCCCACAACAGATGCGCATTAAGTAACTCTGGTGTAAACTTGGCCAAAGTCTGTTATACAGATGTTTCAGTAAGGTTTGAGTAATGTTTCACAGCCTCTGTCACCCGATTTTTACAACATGAACCTACCAAATGGGTTTGTTGACAGAGTATTTCAAAAGTACTGTGTAAGTAATTTAAAACAACCGCAACAGTTTGTGTTGTGTTCCACAATATACATTAACAAACTCATTGCCCTGTTTGCTGCCGGTTTGGAATAGCAGGACTTTGAATGTCTGGCCCAATTTGCCAGTCATAACCTATTATTTTCCCTTCTACAGAAGGCACCTGTTTGAGAACCATGAACAATAATAATTCAGAAGATACAAGTAGTAACAACACATGTAAAAGTATTAACTTGCACAGCCTCACCATTTTCCCCAAGTGACAAATATTACAATCACATCAGTAAAACATGCATATTCATCGCAAATATCACTGAATTACATGATGCATAGAAGTTAGTTTTATTTTTATTTTTGGCAAGACAAAGATTCATTTTTGCAATTATAGTATTTCCACTTCCCTATCCTGGTAAAACTTTGTTGCTTTTAAAACACAGCTTAAAAGTTGGGCACTACTGTAACGGGGACACATGGCAACAGCAGAGATGGGAAGTCTAAAATCTGTACTCCAGACAGAGGCTGCAAGTAAAGGAGTCATCATATATTGTTGACTTCCAAAATGGGCAGCTTCCCATATCAGAAAATAATACCCTTACATTATAGATGTTACAGCTGTACAGCTATAGAGTGATGTACTCTTAACAGAATTATGTCTGCTCTGCAACTGTTGGAGGTGAAGACCGATCTTCTTTTCCATCAGGCTATGCTTTCACCAAAATGTCCAAGGTCAAGGGCTCAGGATCTAGATTTAATCTTCATATCATAAGAACATAAGAGACGTCCCACAGGATGAGGCCACAACTCATCTGGTCCAGCATCCTTTCTCACACAGTGGCCCACCAGTGGCTTCTGGGCATTCTCAAGCTGAAGATGAAGGTCAATCCTTCACGGGCTCTCAGCAACCTACCTGCCTGTCCCTCCAACCTGGAGGCAGTACCTAAGCATCAGTTCTAGTAGACATTGATACACCTGTCCTCCATGAATTTGTCTATGAAAAAAGAAGAGGAGAACTTGGATTGTTTGGTAGAAATTAATTCTGCAGCAAAGGAATGCTTATTTCCTAAGCTCTGTGTTGGAAGAATGGACAAAGATATTAAATGTATGTTTTAATATACTCCTTTTTAATCTTTTAAGGCTTTGCTTTTGTGGGGCTAGAGATCACTTCATTTCTTTGTAATGTAACAAGTGTACAATTCATTTCCAATGTCTTATCTTCCCTGAAGCATGGCTACCCTGCCATCCAGTTTGGAGTTACAGAATATTGCACTATTTATATACAATTTAAGAAAACAGGAATGTGTTTAATATTAATTTTATTTCCAGGGAAAGGTTCCAAGAGTAAAGAGTCTGTTATTTGTGTGCTCAGGATCTAATATTTTCTGGAACTTGGCATGCTGATGGTGATGGTATTTTTTTTTCTTATTGCTATTTTTTTAATATCCAGAAAAAGAAAAATGCTGGTCCCAATCCAATGCAGAAGTACGCATGCCTGCAAATAAATCAAATCTGACTTTTGGATGTAGCAGCTACAATTTGATGAATACTTGAAAACATTTCTTTTAAAAATATACTGTATATATACAGGAAATGCCGAACTATTGGTTTTTAATTTGGAAACTGTTAATTTTGTAAATTATCTCCCCCCCCCACCCCGATACTGGTTTTTGCTTAATGTTAAGTATCATAGTCCTTTTTATTCTCCAGTTAGCATGACTCAGGCACAAGGACAAATGGCCGAAACAATGTAAGTTTAAAAATGTAGTAAATGGAGCCTCATTTCTCTCCTTCTTCCACCTCCTAAGAAAGTGTTTTCAGGTAAGAAATAGAAGTAGTAATCTGCTCCCTGCACCGTAATGAACTCGGATCATATTAATAATACTGCCGTAGTTCAAAATAAACAAGACATCCTGTGGAATTTACCCTATTGAAAATTATCCAGTGAAACTTGGGCACAAACCAACATCTTCTGAGCAAGTTCAAAGGCAATGAATAGGAAGTGCATAAAATGACTCTCAAGCAGGGATGTGCACAAATATTCAAAATATTCATCATTTTTATGAGTTCATACAAATTCAGAGATTTGGAATCCATACACATTTTGTGCGTATCCATACGCATCCATATGGATACATGAGGGATGAAAGTGGAATGCTTACGGGATGCGTACAGATGCATATGAGATGCGTATGAACCCACAGATACGAATGTCCAAATTATTTGTACAAATACATACAAATGTATTCGTACTGGATCGAATGTCTGGATGTTCTCTTTTTTTGTTATTTGGATACATTCGAATTTTTGAATATTGGGGTGTTTTTCCAGTGGCAGAAAGTACCCATTTTAGCACCCATTAAGGACCCATTTGGCTGAGAGCTGGATGACTCCATTTCCACCATGGACCCCATTAGGGGCACATCTGTTTCCACCACAGCTAGGGAAATGTGGATCATATGGGTCCTTCAGGACCTATAATCTGGATTTCCTGTAGACCTCATTAAAGGGGTCTACAATGGGGTCTTTAGCCATAAAATCCGTATTATAGAGAGCCTGTTTTCACTGCAATTGGGCAATGGGGTCTAGAGGAGACTCTGGGAGTCCCTCCGAAATCATTCCGGAGTCATTCTGAAGTTGCCTTTGGAGATTAGCAAAGGCTCCAAAGGGGTTTTTCTGCAGAGCCTTTGCTAATCTCCAAAGGCAACTTCGGAGATTGCACCCCCTATCCCCCAAATCACCTGGGGTGATAGGCAGAGTCCTTGTGGGTAGATCCGGATTTGCAAATGGGTGCTCTGGTGTTTCCACAGCAGGCAGGCTAGTACCCATTGCTACGGGGTTCCTTACCTCTAGACCACCCATGGAAACACATTGGGTACTTCCCTTAATCCGAATCTACTAGATCCAGATTACGGGAAGTGCCCATTCCTTAGATCTGGATCTTCTTAGATCCGGATTAAAAGAGTCTGGTGGAAAAACACCCTCTGATTTGTTGCAAATCGAATTCAAAAACTGCACTCCTGCAATACCCCTACTCTCAAGCATTGGTACTGAGAAGACAGAAAAATGGTTTCAACTCCAGACCTTAATTCCTACAGACTACCCATGCTGCCTTTCTGAGAATCTTCTCCAGATTCGTTTGTGTTACAAATTATAATAAATCTCCTATTCATTCGATAACGCCTCTAAATCAAAGACCCATGGGAAATGTGGTTTTGTGGAGAGCCTCAAAAAGTGTTCTCAGTGCTTACATTAAATTATACTGCCCATCATTCCATGGAAGGGCATTGATAACTCAGCTAATTTTGCATTGATTTAAATCCACAAAGTTACATGTCTGTGTCTAAAGGGTGCTATCGATTGTATAAATAGGCATCATTTTTCATACTAGCACTATAAATACTAGATGTTATACTAAACTATTTCTATTCATGTATTTTATATAAAAAAAGGAGTAACGTCATTCATTTAAATAAAGCGAGATGAAACAGAGGGACATTTATCCAGGAAGGTAGTATAAAAACAAAATTAATGCACATTGATGGGTACAGGTCCAAGGATTCAAGCACAGTGTCCTCCTCTTCAGTTTTTTTAGGCGGTGTCAGATGAAGAATCATAAGACGCAGATACTATGAAGTTACCAGAGCTGGAATGGCTTGCCATAGACTGTGCCGCTTGTTGGCTTAAGTTGTTGCAAATCAACACCAGCTGGTTGCTTTGCGCCTCAGAGAGCGTGCTGCAACTCTGGTACACACTGAAGTTGGTCTTCCTGCCTGGGATGTTCCCCTTCTCGCACATGGTTTTGACCATCTTGGCCAACTTGTTCTTACCTAGGGCTTGGCAATTGTACCAATGAAGTGCAGCTAGATTAACCACTGGTTTAATGGACAAGTAGAAAGGGGCATCTTCATACCGCATGGCTGGGGGACGCCTTTGTGCGTACTCCTTATAGTCCTGCACTGGGCAGGTCTGTGGGGCGTGTTGTGTGGCATACACTCTGGAGTCTGTGCCAGCTCGTTTGGTTTTGGAATTCCCGTCACCGCCATCTTGACCCATCCATTCCAAATATTCCAATCCAGTCTCTGTCACCCGAAGCCTTATGTCCCCCCATTTGAGCGTGGACCCGTGAAAGCCTGTGCAATGGCCAAATGCCTTGGTGTTATTAAGCCAGACAAGATTCAGCAGTCCTTCGGGATTATATCGGCTCAGCAGGCCTCTTTTGCGCAAGATAAGCTCATCGGCAAAAGTAAGTTTCATCGACTTGTGCGGCTTGTTGCCTTTACCTTTGCATCTCAACTCTATCTGTTTCTGCTTCAGGGCTTCCTGGGACCTCTTGAACTCCTTGTCCCGGGTGATACTGTAGCCATATCTATGCTCCTTGAGATAACGCTCAAGACCACACTGGTAGTTTGCCAAACTATTGGGCTCATATTCTGACCCATCCTTCTGTCGGGCATCGACAAAAAATGACGCCAGGTAGGCATCGAGCTCCTTGCAAGGAATGACGTAGATCTCTCTTGTTTCTGAGGGATACTTAGAGATGAGAAACTCCCTGAAGTTACGGAGGGCGGTCTGAGTACTCCGTATGGTTTTCTCGTTTTGCTCTCTGCTCAGTTCTGCTGCTCTTTCATCTTGTTCTGAGAGAAGCAAAAGAAGAGATGGGGAAATGAATGAATCGAGATGGACCTTTCTCCAAAACTCAGTTTTTCCCTTTAAACAAAATAAATGATAATGTCCACAAAGATCGCAAAAGTATTGTTTATTACATACCTGTCGTGTCTGAAAAGCCAACTTCAGTTTCACAAATGATGTTATTATGGGAATGAAAAATAAATGAATTTGAGTCCTTGAAGTCTCCGGCACCCATTTTGGTGCATGAAGATATGGGGGGGGGGGCTGAGATTTGGGTTGGTCCACATTTTGGAATCAGCTAGAAAATAGAAACTCTCGCACTGACTTCATTGTTGGCTGCAAGGGCCTGATTAAAGAAGATGCGACTACTCTGAACTGGCTCATTTGTGAAACCAGAGGCTGTACTGGTTCCATTAAAATAAAGCAAACAAAAATCCATAACCCATTTTTAATGCATCAGAAGCATATTTCATAAAATGTAATTTTCAACATGCTAAATTAATCCATTCAAACATTCATCACAAGGCTGAGAGCCATCTTGCCTGAGAGGAGTGGAGAAGAGGCAGCAGGCTGGGCTCTGCCATCTTGCTCCCAGAAGTGCCCCTCCCTCTTCCAACTGCCACCATCACAAGGCTGAGAACCATCTTGCCTGAGATTAGTGGAGAAGAGGCAGCAGGCAGCAATAAGAAACAAACAGAAGAATTGGAACTGAAGACCTCAAGTGCTTGCTTTTTCCTGTTCCCTGTTCCCTCCCACACCATTTTCCTTTTGTATCTTGTCTCTTTAGATTGTAAGCTTGAGGGCAGGGGCCTGTCTAAGATTAATATAATATTGTAACCCGCCCTGAGACCTTCGGGTATAGGGCGGGATAGAAATATAAACAAACAAACAAACAGTAATACATTTTGAGTATAATGTGTTGGTCTACACAAAGCTGAACTTTTAATTCTAATGTACATGATTTGCTGAAAGAGAGAAAATATAGCCACTATGTTTACTAGGAAAATGAGCAAAGCAGCTAGAGCTATGAAGACCAACTATCTAATATCACAGAAAAACTGGCACACAGGTGGCGCAACCTAAGCAAAGTTTTCAACAGACAAAATAATTTATGCTTATGAGTAATCATTTTTGTTTTTTTAAAGGCTGTTATATCTCACATTTCTAATCAGAACTGTTAAAATGGCTACTATGGACTTGTCAGTAATGTGCTGTTCAGCTTAGGGGTGTGCACAAATGCATTTTTTTGCATTCAAATTTGAATCGAATTGAATATTCAAATATTTGATTCTATTCGAATTTCAAAAATCTGAATTTTCAAAAATCTGATTCGAATCCGGATTATCTGAAACCATACATTTGGAAATCTGATTCAAATCTGAAAATCCAAAAATGTTGACAACATTCATATCCAGTTTTTCAATCCGTGTGCATCTTATTTTCATCCCATTTTCATCCAGTATACATTCTGTTTTCATACCGCATTATGAGTGCAAGTAAACACAATATTCGGATGTGATATATATTGAACTACTCAGTTGAATTATATGAAAATCCATATTGGATTTTCAAAAATCCAAAATTCATTTGAATGTTTAAATTCGGATTTTGGAAAATCCAATTCGAATTCAAATGTCGATATCCAACAGATTCGAATCGGATTTTCAAATTTTTGAATATCTGTACACATCCCTAGTTCAGCCACTAAGCACCAACCCAGTTCCATAGTGATGAACCATGACAGGTGTTTACTGAACCATTGAACCAATAGCTCTTATGTATAGTAGGCACTTGATCATGACGTTGGCATTGTCTCCCCAAGACTTGCCGGCCTATTAGATCCCTTACATGACTGGTTCTACACATTATGCCATCATATCAACTTTCAGTTTTGATGTAGAGCAACCACATATGCTACCTCTCTGCCGCTTTGAAGCAAAGCATCCAAAAATGACGTTCCACATTGGTCTGGTTGAACTTTCTGGCTGCCTAAGGGGCAACTAGAAAGCCTTTGTGTTGTCATCTAGATGCCATCAAGGGAGGTTGAAGAGTGAGCTGAGGACCTATGTGAGGAGGTCAGGATGGCAGAGGAAAAAACAGTCATCTGAAATCTTTATCCTGCATTTTAATGGAGACACAGTGGGTGGCACCAGCCATAATTTCTTCTTTCCTTTATGGTCTTCAAATATCTATCAGAACTGTCACTTGAATGATGTAGGACCTTCCTCTCTCTCTTTCTCTTTCATCCTGGTTCCCAATCACTGTTGAAGTAGCTTGTAATTTTTTAAAAAATCAAAGCAACAACAAACAGGAATAAAAAGAGCAGAGTGTGTATGTATTTATTTAAGCCATCCCATAGACCAACATATAGTACAGAAGAATATAAATAACCAAAAGTACAAAATTGATAGCTTAATGGATACAGTCATCAATAAAAATATTGAAGCCCGGCTGTTTCCTTATGCCAATGGCACATTCTAGAAATTTTGCATCTATTAAGAGTTTGATCACTCGGGATTTAATCACTCAGGAGGTAACTCCTGTAAGACTGAATAGAATGACCTGGCAATGAAACTAAAACCTGATTAATTCATTCTGAGCAAATTCATTGAGAGAAACTGAAGTGAAGAATCCGCACCGCTGGTCTGATGCCAAAACTGTTATGGAAGCAAACCTTTTTCAGGGAGTCTCACTGAATCCACCCCATAACATCAACAAAGGGATTACATTTACTCTTGTACTGCCAAAAGCCCAACTAAATTTGGCCATACATAAGAACATAAGAACATAAGAGGAGCCCTGCTTGATCAGGCCGCAGTCCATCTAGTCTAGCATCCTATCCCACGCACCAACTCCTTATGGCCATTCCCCAGCAGAATACAAAGGCAAAACCTTCTCATGCTCTAGATTCCCCTGAAAATGGCCTTCAGAGGCATCCTGCCTGTCTCTCCAACCTAGAGGAGGTACCTAGGTATCGGTTCTTGTAGCCAATAATATATCTACCCCCCATCAATTTGTCTAACCCTTTCTTGGAACTATCCATGCTGGTTCCTGTCACCGCCTCTTGTCTGTACTACTCTCCTGCCCATCAGTTTCATAGAGTGCTCCTGGTTCTAGGGCTGTGTGTAAATAAAAGTTTTTTCCTCTATCCATGCATGGTTTTATCTGATTCAATCAGGCCGCCTGTTAAATGCTGTATTTCAAAGCTGAAAAGGCCTAGATGTTGCAGGCTGGTTCCATAAGGGAATCATTCTGGTTTCTCTTTTTTTCTTTCTCTTTTTCTAGCTTCACAATATCCTTTTCTGAGGTGTGGTGACCTGAATTGTAGATAATATGCCATAGATTTACAAAGAGGCACAATGATGCTTGCTGACTTATTTTCTAATCTCTTCCTAATTAACCCCTTGGCACTGAGTCCACTGGGTTAACTCATTGAACTGTCCACTAGAATCCCAAACCCCTTTCCTGGTCTGTCACAGAAAACTCAGCCTACATGTCTTTATAGATATAACTGCAGCTCTTAATATGTCCTGCAAAAAAGAAAAAAGAAAAAAAAAGCTCTCTTCTATAATAATTTAAAGTAATTTGGAAAGCATGAAACTCTGGCAAGTGCTCACAAATCCTAAAAAAGCAATATCCTGTAATCTTTGCCGAATTAAAACCAGGGCAGGAGAAAAACCTAAATGAACTAAACTAAATAAGCCTAACTTTTGTAACTTGGCCAAGACTGAGATGGCCCAGGCATTTACATAGTCATCCAGACAGCAGCCAGTAGGAAGCAATAACAGCATAGTATTGTTCCCAAGGCAGTATTGCTTCCTGCCTAGACAGTGCTGTAACTAATGCTGTCGTTGCACGTTTTTATGACATGCAGTCTAGGTAATTCAGTTGCTACCAAATCACTTATGCATCATCACCACCTCCCATGCGCAGTCAACTGTTTCATCCTCTACACATGCGCAGTGCATGATGCTCCATCCAGAAGGTAGGTGACAAACCTAAAAAATGCTACTGCTGGAAAACGTGCAATCATTGTAGGGTTCCCCAACAAAAGTATTTTGCACTTTTTATGGGGGGGGGGAGAATGGGGCTATGGTGAGATTGCCTACATTACATAAGGCAACCCCACCACAGCAATGCTGTAATGAAGCATTACATTTATTACTCTTTCCCCCCCCCAAATATATTCAATTAAACTTTTATCAGTTTAGTAGATTTCTACTCTCAGATGCCAAGGACAGCTTGTATTAACTGTACATATTCAATAAGCATCTTTAATTTTAAAGTTTAAACAGCAATCCTGGAGCTCCAAAGTCAATACTCTTGACACAGACGGAGAGATGTTTTATGCACCCTACCCTGTGAACTTCGCAATGAAAATCTTGCCCTAAACATCAGAATAGAAACCTGTATTGTCGCCAAGAGAAGCTCCCCTTCCATGCCTCATGCAGCTTTTGATGCAGCTTTCACTCTGACAAACAGTAACGAGGCATACGTTAGGTTTACTGCCCTGAAAGAAAACTGCATACCACAGAAAAGGATGTGGAATCTGTGGAATGAATGTCCACTTGATACACCAAGAACGGTTGCAGCATTTTACAATCAGTCACCCCTCCAGTTCTGCCTGGTGAGATAATTCTTTTTGCTTGTACATTCTGATAGCAACAGAAGTTGGCCTGAAGATGGG
The DNA here is from genome assembly GCA_014337955.1 of Aspidoscelis marmoratus. Taxonomy (NCBI): domain Eukaryota; kingdom Metazoa; phylum Chordata; class Lepidosauria; order Squamata; family Teiidae; genus Aspidoscelis; species Aspidoscelis marmoratus. Next base: position 10,089,908 of record MTQE01000390.1, read on the forward strand.
TCAGCGAATGGAGAGGAGGGAGGAGAACCTACGCCCATGAATGTTGCAGTTATATTTGCGTTTTGCTGCAGACACCAAATCACCTCCAACTTCCCACTGAAAGGGAGAAATTGGCTTTGGACACATCCCTCATCTGGACGTGTGACGCGAAGTGCTGAAAATGGACAATCCCTAGGGTCAGACATGTGCATGGAGCAAAAACCAAAGAGAGCTGGCTTTCAAGTAGCTGTCATGTCCCTTGCTGTCGGCGTCTCTTCCTCCAAGGATGAAGGGGTAGTTGTGATGCTCAGCCAAGCTCAGGCAGGCTACCTGGCTGGACAAAATGAGGAATGCCTGACAAACGCAGCCAGTGAGCCTACAGCTCAAAATGACAGCAGCTCAGAATCGGAAGACGCTGGGCGATGCCCTTCGCCGACCGGTCTAAGGCGGGAGTGTGCACAGCTACACAGATCAGAAAGCGGTCACTCCCGTCACCTGCGGCAAAGGATGCATGGTTCTGATTTGCCTATTTAACACAGCACATTCTGATAAGCTTTATTGCAGACAAATGCTCGTAAACCTGCAGCTCCGGAATCCGTGACCTTGCTTCTTGATTGACTACTGACCACTCTTACCTTCTGATACCTTCGACCCTGGAACTCTTTTGACCACGCATTTAACTCTTGAGCCCCCAAAGTACCTTGACTTGGACTTTCGCTACGGCTAACTATTATTGCTGACTGTTGCTCCTGCTACCACCCTGGGTGCCCATGTGTGTTTGTTCTCCGCACCTTACTGGATGGAGACATAACAGTAGCTGCAACAGCTGCCAGAAGACAAAGGAAAAATGCCATGATTGCCTCCCATGTCTGGCATTGGGTGACAAGGGGCCTCCCTTCTCTTTGGTTACTGCTAACTTTACACGGAATGTGAAATGCTGTCAGACATACAATTTACTTGTCAGGCATTTTGACAAGGCATCATATTTGATAGTGATCACTGTGACACGTGCTAAATGTTTTCTAAAATGAATGCAAATGAGTTATTATCAAGGGACGTAATTAAAAGGCTTGACAATTTATTGTCCCATTCTCAATCAAAATCACTCTCATATGGCCACCACACTATCACTTAAGTACCACTAAGCTGTGTTCAGTGTTTTTAGCAAACAAAATGAGCCTTTTCAAGGAAAAACGTGGCTTTGGGATTTGGGTATAGAATAAGTCTATATTTCCAGTTGTACTCCACAAATAATTCTCAGTCCAAATTTGTGCATGTATATTTAGAAATAAAGCTCATTGTGTTCATCTGGGCATGTTCTTTAATAGGCGTGCTTAAAAATAGCAGTTCACACATGTAAGGAGGAAGAGGAAACGAAGAGGAAGAGTAGGAGTTGGCTTTTATACCCCACTTTTCTCAACCTTTAAGGGGACTCAGAGCAGCTGACAAACCTTCTGTTCTTCTCCTCCCAACAGGTACCCTGTCAGATAGGTAGGGCTGTGAGAGCTCAGAAGGAGAGCTGTGACTAGCCCAAGGTCACCCAGCCGGCTTCATGGAGGAGGGCAGAATCAAACCCGGTATTCCCAGATAAGAGTCCGGCTCCTTAACCACTAGACCAAACTGGCTGATCAGGACTATGGGGGCAAACCAGTTGGCTTCATGGAGGAGCGCAGTCAAACCAGGAAACTACCAGATAAGAACCCAGCACGCTAAGCACAAGACCAAAGTGGCACACAGGAAGATGCTGTACTGGTGGGAAAGACACTCCGTCAAATGTTTCAGGGAGGGGACAAAGGAAACTCACAACCTAATGGTTGATATTAACGTCTTCTTTACAGAGCAATAAATGCACGTAGCATTGCCCCTGCTCATCATTTGATCTTTTCACATTTCTAATGGCCAATATTTTAAGACTTTCCATTACTTCAATGGCTGAAAGTGCATTTTTGTAATCTTGCACTGCTAATGTATTAGCAGGGTTTGATTCTAGCCATTCTTACCTAAGAATCAGCCCAGCTTCTTGTGGCACAAGAGACAACTGTGAACAAGGGCTAAGGGTGGGATCCTGAGTAAATTGAACCACAGGTTTTCAATTCAGAATGACTGGACCCTCAAGTGATGGCACTTGGAGTGAACTGGGGAAATGGGAAATCGGCAGATCCAGAGTGCATTCGACATGGATTGAGAGTGGATTCAAAGTGGATTCAGGGCAGATTTGACACTTTCAGAGCAGATATGTTACAGGATACATATCTGATACATACTGGGCATGTATCAGATACATATGGGATATGTATGGGATACAAACATATCCGTATATGATATTCATACAAATTTGTATGAATACATTCGTATTGAATAGAATCCTACCACATTTGAAGGGGATCTATTCCAACGAATATGAATTTTCTTACATACAATTCAATATGAATCAATTGCAAAAAAACCTCACAGCATTTGTGCACATCCCTACAGGGGACTTTTGTTCCTTGGCTTTATAGCTGTGTTGGACCAGTGCAGTTGTCATGAAGACACCTTCTAGTGTGCTCCAAGCAGCCTGCCACCTTCCTTGCTGGGACCCTCTCCTGGCTCAGGGTTGCTCCCTTCAATATACACCTATGGCACATGTGCAAAACCCACTAATTATTCTGTTTTATAACCCTAGATCCCAGTTTCCTTGCCTATGTTAACGATTTCTTTACCCCTTTTCTACTAAGGAAGAGCCAGTTTAGTCAGGAGAAGAACACAAGCAGTTGTGGCTTCTGAAACACACTTGCCATTAGTTCTAAATCAGCTAATTTACTATCTTTCTAATATGCATAAACATTATTTCTGCTTCAGCATATCACTCTTACATTACAGAAAATAAATTTTGAGAGGGGGGAATGATATAAATATCTATCCCCTTCTCAGAATTCAGCTTCCATTCACTGAAAATTTGAGTTGATTTTGGAATGCCAAATGTGGAGATCGGTTTGGCTCATTTCAGTTAACGAATCTATTTTCGTTTGGCTCGTTTCAGTTAACGGATCTGAGTGCAGATTTATGTTTAAAAAGTCATGACACGAATATCTTGTTCAGTTCACTGAATCTGGATAATTTATCAGTGAATTATGCATTAAGAACATATCTATAGCATCTCCTCCTGCAATTATCACTGCTACTGTGTTTGATTCAAGAAAAGTGAAAATTGTTCATAAACATGGTTATTAAAGGGCAATTGCATATTTAAGAACCATCAGCTGAGGAAGTAAGGATTTGATATACTCCCCCCCCCCATCGTGTTGGCACGTCAAACATAACACCTTGGATACATAAGCAAAATACTTCACCACTTCATTAGAGATGAATGGGCAGGATACCTCCAATGAGGTTGGACTGTGGGGGACAGGCTGTTGCCCCCATTCTTAGGAGAGAGATGAGAGGGTCTTTTCAGTGACAGCCCCCAGGTTGTGAAACAGACGTAGCCCTGTGCTCTTGCCTTTGGCTGAAGAAACAGGTTCAAACACTATCCTTTGTTTTAGTCAGGTTTCAGTCAGGACATTTTTAATTGAGTTTTATATGGGTTTTATTGTGATTCACCTTGAAGCCTCTAGATATATGGTGGGATAGAAATACAAATGAATGAATAAATGAATGAATGAATGAATGAATGAATGAATAGCTCTCTACTACCTGAGGACTTGTGGTAGTTCTAAACATCTGTAACTATCACAAAAACCCCAAACAATCCTTTTCCTCCTTCTGAACCATAACACTTGCAAGAGCATTACCATTTGAAACAAAATAGGGAAAAGGTAGGAAAACTAAGATTTGTATTGGCATTCAGTCAAGGTAAAGGTAAATCCATCCTTGGATTTTGCTCAGTTTCTCCTAATTACATGGAGTCTTCTATTCGGTTTTCTTGGAAAAGATGCAGACATAAATTGCAACTTCTTCTTTTCAAGAGACCTTCTGTTTGCAAACCAAATGCTCTAATGATGAGCTATAGATCTCTCCCATACTGGATTTAGGCAGTATCCAGGCAAGCTTTAAAATCTGTAAATCTCTGGGTGCCTTCCCATTCAAGATTTAAAGAGCTTTGAATTTGTTTTCAGAGCTGTTCCCAAAGGTTCAGAGGAATCTGCAGTTTCTGAGGATTAAAGGTCCCAAAATGTGAATTCTAAACAAAAGGAGTCTCGCTGCTGGATTTAGAAATAACCCTTGATATTTAGCAATGGGAACAGCAAGTGTTTTGGGGGGGAGGGAACCATGCTTTAGTGGTGTTCTCTTCAGTTTTCCCTGATCCAATATTCAGCAGTCATTTCCTTCCCTTTTCTCCTGGCTGTTGCCATTATGCACTAAGGAAAGAGTGAGCAGAGCTTACAGCGTAACGAGGGATCAGACATTACAACGTAGTGAGATATCAGACCAAAGCAGGGAGAGTCTGGTTTTACTTAAAGAGACAGAGATTGTAAAGACTTTAAAATGTCTGACATTTTGTGCTGTGCCAATGCTGTGGAAAGCTGGTGCCTACTTAGGCCCTCCTCTCTCCCTCCCTTCCTTCCCCATAGTGATCTCTATTCCCTCCCTTCCCCACCTGGTTTTTCTCTCTGCCCTGCCATTTCACTGCTCTGTACCAATCTAGCACAAAACAAAGGGGAAATGATTAATCCTCTACTGCTGTACTACGATGTGGGGAAAACTGCTGCCATTCTATGAATCAGGGGCAGGCTTATATATGGGGTGGGGTTTGGATCATCTGCCCCAACGAAGTCAGGCTATGATGGAAAAGAGAGGGGGTGGGGGTTTCTCCCCTGCAAGTCTGCATAATAAGTTACGAGTGGGAACGTGAAAAAAAGGAGCTCACCACTGATTACAAAAAAACAGATTAAAACCTAGACTAAATTGTCCAGTGGGAATGCAGCCTCTCAGTACTATATTGGGAATGCTGAAAAGCCATGCAATTGCCATTAGGGGAAACTCAGAAACAAGGCCATGTTTTCCATAATAGGGATGCTTACCTTTGATTTCTGGTGAGCACCTCTTGAAATCAGCTCAACTGGGGCTACAAGAAGCCAGGTAAGTGCACAAAAAACAACAAAAGGGAGTGGGCGGGCTCTTGACTGGGCTTCTGGCAGCCCCTCTCAAGCTGATCCTGGAAGGTGTTCATCAGATGTCAAGGTAAGTCAGAATTGGTCCTTGCATCTGGTTGGAAGCAGAAAGGGGCAATCTCAGGATCTTGTTAGATATCTATACAAAACTATAAAGAAAACACAAACTCATCACAGTTCAAAAGAAGACAATTGCAGAGCCAAAGAACACAGAGTCAATTTCCACCCCTACTCCAATCTCAGACTAGATTTTGTTTTTCTATACATTTTCTTCTTGCACCATGTCCCACAAAATTACCTTCCTCCTCCTTAGTTCCTCTTTCCCCCAACAGGCCAAGGCAATCTATTGTACCAATTCCCCTGGAGTGGAAAATGTATATAGGGAGAGGGTTATCGAGAAGCCATAAAAACTTGCCATTTTAATAAAGATGAATAGTTCTATTTGTGCTCAGTGTCTTGAAGCAAAATTCTGTCACCATATTACATCAAATAAATAAATATGAATAGCTAAAGTGTTTAAACACACTTCCTCTTAATCAGGTCTTCACAACCCCACCAAAATCCTATTGCTTTCCATGGTTGTGGTCACATCTTCAGTCCATCTTCTAATCACAAACCTCACTTTTTCTTTGCTATCCATTTTATTTGTGGACTTCCCACCCTCCAGTTGGACCTTCCACCCTCCAGTCCACAAATAAAATGGATGGAAATGAAAAGGTGTGAGTGTTGCGATCACAAGATAGACTGAATAAGGTTTAAGGTGAAGGTGTGACCACCCTCTAGGAAATAATGATGTGAGATATTGATCTCGTACCATTATTGCTTCCTAGTAAGGCAGTATCAGGCACAGTGCTTTGCAGTGACATGCGCATCCAGGTTTTCAGCTACTGCTCAATACCTGAAAATGCACATTACCACCACCCTGCACACAAGGCTGTTTCGGCCTCCTCAGGTGCGGTGGGTTGAGTGATAATGGAGGTTCCATCTCCAAAGTAGGAAACATGCTACTTGCTAGAAAAAGGATGGCTACAGCAGAGTTGCCACAGATATGGGTGACAATCTCACTATAGCAGCACTGTAATGGTATTATATTCCCCCTGTCTGGACACAGCCAAATTTAGAGTTTGGCAATACCTGGGGTGTTTTTCCACTGTCACTAGAAGTACCCATTAAGTACCCATTAATGGGTACAAAAATGCCATTAAGTACCCATTAATGGGTACAAAAATGCCATTAAGTACCCATTAATGGGTACAAAAATGCCATTAAGTACCCATTAATGGGTACTTAATGGGTACTTTTAGTGATGGTGGAAAAACACCCCTGCTTGACTGTGTGTTCCAAATGATTTACATGTAAATACAGTATAATATATGAAGCAAGGTTTAAAGTGAAGGTTAGCACTTCAGACCCTCTTAAATATTTGAAACCTAAAGCTGAGACCAGATGTTACTGTGCCATCTTGGTTTCTTCTACCCTACATACAGAGAAATAGGGCCCTGGGGATAATTTTAGCATTAAAAGTTGGGCAAAAATGTGGAATATTTGTCCCTTTGTCCCCTTATCTTTCTATGGTTTATTGATCTAAATGTACCTTCTCTGTTCAGCATCCCCCAGTTACTAGAGGCTAGGGGTGTGCATGAATACCCAAAAATTCAATTTGATTAGAATCCTTAAAATTCAAATTTAACCAAATTCGATCCGAATTAAGCTAATCTGAATCTCTTTGAATTTTCAATTTGAATTTGCTCCTACGAATGTCCACAGCACTAGTATGTGCCCGTATGCATCGTTACGCATCCCGTACACATCTGTACACGTCCATAGGCATCCCGTAGTTATCCTGTATGCAACCTGCTTTCATTCCGTACGGATCCGTACAAATGCATATGGATGCAGGAAAGATGTGTAACTGCACATACACATTGTGTAAGACCCCGTACACATACGAATGTCCGGATAATTTGAAAAAACAGATCCAAAATTCAAAATTCATTTGAATCTTTAAATTTGAATTTGTGGATGTTCTATTCAAATTCAAATGTCAAAATTCGGTCAGATTATACTGAATTTCAAAAACATTTGAATATTTGAGTGCATGTCCCTACTAGAGGCTTAACTATGGGGAAAGGGAGTGATATGGATAGCCAGGTAGCATAACTGAAATTTCCCATTTCTTAAATGTAAAATAAATAGCACTTCCCATTATTAAAATCTTAAAGTGGTCTACATAACAGCACATAAAACAATCACTTTATATAAAAAACATAATTAAACAGTGAGTGGGAAGGGAAAAGGATTCATACTGGGAATGCCTGGGTGAAAAGGAAAGTGTGATTGTAACCTTCCAAAACTTAAAAGTGAATTCACTTCATACTTAATCTCTGAATGGGGTGGACAATGCTGTCATCTCATCTAGCTTGGACTTAAAGTTGATGTCTCCGCTTTCGTACAGGCCAGTAGGGCACTAAACAGAGAAACAAAGTAATGAAACAGAATATGCAATAAATATTTTATTACATTAATCATAATAAGCTGTGCTATAGACCTAACCAAAGAACATTCTTAAATCAACTTTAGAATGTGATTGTAATTTCAGGCTTAGCAGCATGAAGCCACAATGTAATTAATATAGTAAATCACACTCGGGAGTTTTCTATAGAACCTGACAGTACTCGCCTGATTTACTGCGTATATGACAGAGCATAAAGCCCTTGGCCTCTAAACAGTTTTTTATTACTATTATATTGCCAGAGGTCGTGAATCACGGATGTCCTGTTCAGATTTATCTCTAATATCCATTGTTAATGTAAATATATAACATGTGTAAAGAACTATAGCTGTCATTTCCTTTACAGTGCTTAGAAAACTCTATGAAATTCTCAGGGAATTTCTCACCAACAGCAGGAGGAGGATCCCAATTGCGGGGCACAGGATGGGGCCCTGAATGAAACCCTGTCTTCTATCCCGCCCCCCCCAATGGTATTTTAAATTCCCAGAGAACCAAAATGAGATTCAAGGTCATCAAAAGGGAAAGTCCTCATCCGCAGGCTGCTGCTTTTACTCACCTTTGAATGCTCATAATGTAGCTATAAAATCTCTCTCTTATGGAATTTCCCACCTTCTATTTCCAAGTTAGAGCAATTTATTAACTTAGGACAAAATTGTCAAGATTTCCCCTACTTATTTTGTACTTGATTAGCCAAAACAATCTTTTACCAGTGAATTCCTTTTACCATGGGGAAATACGTTTTCCCATAAACTGGTGTCACAAGCCCACAGCTGCAGTGACAGCAAATTCAGGCTCATTGAAGGCTGAAAGATAATCAGAATTAATCTTTGGAAAAAGCATATTTCATACTCTGACATGAAACAGTCGTGGAACTTATTAAAAGCAGTTAATAAGTTACTGCAGGTATGCAGAAGAGTCACTGCATGCTTCCAGATGGGTCTCTTTCACTGTTTCTGCCTAGCATGCATTATCTCACACCAAGCTGGGCCAGACTTGGAGTGTTTTTCCACCACACTCCTTTAATCCAGATCTAAGAAGATCTGGATCTAGGGAATGGGTACTTCCCTTAATCCGGATCTAGAAGATCCGGATTAACGAAAGTACCCAATGTATTTCCATGGGTGGTCTAGCACCCAATAGCAATGGGTGCTAGCCTCCCTGCCATGGAAACACCGGAGCACACATTTCGAAATCCGGATCTACCCACGAGGGGTCAGCCTGTCACCCCAGGTGTTTGGGGGAACAGGGGGTGCAATCTCCAAAGTGGCTCCGAAGTCACTTCAAAGTCACTTTGAAGTCTGTGCAAAATAGCTCTGGAGCGTCTTTGAAGTCTGTGCTCATCTTCGGAGTAAACTTCGAAGTGACTTCGGAGTGACTTTGGAGTCACTTCGAAGTTCACTCCGAAGATCAGCACAGACTTCAAAGACGCTCCAGAGCTATTTTGCACAGACTTTGAAGTGACTTTGAAGCTTAGGTTTTGGGGCTCCCCTCCAAGGGTACCCCCTCCCCCTAGCCTCCTCTAGACCCCATTGCCAAACTAACATGGAAACAGGCTCCCTTTAATCTGGATTTTCTGGCTGATGTCCCCATTGTAGACCCCATTAATGAGGTCTACAGAAAAATCCAGATTAAAGGCCAAAAAGTACCCATATGATCCGGATTTCCCGAGGCGCAGTGGAAACAAATGTGTCCCTAGTGGGTGCCGTGGTGGAAATGGGGTAATCCAGCTCTCACCCAAATGGGTCCTTAATGGGTGCTAAAATGGGTACTATGTGACCGTGGAAAAACACCCTTCGTCTGGATTGAGTGATCCAGTCCAGGACTGGAAGGGCAGCCAATGGCTCATACCAAAGGCTGTCCTCATGATGGTGGTCCATCCAGCCCAACTTCAGAGGCTGGGAATGAAAGTTCCTACCTACGAAGTTGCCAGCTGGGAATGTTTTAACCAGGCATCCAAAAGCAGTGGGCCAGTCCACCATGCAGACAAGGTAGTGTAGAGTCAGCCTTTGTAGATTCTCCTTTCTTTTGCTCTTCCTATACCCACTATCAGTTTCTGCATCATATCATGTTTGCCACCCCTTTGTGTCATAGCTCCTCAAAAACAGATGCCAAGCTTTTCATAATTTTTCTGCAAAGTACTACATACATATAAAGTGCATCACCACTTGGTATGACTAGTAAGTAGGTGGAATAACAGTCCATTGTTGATAAGAAAGCCAAATCTTTCCAGGAGATATGTATGTGGATATATGTAGGCATTAACATCGGCTTTGGACAGGGCCTAAAACCCAGAATTATCCCAATGCTAAGGTGGGATTACCACATGTGTCCATGGAAATCCCAACATAGCCTCGAGAGTTTGGAGTGAAATCCTGCAATATCACTATTGTGGGGAAAAAACAACAACTCCTAACTTGGGTTTTCTCAGTACAGTGATAGGACTTAGTCTGTTTGGATGCTTGCTCCTGGGATCCGCCATCTTGAAAATAGTCACTGCATAGCACAGTTATGCCCTGCAGTCTGGCAGGGATGGCAAGAAATAATTGCGGGATCCAAACAAGATTCTGTGTTTCCCTCTTGCTTTAGTACTACTGCTGTTTGGTGGTCTAATGACTTTAGAATAAAAGAAAACAAAGTGTAACGTTTTGCACTAGCAGTGAACCCATCAATTATGCACACCTCAAATCTACTAAACTGATACAATGCCTTCTGGTTCAATTGCAGAACTGGTTACAAAGGTCTAAAACTTTCCTCACCATGGTCCTACTATATCACACCCTGAAGTAGGTGATTTTTCCACATTTGATTTTGGAAGAAATAAATAATAAATTGGAGAAAATGTTGATAAGCTCTTTATGTGAATATTGTCTTGAAGCAGTTGCTAGACCTAAGAAGTAGGTGCTTCCAGTCTTTCAGAAAACTTTCTCACATCTAATTTTTTTATTATTATTTAAGCTTTTCCCTTATATTTAACAATGCGTAAATGTATTAGCTTCAGGGGGGAAAAACCTTTCACCAGTCAACTTTCTTCCTTTAGCAATCAGTGTCCTAAAAAACTTCTATATAAAAGTGTAAAAGACTGTCAACAGCTAAGGATGCTAGACTTCCTCATAATTACTAAACTGGACTTTCAAGCCCTTCTTAAAAAGAAATAAGTGGCAGCATCAGATAATGAGGTGTATAATCAAATGGACCTTATTTATCCTCGAGCTTTCTGCACACCTCCCTTGCTAGACAACCAAAGTAATTAGAACACATTTTCACTGATTGCTATTTTCATTGAGTCTTGTTAAGTATATTACAAGACTTGCTATGGTGCTAATGAGGCAAGAGAGAAAAGTTGGCTAAAGCAGCAGCTCATTCTGGCAGATATTGTCTTCTGCTATTTCACAGTTATATCTGTGAAGAAAGGCAGACAGTAATTTTGTCTATCGCTTCCATTTTTTCATCCTCTCCCCCTGCATTTCCACAGGCAGTAGTTATTAACCATCCTACTGTAACTTCAGCAGCTTGCTTTTAGAACATAATAAAAATTCCAAAACCTACTTGAAAGATCTGCTTGAAAGTACTTTAGAAAAACAGGTAAAACAGAACCAATTAATTTAAAACATTACGTCCGGGCACTCAAACTGGGTGATCTTTCAAATATAATACATACCTCCAGGATCATTAAAACATATACTTAAATGGTTACTAGAAGGGATGAGCACACACACACAAAATTGTATTTGATTCGCATTGAATCAAATGCCATAAAATTTGTATTCATTTGAATTGATCCCCTTCCAATGTAATAGGAATGTGAATCTGATATGAATGTTCAATCCCATACAAATCCCATATGAATGCACATAAATGCATATGAATCCCATACAGATCCCCATACAAAACTTCATACAAATGTATTGAAACATTTGATTCGAATTTAAATGTCAGTCATCAAATGTACCAACATTGATTCAAATTCAAATGTCCAAATTTGTACAAATTTTGAATGTTATATTTGTGCACATTCCTAATTACTAGATCTGGATGCATTAAAAATGTATTTCTCTTCTGTTTTTCTGAGTTATCTTACACATCTGATCCCACTTTCCAATTTTTTAAAATGTTTTTTATGTGTCTTCAACATTAGGATTTTCCCTTTCCCTTCACCTCTGCCCCTGCTTCCTAAAAGCTACTCTGTTACTATTTGCCCTTAATATTTTCATGCCAACACATATAGTCAAATCAACGGTTTCCCAGCTATAGCTGTAAGAGTAGGACGTCAAGGAAGGCTTAGCGTCAAAGAATCAACAATTTTGAAATTGTGATGGTCAAAGACTTTTGAGGGTCCTCTGGACTGCAAGGATACAAAGGAAATAAACTCTGGAAGGACAAATACTGAAATTAAAGCTCAAATACTTTGTCCATGTTTTTTAATTGTATTTTTATTCTTATTTTACAAAACATCATTTCTTACCAAATAAA
>MTQE01000390.1:10126834-10139950 GCA_014337955.1 Aspidoscelis marmoratus
CCACCAAACTCTTCCCGTACCCCTGGGGGTATGTGTACCACACTTTGGGAGACACTGATTTATCACATACTGACACATGCATACACAGTTCCTCTGCAGAAGGGGGAATTCTCCACAATCTTCCATGTGAATAATCTTTGCATATAATTAGGGGTGTGCATGAATGCAATTTTCGGGATTCAATTTGACTTGAATATCTGAAGATTCAAATCGATTTGAATGTTTGAAATTCGAATGTATTCTCATTTTATTCTCATCAAATACATTCAAATCTATTCGTGTGAATTTTCAATTCATATTAAAGATACAAATGTCGACAACATTCGAGTCTGTTCATATGCATCCGTACGTGTCCTGTTTTTATCCCATATGCATCCCGTTTTTGTCCCGTACATATCCGTATAAACGCGTACGGATACAAATAAGATGCGTATAGATACTTATGTAATGCACATGTATCCATACAGAAACAAATGTCTGAGTAATTTGTACAAATGATTCAAAAGATTCAAAAAATCATTCAAATGTTAAATTCAAGTGTATAGACCAGAGGTTCCCAAACTTATTTTTCTCGTAGACCATTTTCAAAATTTTACTGATTTCGGTGGACCCCGTGCTGCTACATTTCTAGCATACTCCCAAACCTTGTCAAAAAATGTGAAGATTAGATCTAATGATGGAAATTTGTGTTGCGGCTGAGTTCCAACCCTAAATTCGGAGTGGTAAAAATTAGAAGAAAAATAGTATTTAGTCCCTTTGCACGTCTGAACAAGCATTGCGGGCGGGTGGGCGGTGCTTTGCAAGTCTCAACACGTGTTGTACGAATAATGAATATGGAAGTTTTTACAAGTAACAGTTGCTGACCTTCTTAAAATATTATCTGCCTACATTGATAGGTAAAGCCAAGTCAACATTTTTGTTTTTTACTATCAAAACCAGATAAATTTTCGTGGACCCCCACTTACAACTTGTGAACCCCCTTTTTTTCACGCCAACGTAGACCCCTGTTGAGTCTCCCGTGGACCCCTGGGGGTCCACCTGGACCACTTTGGGAATCACTGGTATAGATATTCAATTCGCAGCAGATACAATACAGCCACAGGCAACATTGCTGAAGCACTTTGAGCCAAGAAAACAGCTTGTTCTGCTTCAGGTATCTCCATATTCACCCTTGTTATCCCCCCTTAAGCGCTGCTTTCTCCAATCTTTTTCCAGCACAGGCATTGCGTATTCCACCTCAATTCATTCCAAGCAACCGAGCTCACGTCCGCCTCTCTACACAGCCTCTCAATGAAACTGGCTGTCCCTTGTTGTCAAACACTGGCTTTGTTCTTTGTCTTTAGTTTTCCAGTTTCCCAAAATGCATTACCTACTCCAGGGTTGTTGTTTTTAAAAAAAATGCTTTCCAGATAGCTTTTATCCAGTTTGCCCACCCTCCTGTTTGCTAAAAAGCACTGCCATTAGGGGACAGAGAAACAAAGAACAGCTGCTGGTAATCATCTCTTATTTAATAAGCAAATAGCTGCTTCATGAATGATGGTAATCGGGAAATACAGCAGTAGAATACAATATACGGTAATGCAATAAGTTCCTCTTTTGACTTGGCTTCTGATAAATGCAGGGGGAAAAGATTTAAACAGAAACTGCTATTTCCTCAGTAAGATGTGGACTATAAAAGCAGGTGCTTAAAAACTTGCTTAAAAGGCTTCAGAGTGTAACATGTTTTTGCAAATTAAGACCCTGTTGAATAACAAGCTCCCATATAAATGGTCTGCTTCTGCCCTGTGTTATCGCAACTGCTGTCATGCATATCTGGTTCTGAAAATGCAACCTTGGCACATGAAATATAAATTCCACCCTACAGATTCCCAGCCCCCCTCATATTATAGAATTTATTTTTGCATCAGAAGGTAGGAGCCAGTCTTATTTTCTTCATGCTGGTATATTAGAATGCTTTTGAGGAGGGATGGACACAAATGTTTTAAACATAATTCGATCAAATGTGGACTTTCAAACTCGAATAGAATGTCTACACATTCGAATTTAAATACTCCAAAGCATTCACTCGAATGATTCAAAACATTCAAATGTACAGATACGAATGTACACTTACATATGTACACATACGTATCTGTACGCATCTCATACATTTGTGCGTATGCATTTGTGCATACAGATACGTATGACACATACAACTATTGTCGACATCTGTATCTTCAATGTTGACGTTCATATCTTCAGATCTGAATTTAATATTTGAATTAATAGATTCGAATGTGAACTGGATTTTCTTGCATTCGGGTTCTAAACATTCAAATAAAATCAAATGCAAATGCAAAAACAACATTCATGCACATCCCTGCTTTTGAATGGTTTTTAAAATATCCTAACTGAAGTGAAAGTGAAAGCAAATTTTCAGCTGGCACAACTGGAGAGATATTTATTACACGAGAACAGCATGGGATCCTCCAAAAATGCTTAGACACATTAGGATCCATACCACATCCCAATTCAGTATTATTGGAAGACAGAATAAGGACAAATATTTTCCCATCAGCTTCATGGAGGAAATGAAGTTCTTGCCAAATAAGACATCTGTTATCTAATTAGATTTAGGAGAAAAGATTGAAGATTGAAGATAAGTACGATGGAATATACTACTGATATGTGACTGGGTGTCCAACCTGGTTCCATTCATTCAGCAGTTGAGAACCACGTGAGAACCGTAGACCCCAATATGCAGCCTACACAAAACATTGCACATACAAATTCAGCTGCCTCATCTAGGCAGACAGGTGTCCCTGGAGAAAGGACCTGAAAAAATAAAAGGAGACATGAGGCCTCTTCGCACTTAGGCCTCTGGTCAGCAATTGGTGCAGCTCTGGTGACAAGCATACTCACGGCCACTAGGCCGCTACAGCCTAGAAGCGTGCCTGTCTTCACTAGCGTCCCTTACTGCGAGCGGCCAGTGGCATAACCATTCACACCTCAACTAGCTCTCTGTGTGTGGTGGACGGGGAGTGATTCATCTGCACAGGCGCAGCTGCATGTCAGTGAGGACCGATTCCTGGTGTCTTGCACAGGCCAGGCTGCGTTGCTGGCACTGATTGGCTGCCACATTCAGGCAGGTCCCCGTGGGCTGGCGCTGCAGCAGCAGGCTGGCCAGGGACCAATCTGCAGGGGGCATTGGGGCACGCGTGCTCCAAACGTCGCTGGGATTGGTCCCGCCCCTCTCCTGGCGCATCATGGGCTGTGTGACACTGCTTGTGGCAGCCAGTCAAGCCAGCAAGGAGGCGGAATCCCAGCTTTTGTGGCAGCTGCATGGGCCAGTCCACGGAGTACCCTAGCACAAGGCAGCCTAAGAATCTAAGTGCAGAAAGGCCTATGGTGTGTGACCTCATCGTATTCCTTCCTTTTCTTTTCTCTCCTGAGTTTCTAAGCAGAGGCTCATGCACCTAAGCACCTTCCCGGGCGGTAAATATTTTCAAAAGGCCACTTTCCTACCAGAAGAATCAGCGTTGGGAGAATTATTCAGACATTTGTATATGTACGTATAACATACGTATCCATATGCATCTTATTCTTATCTGAACATATTTGTACAGATACGTATGGGACAAAAACAGGATGCATACGGGATAAAAACAGGATGTGTACGGATGCGTACGGACACATTTGAATGTTGTCAACGGTCATATCTTCAGATACAAATAAAAAATTTGTACGAACACATTTGAATGTATTATTTGAATCGAACGTGAATACATTTGAATTTTAAACATCCGAATCAATTCAAACCTTCAGATATTCTATTTGAATCTAATTAAATCCCCAAAATTGCATCTGTGCACACTTGCAACCTGTTCTCCCCTAGTCTTTCTGATAATTATGGGGTTCCAATCATTCTGTCATTTCTGTTCCACTTTTCCAGTCCATAGTATCCTTTCTGAGATTGAAATCTCTTCTACAGCTCATCAGAGATTAATATAGAGGCATCAAAAACAGTTATGTGTTTCATTTAATATCTTTTTCCTTGTAGTCCCTAACATGGATATTTTTCTTTTCTTTACCACTTCATTGTGTTATTCACTCTGAATTCAGCAGGGCTTATTTCTGTGTAAATCATGTATAGAAATAGACCACACATAGAAAATGTAAGCCCAGAGAATTTGAGTTTATCATACTGCAGGCTTACAGCGCATGAGCAATATATATAACGAGCATGTAATCATAGATATAAAAGACATCTCAAATATTATAAATATTTAGTATTATTTACACTGAAACTTTTGTGCACTATATCACACTGTATGCAATACAACAAAACACATGACGATAGGGGGAAGATTTTCTTTTCTGAGTGGTGTAATTTATCATTTACGGCATGTGTTTGAATTGTCATATATAAACAAGACCTTGTACTTGCTTGAAGATGCAATTACTGAGCAAGGTAATACACATAGTTGCCAGCAACAACCTCATTATGGAATCTGGATACTGTAGTATATTTGTTGCTAAGGAAACCTCCTAGAGCAGTGATACACTATAATTTCTGTCTTATAATAGATTCACTCAGTAGCACCAATTGTTCCAAAATGTTGAGCTGTGCTGTGTGTTTTACAAATAAATGTCAACAGAATTATCGCAACATAGCTGTTAATCCAAGGTCATTATATGCAGAAGTTCTTCTAGGAACCCTGGTCAACTGCCCATGTATTTTAAGGCAACACACATAATTTTGTGCATTGGGCTAAAAGAAACCCTGGGTCCTGTACATCCTGATATAATTTTGGTTCCTCCTCATTCAGTTAGTTCAGTAATGCACTATTTGTTATTTCATTTATATTCAAGCAAACAGTGCTAGTTTCATAGCCAGAGAGAATATATGTTTTAAGACAGAACTGCTGTTTGGTCATGGATAAGGAAAGAGTAGGAGTGGCTCAGTACCAATAGAAATAAAATGAGACTTTTATGGGTGTGTTCCAATACAAGATTGAATCCAGCCCATTTTGGGGATCATCAGATCCCATTTAATTTTTTTATTCACAGACTATGTGGACTATCCCGCTAAAATCCACAGAAAAACATGTCCTCAGAAAAATTGTTCTCAGTTCCATTTTGGAACCCAGACCGCTTTTTTTTTCTGCTTTGGGAATGCTACCGGGCTATCCAGGGAGGAGATCAACCTTTTGGACTGCTCCCCATATGCCTCTAGCCAATACCTGCCAGGGATGGGTGGGATTTCACAGCTGGGAAGGACTCCCCCCTGTCCTTCCCATCCCTGCAATGCTAGTTAGCCATAGATTTTTAAAAAAGCTTGCATCTTTGAACACACTGCAAACAGGAGATACATTTAGCAATGGCAGATAAGGGGAAAAACTTTTAAAAAACACCAGCCTCTGTTTGCCAGAGATACATTTGTAGCAAGGATCACAGAGGAGAGGAGAAACTTTTAAACAGCAGGAGCCTCCCTTTGCCAGAGATACATTTGTAGCAAAGATTGCAGAGCAGGGGAAACAGGGGGAGTGTAATTGCTTTGTGATTGCCCTGTGTCTCCTCTTTTGCTCAGCTAATTCTGATAGGGACAGGCTTACAGGGGTTGGACAATGGGCAGAGATGAAAAGATCCTGTTTATGATAAGACGCACCTCTATAGTAGGGGTGTGCACAAATGCAATTTTCAGGATTTGATTCCAATACCTAAAAATTCAATTCAAATCTTTAAAATCTGAATTAAACCAAATTTGATATAAATTAAGCAAATTCGAATCTATTCGTTTGAATTTAATTCAAATTTGCACTTACGAAAGTCAAGAACATTCTTATGTGCCCATATGCATCTTTCCGTACATGTCCCTATGCATCCCGTAGTTATCAGGTATGAGACCCATTTTCATTCTGTACAGATCCGTACACATGTGAATGTCTGGCCAATTCAAATGAATAGACTCAAAATTCAAAATTTGTCCAAATCTTTAAATTCAAATTTATGGACACTTGATTTTAATTTGAATGTTGAATGTCTTCGAATATTCATGCACAACCCTACTCTATACCCTGTCCTTTGAGGAAACAGCATCCCCTGCCCAAGCAGGTACCCGTTACTGGTTAAAATAACTTTTTTATGGAAAATCTATTGTGACACGCCCTGAGACCTTCAGGTATAGGGAAGGATAGAAACATAAATAACAGGAGCTGCTACTTCACTTGATGCTTAAACAAAACAGAAAGAAGAAAAACAGGAGCATTTGATGGATTTTGGGTGCAATGGCAGAGACTCCAGGTTTGTCATATATGTGGGGAAAAAATAATAAAATAACCAATATAACTGTTTTATTTTTAAAAAAAATCAAAGACATCACTTCTAATTAGTCAGCTTTTCACTGAATTAAAACTTGTTATAATGCTCCTTTGAAGAATCCAATTAAAAGTGACATCAAGAAGAATTTTTAAAGCAAAGCTTCATAAAGTAGTTTTGACTACTGCCCCAAGTGAAACAATAGCAAAGTGAAATGAGTGTTCCATTAAAAGCCAACGACACAGATGTCATTTTGGAAAAACTAACCATCATTTTTAACAACGACAAAAAATTTTAACACTTAGCTCTTTATTAACTTTAAATTAGAAGTGTGGGAACTCGCAATAAACAACTCACTACTAACCAAGGATCATTCAAAATTTGTATTGACTACCGCAGCGTGTAATGTTGACCACCAGCTTGAACATTTTCAAAAATATCTTGGAAAGTTATAGAACATGGGACAGCCAGAAGCTAAAGGCTAGTATAGGAGGTGGTGTACTGCTAATAGTAGTATTTACCACCCTGAAGTTTAAGGCAGCATTGTGATGGTTTCGTTTTTGTTCTAATCTGCACAGTGGCAAACTTTCTGAATTCAGGAGCATTCACACCAAGCAAAGACCACTTGCACAGTTCTAGCTTCAAGGCCAGCCACTGGGAAACTGTGCAGGCAGCTTCTAGGTGGAATTGGCCCCTGGTCTGATTTCTCATGATCAGTAGTGGCTGCAATTCAGATATATTCTCCAAATGCTAGCCCAGTATTTTAGATTCTAACACAGTGGTTCTCAGCCTGTGGGTTGTGACCCCTTTGGGGGTCGAACTACCCTTTCAGAGGGGTCACAATGAGTCTCCCGCCTAGTTGGGGGTCTCCACAACATGAGGAACGGCATTAAGGGGTCGCGGCATTAGGAAGGTTGAGAACCGCTGTTCTAACAGAACAATCCTAATAACTTGGGATTTCAGGTAGCTGCTTACTTATTAGTAACACTGGTAGGTACCATATAGGAAGTTTCCCCTTTTTATAAACAGAATCCATTTTAAAACAGATTAACAGATAATTTGTCTTGTGATGTTAACATAAAGGCCCTGTGCAAGGCCACACACTCTTGTACCTGCTCTAGAAGCTGCTACTATTGTCACTCCTGTTTGGGGGAATACATTTTTAATTATGTTTTGATTATTATTATTTTATTTTTATAACCCACCTTGAGACCACAGCAGGATAGAAATATAAACAAACAAATATTGCTAGATGCTACTGTGGGTATCATGAATTACTGAATGCTATCTTGTGGTTGTGGGTACCACAAATTACTATCTTGTGGTCATCTTGCTCTTCTCTGATATTTATGGAGGACCTAGACTCCCAGCTTTCAGGAAACAGCTGAGGGAACCTTTCTATACTGAATATCTTTTTGTCCATTCTTGATTTTAATAATGCTTTTATTCAACTGGTGGTTTTAGCAGCTCTTATTTACATTTTGTAAACCACTTCAATATATACTTTAAATATATCAATAAATATGATGAAAGGAATAAATACTAGTGCCTTTCACAACTGACACAAGTGGAATTGGCCCATAAGTTTTTAAACACTTTATCCGCTGAAGTCAAAATGGAAATATGACGTCTGCAGAGGACTACAGTTAACAGGTCCGCGGTCATCCAAAAAATATCATCACTGGAATTAAAGCAGTTCTGGAAATGTCCACCATACTAGGGGTGCGTATGAATGCAATTTTCGACCATACCCACTGGCTCCTTTTTAACAATATCATTAAACTGTATCATTATCAAAGAAGTTTAGAATCATATATTTTGGTACTGTGTCAAACACAAAAAGACTCTGCTTTGTTTTTTAGAAAACATCTATGAGATTAAGTATGCAGTATGCAAGATAGTCATCAGCAAAACAAAAGAGCAGGACAAAAATTTACATACTTTTTCTGTTTGTCATGCAGAATATAAAGTTTTTGCAAATCATGAACATATTCCAAATAGGTTGCAATCGATTCAGTAAGCTACTTTACGTTTTAAAACCGCTGTGAATTTAACACAATGATATGAAATGTAATACTGTATTAAGTCAATAAACAATCGGATCAAGTAAATCTTGGATCTGAATACCCAAGGATCAACAGAACGAGTGCTAAGATAGGCGTGTATTTTTTTAAAATTCTCATAAAGCATTAAAATGCTTGCAAGCATGACAAGCTCGCACAAAAAGAGACAGGAAATGGGGGGGTGGAATAATATTTCAACTTACTCTTTCATTTCTACTGAAGCAACCTTAGCATCATGGCAAAACTAAAAGCTTATGCAAGTAGACAAACATTTTTGCAGCACTTTATACTGTGCACAACCTTTATGTTCAGCCGCCTGCTCTGTCCAGGGCTGCAGACCAGGTATTGCTGATGGAAGTCAGGCACTAACTAGTGGCTAAAGATGGTTCTGAGCACATTCTCAGGCTGTGATTGTTCACACAGTAGCCTACCTCTTTCTTCTGCCTTCTGTGCTAGAAAAGGTGGATTAGAGGAAAGAAAGAAAGAAAAACTTTTCTACCCTGCTTTTCTCACCCATTTAAGGGGGCTCAAAGCGGCTGACAAAGCTTTTCTATTCTCCCCCCCACAACAGAACACCCTGTGAGGTAGGTGGGGCTGTGAGAGCTCAGAAGAGAGCTGTGACTAGCCCAAGGTCACCCAGCTGGCTTCATGGGGGAGAGCGGAATCGAACCCAGATAAGATAACAGTCCGGTTCCCTAACCACTAGACCAAACTGGGTGAGAAGGCCTGGGAACATGAGGGCCACACATGGTCTCTCTGAGCCCCCCTTTTGTTATGTCTGAACATAGCCACAGTATGTAACACTTGCGGCTGTTATAGAGTCGGCAGTCAGTTCTCCCAGAAAATCACCTATACATTAACAGGTCGTTGTTACCCTCCTGTTCAACCTGACATTCACACAGAGGAGGGAACCACAGACAAGCTTAACCAGCAGTGCTGTATGGCCAATTCTGGCCTTTTTGCACTGACCATTCTGCACAGACATAATACACAATACCAGCCATTTAAAGCAGCCCTGAATCAAAGAGTGACCAAACAACTGCCAGGATGCTATCTAAAAGCAGTAAGTACCCAGGAAGTGGGGAATTCAGCTCTCCTGGCAGTTAATATTCACCTGCTGCCTTGGCAGCTTATAGAGCTTTAGGGTGGCTTGGAACGGGGACATATGTTGGTCTCACCTGGGGAGGCAATGCTCATCACCCTCACAAATTCATAGAAACACAGCACTGATTCACAAAAATAATAAATAATATGACAGTTAACCTTTTAGATGGTTTTTCTTTAAACGGGTGATATGTTGGTGTGTTCCCTGGTTTACCTAAGAACACTTCTGAGTAATTGTTGTCCATGCCATCTAGTTGTAATGTTCAGCTTTTTGTTGTATGTCAGACAATTCAATTTTTATTTATTATTATTTTGTTTATGCAGAACACATAACTGAGGAGTCTTAACAGATGCACATATCCTTCTGGATATATATCTTTTACATTTTTGATCCTGTAATGTGTACTTAATTTAAATCATAGAACCAAAATGGCACAGTACATTATCACGATATTACGATTTTAGAAATGCATTTGAAGAATTGTTAATAATCCCTAGCACCTGAAATGCTAGATCTGAAGCATCTCATAAACAGCAAACTCTGGTCACAAGATTGTTCCATCTATTGTAAGGTTTAAAAAATGTTTAGTGGATGTTGGATGCTGAAGACCTCATGGGGATGAAAGAGAAATGAGTTCAGACTGATAGGAACAAATGGGTACTGAACAAAGATGCTAATAGATTGTCTTCATTAGCATTGCAGGTGATACACACTGGGTGCAATTTTGTCTCATAAAAACATAAAAGGAACCCTGCCCATCCAACCAACATCCTGTCTCACACATTGGCTCACCAATGGCTTCTGGGCATTCTCAACCACCAAAAGACAAAGGCAAAACCTTAACTCTCTGCAAATGGCCTTTAGAGGCAGTCTGTCTGTCTCTCCAACCCGGAGACAATTTCTAGGCATCCATTTTTTGAACTGTTTCCTGGCTACATTAATGGACTTAAGGAGGGCAAGCAAACTTGGGTTCAATTTAGATAAAACAGAACTACTGCTGGCAAGTGGACTTATAGCTACTACAGCATAAATCCTACAGGGTGTTCACATGCAGGAAAAAAAAAGTTTAGAAGCAACTTAGAGGTGGTAGTATGTGGCTGCTAATATTCACATCCCACCTCTAATCCACATTAAATGTAGTTTGGTAACACATTTTTCTGGACCTTAATGCAGATTAAAGGTGGTACGGGAGCACCAGCTGTTACCTCTAAGATGTTTCTGAGCTGTTTTTCCTGCATATAAAGACCTAGGTCTGCGGTCTGAGGGTAATCTTTCTACCAGCTTTGGCTGGCAGCCCAGCTGCATCCTTCTCAGGGGGAGGCTAATTTAGCATCAGTGCTCTGTGCGCTAGGAACCTCTCATTTAAATTTATATAAGGTTCTTTAAGCAGAGCTATTTTGAAAGTTGTTTTTTTAAAAAATGGAGTTAAAGAGTTCTTTGCAGCCAGAATTTACAACATCTATGTTTCTGTGCACAATTAAAGTGATGGCAATATCTTTTGAAGCCAAAATAGGGTTTCCGGCATCTTATTTTACAACATCTTCCATATAATCTGGCCTGTGTCCTATTTTTCTTTGACCAAGATTTAACATTTTTCTCACACCTGATGAAACCCTGTCCTTTGCCCAAGCATATAATTCAGCGGTGTAATGAATTATTTGAGGCATATCTAAAATGCTAATTATTGGTTTTTAATTCTATAGACACGTATTTTTAGGAAATTATCAGAGCACCTTTAGAGAACAAAACTTGCAAAAATCTGCCCATGACTGTAAACAGTTTGGCTTCCAAGAAAAAAAGAAATCATATTTGGTATGCATTACATCAATGGAAAGGGTGTTTTTTTTAATGTTCCAGTTACTTTGATTATAAGTAAGAATGATGGGGTTGCATTCCTGAGAACTCAGGCATTTTTTTTTATTTTAATGCAATATTAACTTTTTGTTCTGTTTTGCTTTTTTGGATTTGCTATTACATATGTGATTGCAAATTGCTGTTGAGTTTTTATTTAAAAAATGTGATAAATAAATCTGAAAAAAATTACTATCACTACAGCATTCTGGAAGCCGTGATAATGAAATATGAAGAA
The DNA here is from genome assembly GCA_014337955.1 of Aspidoscelis marmoratus. Taxonomy (NCBI): domain Eukaryota; kingdom Metazoa; phylum Chordata; class Lepidosauria; order Squamata; family Teiidae; genus Aspidoscelis; species Aspidoscelis marmoratus. The sequence continues at coordinate 10,138,389 of MTQE01000390.1, forward strand.
CAGAAAAACAGAAAAAAAGTATCAGAATCCATACTGTCATCAGGAAAATGTTAAAAATGGCTTCCAAAAGATATGATAAGCTTTCTTTTCAAATCTTTGATCTGTAGTTAAGCTTCAGCAATTTCAGCAGCCTCTACACTTTTGACATCTGTCTGCTTAAAGTTCTCAACACCCCTATTCCAAAAAAAAAAAAGGCTCCATATATTCAGTGGGAGTTCTTTGGGTAGGCACTACCCCTCAAAATTATTATGTCCCAGTACTTTCAGTATTTATTTCTTCCCTGTCAGAAATTATCAGAACTTTCAAGTGAAACAAAAAAACCTCAAAAGCAACAAAAGGAGGACTGCCTCTACCTCTGAGAATGCTTCCCTTTAATAAAATAGTTTTCCCCCTTTTATAATTCCTATTTCCTTTCCTGCTCTTTTTGCTGCTTTTTATATGTTAATTCATTGTTTTTGCAGGACAAAATTTCATGCAAAAGGACACACATTGTTTTATAAGTCGACATTTAAAAAAGAAATGAGGTCTTTCTGAGCCTCTCTCATACTATGCTTCCCCTCACCCCTGCAAGAAGAAGAGAAAGAAGAGTTGTATTTTCTACCCCGCTTTTCTCACCCATTTAAGGGGACTCAGGGGCTGACATAGCTTCTGTTCTTCTCCTCACAACAGAACACCTTGTGAGGTAGGTGGGGCTGTGAGAGCTCAGAAGAGAACTGTGACTCGCCCAGGGTCACCCAGCTGGTTTCATGGAGGAGGGTGGAACCAAACCCAGTATTCCCAGATGAGAGTCCGGCTCCTTAACCACTAGACCAAACTGGCTCACCTTTCTTTTCATAAAGCAAGGGGATGGTCCACATGACCACATCCCTGAGCCAAGCTGAGCCAAGTCCCAAGCCCAGCAAAGCCGGAGCGCTAAACCTCTAAAGCTCAAAAGCTTTCTGTTTACCTGTTCCCTACAGGTGTTGACAAAATGACACCTGTCTGGCCAACCAACATCCCCAATGTGTCCCTTTCTTCCTAAAGAACCTGTCATAGCCTGCCCCCCCTTTTTTAAATCCAGACAAGAGTCTCCATTCGCTCCATCACTAGCACTACCCCAACCCAAACACAGCCGCTCTGGCTTCCTCCTCTACACTGGTCTGAATTCAGCTCTCTCCCCCTGCTATCGGATCCGGGATGAGGTCTTTGGGGCCACCACAGCAAAGACCCCTTTCCCCCTTCCTTAAGCGCCCCCAAGCCCAGCAGAAGGAGGGGAGGGACGGGCACACATCGTTTATTTCCCTGCACACAAAAGGGAACATCCATCAAGGGAAGCAGCACTGGGTGAGTCCCCTGTGGGTAAGTGGGAGTTGACCTGCAAGTCTTTTCACACCGGGGAGAATTTTCGTCTTGATTTTTCAAACACCCCTCAACGTACACCTCAGTGTGAGCCAGTTTGGTCTAGTGGTTAGGGAGCCGGACTCTTATCTGGGAATAGCGGGTTTGATCCTGCCCTCCTCCATGAAGCCAAGCGGGTGACCTTGGGCTAGTCACAGCCCTCTTCTGAGCTCTCGCAGCCCCAC
>MTQE01000390.1:10146817-10171585 GCA_014337955.1 Aspidoscelis marmoratus
AGTCCCCATGTAAAGCCCTAATTCAGGCTACATGAGGGACAAAAAGCACTACAGGACAAGAACACGTTATCCTGGGAGCATGGGGACACTCCCAGGTTACGATCGCAGCATTAGTGGGTGGGGGTTTGCGTGATTAAAACAGACACAGCTTTTGCGTGCTTCAATCATCTTACCAGAGCTCTGCTGTGCTCCTGACAGCCCCTATACCTGCCTGAAAGTTGCTCAGCTGACTGCAGGGCAGCTGTCAGGTTATGGTTTGGGGTAAATCAAGCCCTTACCTGGGCAATTAAGCGCTCAGGCAAGGGGAGGGGGGTGGAGAAAACCATGGCATCCTCATGCAGGGATTTACCGCAGTTTTCATGGGGACTCCTTAATGCAAATTAAGATTCCCATTAAGGTTCCCCCAAAACTACCACGGGGCATTGGCAGCCCCATGGGGATGCAACCATAGTTGAATGCCCCCAAAAGTACAGTTCTCTCCCAAAAGTTCCATTCCCTCTGTTACCACTTTGCCAAATAAAATGAGCTAATGCTCTGAACTGGACGGGGAACTCATTTAATCCACATACAGTTTTGCTCACTTTTGAGAACTTTAGTCCACAGAAGGTACAGAATCTGACATTACTGTCAGTATGAAGAAGGCTGATGCCAGTCTCTAAATGCATTATTTGGACTCTCATAATATGTGTTTGTGGGGGAACAGATCAGCTAAAGAGAGGCTCAATATCTTCCTTCACTCTCCTGCTTCATTTGGAGAATTTTCCCACAAGATAAGCAATCCAGCAAGGATCCCTTGTACAGTATTTATACTACAGATGCGGGCCTCCTCACAGTACAAACTAAACAACTTAGACTCACTTACAGGGTTTTCAAGAGAGGTAATTGTTTCTACTCCCCCTGACCTTCTTCCATGGCATCTCAGATTTTATTTCAATCTAATTCACACTAGTTCCGTAAATGCTATCTTCTTTTATAATCAGATTTAATGTTAAGCAGAAAGCAGGGAACCAGATAAATCCAGCTGTGGACAAAGCTCTCAAACACCCCACCCAGATTGCACAGAGTCTTGCAGTTTCCTGGGTAGCTATACTCAAAATGAAATACATAGACTCACAGCAGGAGTCAACATATATATCACTGTGCATGCCTCTTCTAAAAAGGTCATTGTCGTTCTTCTGGCAAACTGAACATTCAGAGTACATAAACGTCACATGCAGAAGTTTAAAAAGGCTGATGCACTGGAAAACTGCTACTGTGGAGAGCTCACATAATCCCTCCAAAGGGATCTATTTCACACAGCTCTATTTGAAAACATATCCACTTTTTTTTTACAGATCTAGCATTATAGGGATTTCAGAAGTAGCAAAACATTGAAACAAAAGAAGCGATTACTCTTTAGTGGATTAGCAAAATTGTTTTCAAACTTTCTATCCATTTTTAAAAATCTATATTTCTATCCAAAAGCCTCAGGGAAGGTTACAATAAAACCACTATAAAAATAGATAAAATATAGATTAGATTAAAAAGTAACAGTGCCTGCCAATGAAAAATGTTCTGAGTGTCTGTCTCAGGCTGGCTCCAGATGCTAACCAAATATTGTGCTAACAAGCGACATTGTGGGGGAAAAGCCTCTCTGGAATAATTGCTTGTTGACTTGACAGTGTGGGGCTGATGCTTTGTACGCATGGGATAGTGACAGATGCATCTGAGTGAAATACCCAGAAGTGCATGATTACCACCATCATCATGCATGCATCAGCCCACACACATGTATGGTGGCCACAGTCAAAATGGGGGCTCCATCCAGAAAGTAGGTTGTTTGGGGAAAACCTGCAATCAGAGTCAGGTTTTCCCAAAATAGGTTTTAGCAGGATTCGCCAAGGATACAGCAGGACTCTGATGGGGTTGCTACAGGTAACAGTGACAATCCCACCACAGCTCTGACATAATCGCACTATAAATCCCATGTCTGGATGGAGCCTCAGAATCCAAGCATGCAGGCTTGTTGGGTTTTGCCTTAAAAATGAAAAATGCAACCAAATATACCTGGTCCTCCTCTTATTTCAGAATAAGATAAACCACAGGAGTCAACAAGTCATTCCAAATTTAAATCTATAGGTGCTGGAAATCCATTATCAACTTTAATCAATTCAGTCTTGTGGTTAGAGTACGGGACTCATATCTTGTCATCTCGGGGTTCTATTCCGCATTCCTCCACAAAGCCAGCTGGGTGACCTTGAGCTAGTCACAGCTCTCCTTCTGAGCTCTCCCAGCCCCACCTACCTCTGTGGGGAGAAGAACAGAAAGCTTTGTCAGCTGCTTTGAGTCTCCTTAAATGGGTGAGAAAAGCAGAGTAGAAAAGCCAACTCTTCTTCTTAACCTTTAAAGGAAACCTGGATGGTAGGCTACCGCTGTAAAGATCTTTCTGCCACAGAATCAGAGGAAGTCACAGAGGAGGGTGAGAGAGGATGGCGTTCCTAAGGCCACCTTGGAAGAGAAGTGTGATATAAAGGTGGAAGAAAGGGCCTAATGGTCCCTGGGCTTAAATTCCCACTCTCCCTTACTTGGTCACAGGATACGACTAAGCAGGCCACTGCATCTCAGATTAACATACCTGAAAGGTCAAGGTGGAAGAATAAAACAAACTGCTCCAAGCTCTTTGGAAGGGTCAAAAGGTAAAAATTGTGAAGGCAGAAGGAAGAGATCTAGTCTATGCAGGTAGCAGATTGAAGTGCTATAGAAGAATTCTGCAGTTCCAGAATGGAGTGTACTGCTCAGAATATTGGGGGAAATGCTGGGAGACCATTCATGAAATCCATGAGTCTTATTCCTCTCATTCTTCCCTCCCTTTTTGTCCAAAAACAAAAGCTACTGAAAGAAAGAAAGAAAGAAAGAAAGAAAGAAAGAAAGAAAGAAAGAAAGAAAGAAAGAAAGAAAGAAAGAAAGAAAGAAAGAAAGAAAGAAAGAAAGAAAGAAAGAAAGAAAGAAAGAAAGAAAGAAAGAAAGAAAGAAAGAAAGAAAAAGAAAGAAAGAAAGAAAAAGAAAGAAAGAAAGAAAAAGAAAGAAAGAAAGAAAAAGAAAGAAAGAAAGAAAAAGAAAGAAAGAAAGAAAAAGAAAGAAAGAAAGAAAAAGAAAGAAAGAAAGAAAAAGAAAGAAAGAAAGAAAAAGAAAGAAAGAAAGAAAAAGAAAGAAAGAAAAAGAAAGAAAGAAAAAGAAAGAAAGAAAGAAAGAAAGAAAGAAAGAAAGAGTGTCCTCATTCCCTTTCGTGGAGTGAATACTGGGTTGCACTGAGGTGGATGAAGATCGCCATATAATCAGGGACATAGTAGAGTAAGAGTTACAGATGACCCCAATTAGTTGAGAACATACAGGGAAAGCTTTTACATCCCCAGTTACTAACCATGTAAGTGCCTGGGTTGAGAATTCCTTCTAGAAAGCCACACCTGTGTGGTGGGGTGCAAAAGCCTCAGCAGTGGCATGCAGAAACACTGCTCAAAATATAGGAGGGTTGAACTTTATGCAGCTGTCCCAAACCTATTTTTCTCTCCTTAAAAAAAAATAAATAAATTAGCACCATTATCCAGAACCTTGTCTCCCAAGCCAGCCAGAAGATAGGAAGAGGCCTATCCTCTCTTTTCTCTGCTGCCTTTCCATTTTCAAAATTCAATTTGCCTTTCTCTGCCTACCTATTTCTCTTCCCCACTCCATTAAAGCGGCCAGGAAGCTGGAAATTAATGGTAAAGAAAGAAGTAGAATGCACTGAGGGGATTGCCTGTCAAAGACTGCAATTTGTATAGCTGCTGCAGACAAAACAAGGGAAACAATGAAGGAGGGGAACTAAGTACCACTATGCTGCTTTTTTTTTAAATAATGAAATGGACTTTGCATCTAGCACTGCAATTCTACTCATGTTTATTCAGAAGTTCACATTTCAGCAAGGCTGTCTTCCTTAAAGTGCTCAGCCTCATTCACGTTCCAGAGCTAATTTCCACCTGTGCTTTCTGCCTTTAGCTTTTCAGGGAAATCTTAAAAGTGAAACAGGAAAATTTAGTTCTTGCTTAGAACTTCACCAAGCTCAATATTCCTGCCAGCCTGAAGCAGTAATGTCTCAAAAGTTGTTTACAAGCCCTTTGCTACAGAACAGCGGGGAGATCAAAATGTCAGGCAAAACTAATTTAAAATGTGTGCGTGGGGGGGGGGAAATATTTCAACTGTGAAATATATTATAATTAGCAATTCAAGCTATTGTTTTACAAAAATAAAACACATCACCATTATTTTAAGCCGGATTCTCTGAGTTAATGGAGAAGGGAAACCCCTGCCACTTTGCTGATTTGTTATCTTGTGTACATGGGCCCTAACCAAATGTTGCTTTGCTTTGCTGATACAGATGTTTCTTTGATTAAGCTCTCAGGAGTAATCACCTAGACAGGTACTGTCCCTTCAACACAAGGCAAAGTTTATTTTTCCTACGGCTTCTTTGAAGGTGCACCAGAAACAGACACCCAAAGTGGGCAGAATTCTCAGCACTGAATTGCTTGTTCCTTCTGCCATCCAATCTGTCTGTTCCCTAGACATCCTCCATATGTTTCATCTACAGTGGTAAAAGTGATGGTAATTGTTTAAAATTAGATGCACAGTGTATGAGAGCTTTGGGGCCTTTCTGCATTTAACTGTAGACCCAAATCATGCAAGGGCTCATTCCAGTCTGTTCAGAACAAGCCCCCCCCTTCCAAAGTTTATCCAAGCTTCAGAGCCTTCATTGATACTTGTTCTTGCATGTATTTTAGCCCATTTACACACATATCCAGAACTGTAGCAGAGTCTATAACATCAAGTTTATTTTTATGTCACCTTTCCCCCAAAATTGCTCAAAGGGCTTTCCCATACAAGGCTTGATTCATAAAGTTATATATACATGCATTTTTAAAAATATGACTATTATCTCCCTTATTGAATGACACAGAGATTACAGTAATACTGAAACTAGACTAAAACAATATGCATTATGCTAATTTTTGTCGTTTTAAAAATTAAATGTAGATAGTAACAGCAACCTAGCTAACAGGCACTGAGAAGTCATAATCATTCTTACTAAAAAATGATCAGCTTGGTTTTACTGAATCCATACTTAGATCTAATTGTTTAAACTGGTGACAGGATTAATATAAACAAAGATAGGTTCTGATCAGGCAGCAAATCTATCTCTGGTTGCTGAAAAGGCCTTTGGTAAAGTTTTCTAACAATTTGGGTTCTTGATATTATTTTAAAGGGGGATTATTTTTAGTCTAGATGTGGGGCCGAGTTCGAATTGAGTCGTCCCCATACGTTTACTGATAACTCGGGTTCAATTAGAATACGGGTGTCCCCATGCAAAGATGCTAAACCACTGCATCTTTTCCTCTCCACCCCCTCTCTCCTGATAGGAAGCTGGGTTGACGTCACCAACCCCTGTGCCGCCCGCTGGAGTGATGGCAGGGAAATACCACTGAACACCTCCTTCCCCATTCACAGCACACAGGGCTGAAAGGCAATAATAATATAATAATAAAAATAATATGAAAAGGCCAGATCACTTTGTAAAGCCGCTATGGAGTTTGGTGGCAGTTTAGTGGAGGTGCCACCCGCTGCAGAGATGACAAGGAAACCCCACCCAACACCACTCCCTCCCTTTGCAGCACATAGGGCCAAAAGGCAATAAAAATATAGTAGTAAAAAAATGAGAAATGAAAACGCCAGATCGTTCTGCAAAGCCGTTACGGGGTTTGGGGGCAGTTTACTGGAGGTGCACATCTCCATTCCACCCAGTATGGCAGTTTAGCACTTGTGCACAATTTAAATTAAATCATCATGCCTGGCCTGGCGATCAGGGAGGGGGGGTGGAATAATGGTCACAGAAATAGACTCACGGGACAGTGATTGCATCTTTCACTGTAAAACTGGGGCACTCAGTTATTGTATGCACGTTTCATAAGCTCCTATTTTTCTTGCACATTCACCTGGCTTGGCAATTGGGGAAGGGGGGGTGGAATAATGGTTGCGGGAAGAGACTCATTTCTGTTCAGTCACCATTTATTACCAAAAATAAACAGTGCAATCCCCAATGCACAGGAAATAGCAAGCACAGGATGTGAAACTCTGCCCGCTAATGACATGAGTGTCAATCTCCTCCCCAAATAGCCCGGGAGCGTCCCCATGCATGGACTAAGCCTCCAAAATGATGCAGATTTGATTCCTAAACTGTGCCAAGAACAGTTTTCTAGAGGACTAAATTTAGCACGGATCTGGGCAATTTGGTCCACATATAGTCTGGTTAGGGGCTTTGCATGGGGACGCTCTTTGCCGAATTCGGATTTGATTCAGACTATATAGTTCATGGGGACACAGCCTAAGATTGTGTCATTGTTGAGTACAGTTTGATCAAGAAACTAAAGTCCCTAAAGGCATCTCAAACTTTTGCAGAAATAAATTGATTTCAAGGATACAGTAGCCCTTGTCATCCTGCCTTGGTCCATTAGTCCCTTGCAGAAGACAAGTCTAGATCAAATAGGCTCAATAATATTACTTATTAATATCATTTTGTGTGTTTAACTATCCAACCAGCAACCTATATGCAGATCAGATTTACTTGAACATTAAGTTAACTTGGCTGCATCTGCATTCTTACTTCAAAGGAGTAAATGTGAGTAGATGTGCAAAGAATCTGTGCTCTTCTAAACCAGAGTTACAAACAACTGTGAGAATGAAGTCAGTTCCTGTAGTATTGTCAATACCTTCCCAATTGCTATGAACATGAACAAGAGAATTTCTCCAAAGGTGTTTTAGGGTGTTTTCCCACTGTCGCTAGAAGTACCCATTAAGTACCCATTAATGGGTACAAAAATGCCATTATGCACCCATTAATGGGTACTTAATGGGTACTTTTAGTGACAGTGGAAAAACACCCATAAAGTCCTCAAGAACTTTTGGCCTCTCAAGTATAATCTTTTTTCGATTTCAAATAACAAGATGAATAATTAATAATTTTAATAAAATAACTTTAACAGAGAAAAGGTTTCTCATTTCTATGCACTCTTCCTATTAATTTTAATACTATATTCCCGTATAGCAAATAAATTATTTAAATAATATTAAAATTAATATTCTGCTGTTATATGTTCCAGTTTTTCGTCTTCTTCTGGAAGTCTCTCATTGTTAATTTTCTTAAATTTAATAAACATGAATAGTTGTAAATGAAATCATTCAAGCTAATTTATTTTTACTAATTTTGTTTTATACCAGCTGTAGTTAAGTTTTTCAAAAAAAATGGCAATAGTTTGATGAGCAGTTATCGACTAGAGGTTGACCATTTATCTTTTCATTTGGTGATAAAATAATCTTTATGTAAATGTTCCATTTCCTTAAAAGTATGTTACTAAATTGTTTTAACTTCATCACAGGCGTACTTTGAACAAGGTATTGTCCCCCAAAAACTGTTTGAATGATATATAAAATCTTAAGAGGAGCAAGATTTTCTCCTCCTCTCCTCCATGCAAGGTGTTCTTCACAAGAATAGACCGACTACCAGACAAAGGTGAGATTCAGAGGAAGAGCCCTTAGCCAAAGCAGGTTAGTGGAGGGTTTCTGTATTTATAGCTTGTCCTCTAAGTTATTTCTTGCCTGCATTGGCCTTTAATTTTAAATATTCAGCAACTTCCTAGTACATTGATGTCCAGCGATATTATCAAGGCTTGGTTTCTCCAAACCACCATGAATAATAAATTTGCAGCCATTAAGTAATGGAAGTCTATTAGAAGCTGTGCCTACCCAAAGCACTTGTAGAAAAGATAGAGGGGGAAAGAGGCTAAACTGATGGAAAGGAAAACTATCTTGGATTCTCTCTCTTCTTGGCAACATTCTCTGAAGTAACACCAAGCCAATGATCTTCGTGGATGCGGCTAAAACTTATGCCCAAGAAAATGTGTTGTCCTCCAACCCCACCTTTTTGTTTTATTATGGCCTCAAATGACATCCTCGTATAAAAAAGCTATTTCTTATTGTTGACACAAGTCTTATTTGTCTTGATATTACCAGCATTTCTGAGTTTGCTGTTGTCATCACCACTTTCTGTAAATCCCATGCCTCTGTTCCATATGTGGATGTGAAAGATGTAGAGAGAAAGAATGCCCACAAGGTCAGGTGTTGGCCGGAGAAGAAAACTTTCTGCCAGCCCTGGAAAGTCCAGGTGCCAACGCCCCTAATAGCCCTCTTATGTGATCACGCCCTGAAAATGTTAGTAGACTAAGGGGCAGAAGCTGCCCCAGTGCTGGCATAATCCAAATACCAGACACATTGCATTGGTGGGGAGATAGCTCAGAGAAAAATTGGAATGCCATTTTTTAGTGTTCACCCTGGAAACTAGGGAGTATTTCTTCACTCAGAGGGTCATCGGTCTATGGAATTTGCTGCCAGAAGAGGTGGTAACAGCTACCAGTCTAGATGGCTTTAAGGAAGGGCTAGACAAATTTATGGATGACAGAGATGTATCAGTGGCTATTAGAATGGATGCCTAAGTACATCTTTCAGGCTGTGGGGACAAGCAGGGTACTTCTAAGGCCATTTGCTGGGATTTGAGAGCAGGAGGTTTGCCCTTGGTGGGCCACTGTGTGCAAGAGGATGCTGGACTAGATGGGCTGTGGCCTGATCCAGCAGGGCTCCTCTTATGTTCTTATGTTCAGACCATCTTAGATATTGGGTGTGATTGCAATCTATGTCTGAGAAGAACCTGTCATGTGCTCAGAGGACAGCAGTTCCAGTAGGAATTTCTTAAATCACTGTGTCCTTGAGAAAAGTTGCATATATCAGAGGAGAAAGAAAAATGAAAATTGTGTTATTCGATGCATGGTAAAGGAAAAAAGCACTTCCCAAACCTTATTCCTGGAATCAGGAATGCTGATCAGCTTGATCACAGTGGATGGAAGCTGTACCTGCCAGATTGCTGCCTACTGCTTTCACTACTATGTTCACTTTTGTTGTAGTACTTCTGTAATGTTCCTATATAGTTTTATCACTTACATGATTTTTACATTTTGATTGTGGTTTGTGTGAATTTTATAATGCCACAAATAACTTTGAGCATTTTCTTGGGAAAAGTGGCATACTAATAAACTGAGTGATTAATCACTCACCGGAGAGGGTTTATTTTGTTTTTTGTTCAGAATCGGAAATCTGTCTACTGATTAGGCGTAATATGTTCCATGCTTATCAATAAATGTATGATGTGACTGTGACAAGAGCATATTTGCCAATGCATCTAATATGGGCACAGCAGTTACAGAAAGAGTAAATTCAGGTTTACTTGAACTCAAAGTCAGCATCCAGTCTTTGATAATAAGTATGTCATTAAAAAAAATACATCAAAGCTTTGCTTTTAATTAGTCAACTTTTCACTCAGTTTAAAACTTGTTACACTGCTTCTTTGAAGATTCCAATTAAAGTGACATCCTGAGAAATTTTAACACAAATCTTTCTATGGTGCCTCTGATGACAGCCACAGATGAAACAAGAGAAAAGTGATGAGAGTCTCCAAAATACATCTGATACTTTATGTAAAGCAAATGGCACAACATGTCATGAGAGAAAAGCCACTTATGAAAATGTGAAGATTTGGCAGGTGTCTGATTTAATGCAATCAATGGCTTTTTAAATTAACTTTAAATTGGAAGTGCGAAAACTCACAAAAATAACCCACTGTTATGCAAGCAGCATTCAAAATTTGTAATGACCGCCAGAAGTTGTGATGCTGGCTACCAGCTTGAACATTCTCAAAAACATCTTGGAGGTTCACAGAAGATGGCCCAATCAATAGCTAAATGTCTGCCTCTAGTATAGGAGGTTATTGCTAAAAACAAGGTACAGGCAGCATGTTTAGCTAACTAGAGACATCAAGAAATGTTTGCCATACCCAGTATGGAGCGGTATCATGTTAGTTTCAATTTTGTTTTGTTCTGTTCTGCATTGCATCAAATCTACTGAATTTGGGAGCACCCATGCTGTGCTAAACTCCACCTGCACAGTCCTAGCTTAAAGGCAAAATGCTGAGAAACTGGTTGATTACTGTCAGAACAAACCTCTGAACTAAATGAGCCAGTCTGATCTAGTGGTTAGGGAGCTGGGCTCTTATCTGGGAATACCAGGTTTGATTCCACCCTCCCCATGAAGCTAGCTGGGAGACTGTGGGCTAGTCACAGCTCTCCTTCTGAGCTCTCACAGCCCCACCTACCTTACAGGGTGTCTGTTGTAGGGAGAAGAACAGGTTTGTCAGCCATTTTGAGTCCCGTTAAATGGGTGAGAAAAGTGGGGTAGAAAAGCCAACTCTTCTTCTAAATGGGGCACTGGTCCAATCCATCAAGGGTTTCTTATGTTCTTTTTGCTGCAGACAGTAGTGGCTAAAATTAAGGCTGAAAAATTCTGCAAGAGCTAAGCTAATACTCTGACAGATTAATCCTAATCACTTGGAGCTGATTTTTTTTAATTCACCAGTGCCACAGAATACCCATTAAGGTAGATTATGCTGACATATGAGCGATCTTGTTAAATCAACATGTAGAGACAGGAACAAGGAATATGTTTGGTACATTGACATCCCTGTTATCTTTTATAAATTGGACCATGAAGATGTGAAACAAGGACCTACTGAAATGGGGCTGCTCTGTACATTTTAGAACATCTGATATTAACTTCAAACGGAGTGGCTGGTGTCTGTTAATTTGACAGGTGGAAAAAAAGTTATTCCAAGGGCCTATATTCTATTCAATGGGTATTTTTCCACTGTCACTAAAAGTACCCATTAAGTACCCATTAATGGGTACGTAATGGTATTTTTGTACCCATTAATGGGTACTTAATGGGTACTTCTAGTGACAGTGGAAAAACACCCATTGGCTCTCTTTCAACATTATTATAAAGCTATATAGTTTCTCATCATACCTTCCAATTGTATATTTCAAGTATTGCTTCTTAAAACCTACACAGTCTGAATTAGGAAGAAAATATAAATGATATGGAACCTGCCACATACACAATATTCAACAGCAAGCCATGCGGAATTTGCTGCAAATGGTTTGTACGTATAACTGTGAACATTTCAGTAAGTTACTTTACATTACATTTCAAAACCCCTGTGAATTTAACACCACGGTATGAAATGTAGCATTAAACCAAGGAGCAAACATATTATGCAGGGAATTATGAATCTGAAGGACTGAACATATTTATTTATTTATTATTTACATTTCTATCCCGCCCCATACCCAAAGGTCTCCTGGCGGGTAACAACAGATTAAAATAGAATATACATTAAAAGACGTTTAAAAATTCAACAAATATAAAACAATATACAATATGTTTAAAATGATAGAGACTGTACTGGGTGGGGGTGGGGGGGAATCTAAGCAGCAGCTCAGCCAAAGGCTGAATGTTTGTACCACCAAACCTAAAAAGATGGAAGGAAGTGGGAGGAAATAGATTGTTTAATCTTAATTCTGTAATCTTTACTGAGAAACTTCAGTGTTAAGGTAAACCAACCACTTGTATAAAGAGGGGAAAAAACTCTTGCTGCACTTGCTGTAATTTGCACTGATGGTGGTGGTCAGTTTTCCAGGAGTGTTTTTCCACTGTCACTAGACGTACCCATTAAGTACCCATTAACGGGTACAAAAATGCCATTATGCACCCATTAATGGGCACTTAATGGGTACTTTTAGTGACAGTGGAAAAACACCCCAAGTTGGACTTTAGTTCTTACTGAGGCCAGAGGTTAAAGAATAGCTCCACCATCCCCATCTCCAAGGAAGCTCCTCCCTCAGCCAAGAAGAAAGCCTCTCTTTATTCTTCCCCATCCTTTCCCGCTATTTCTGCTGCTGCTTTTCGACTTCTCAGGACAGACAGGAGACGCTGGCTTTCAAGGCTGCCATTCGAGGCATATGCCAGCGTGTTTTTTAGAGCAGGAGAAAAGCAAAGAAGTCTTTCCGGGAGCCTCACGTCCTGCCCCGCCACAAGAGTGCATGTTCCTCTCAGGGTTAAGACAATGCGCCATATTACTGCCACACCTGACCGAAGAGCTCTCCGGAGGAAGCCCCGTAAGGCGCCTCTGGTGAGGAACCTCTGCAGGCTTCGACACGTGTCTCCAAAGCGTCACGGCCGTCCCGTCCCTCGACACCCCCAATGTGCCCCCCCCGTTTTTTTTTTTTACTTATGGCGCCCCGGTGCACCTGCCGCCGCCGCCCCGGTCTCCTGTCACGGGAAACCGCGCGCGCTCCCCTCCTTCCCGAGCGCAGACCTGAAGCGTCTCCCTAACGGAGGCGGCCACAACACGAGCGGCCACTGAGGGGTCCTTCGGTCGGCGGCCGCAGACGGGCCCGTCGCTTCCCTCGCCGCTCCCTCCGAGGCAGTTTCGGGACTCAGCCCGGCCTCAAGACGCGTCCAGACGGTTCCAACAAAGGCGCCTTCCCTCCCCCGGGCTGGCCGCGCCTCCTCTCTGCCCACCGGGAGAAGCGGGGACGGAGGAGGACGCCTCGTGACGCTCGAGTAAAGTTACGACGACGCGGGCACAAAAGGAAGCGCGGCTCGAGCGACACGCGTCCAGCCGGCCCTTCGTAAGGACGGGGCAGAGCCCTGAAGCTTGTGTCCCTCGGCTTGTCACCTCTGGGACGCGCGCGGTTTGGGTTTGGGCTTTAATCTCTGCCTCTCCTCCCGGTCAGTAATTGCCCATTTCCTTCCTCTGCGCCTTCTTGAGCGAGGGGTGAGTCGTGAGGACGAGCGGACGCGGGTTAACGCAGAGGAGCTCCCCTCCCCTCCCCCACCAGACCGCCACGACCCCCGGGGGAGAAGGCACGCACAGGGCACGCGCGCCTATCCGCGCCCTCCTCCGGAGCTGCCCTCGCACGGCGCGCCCCCGCCGCCAGGCGCCCCAGCACAGGCGCCCCCCACCGCCCTCCCGCGCGCCATTTCGTCCGGCGGCCCCCTCCTCCTTCCTCCCCCCTCGCCGAAGCCCGGAGGTGCACCTACCTACCTGCCCGTGCCTGGCCATAGGGACGCGAGCGAGGGCCGGAGGGGCTCGTGCGCCACGGGCGGCCCTGCATGGCGGCGCGCCGCTGCCTGGCCTCAGTCACGGGCTGTTTGGGCTGCCGAGGGAGCGTGTTGTGTCTGGGGAAGGAAGGAAGGGGGGGGAGGAAGGAAGGGGGCTCTCGTGCCCGTTCATTGGAAGCTTCCTCCTCCTCCTCCCCCCCCCCGTGTGCGTGTGCTGCTTGCGAGAAGCCACCGGCCTCCTCCTCCGAGCGCCCAGATGATTAGTAAACGTTATGGGAGCAACTGGGAGGTTGGGGTGGGGGGCGCACGGGCAGCTCTCGTATGTGGGGCGGGAGAGCTCCCGGAAGTCGGAGCCCCCGCCGTTGGCAATAGAGCACAGGAAGTAATTGCCCCCCCCGCTGCTCCTGCTGCCTCCCCCCCTCCCCCCCCCACACAAGCGGGTGCATCGTCCAGGCAGGCTGTGTGTGGCACTCCCTGCCTCACTCGCAGCCAGGCAAAGAGGAACAAGAGCAAGAGTTGGCTTTTCCACCCTGCTTTTCCCACCCATTTAAGGGGACTCAAAGCAGCTGACAAACCTTCTGTTCTTCTCCCCACAACAGAACACCCCGTGAGGTGGGCAGGGCTGTGAGAGCTCAGAAGGAGCTGTGACTAGCCCAAGGTCACCCAGCTGGCTTCGTGGAGGAGGGCAGAATCAAACCCAGATAAGAGTCCAGCTCCCTAACCAGAAGACTCAAACTGGCTGGGCGGAGAAGAAGAAGAGTTGGCTCCCCCCCCATTTTTCTCCCCCATTTCAGGGGGCTCAAAGTGTCTGACAAACCTTCTGTTCTTCTCCCCACAACAGACACCCTGTGAGGTGGGAGGGGCTGTGACAGCTTAGCAGAGCTCTGTGACTAGCCCAAGGTCACCCAGCTGGCTTCATGGAGAAGAGTCTCCTTAACCACTTAGACCAAACTGGCTCACAAAGGGGATGCAGGTGTGAAGGGCTCCAGCAACCACTTCTGAACGTCTGGCTGAGCATTCATTACACCACCGCGCCTGAAAGTTTGGTGAGTGGACCCCCCGCATTTTATGTGAGCAGGATCTGGCCGATGGAAGTGCAAGAGGACTCCCCCAGGCGCTGGAAAGCCTCCCTCTGTAAAATGATGACTGGGGCCAGCACTGGCTGGGAGCGCGAGGAGCTGTGAGGGCAGGTGGTGTGGAAGAGGCACCAAGGTTTGCCTTTGTAACCATCCGGTTCCCACGGTTGCTTCAGACTCCACCGGACTGTGCGCTCCTCTGGGAGGTTTGCTGGCAAAGGCGCTTCGGAAAAGCCTTGCGTGTCCCTCTGCTCCAAAGTAGCGCTCGAAGCCCGCGCAAGAACTCCAAACCACAGCCAAGTTCTGAGTTGAAACCTGCAGATATGCTGCTAAGCTTAGCCTGAGCGCCACGTGAATTATGAAATCACCCCTAGCATATAAACTCTTCATGCATATTCATACCATGCGATTCAGCAAGACACCTGCAGCTGTTCCTCCACGCCTGCTGCTTATATCACCTTGGTTTTCATTTCTTCTTGCATTCATTTCACACGGTTTTGTTTTAGTTTTTGGTAATGGAGTCTTCATTCCTTTGAGCCAAGTCGGAACAAGACAGCTGGTTGCCAAACGCGGTTCTTAAATCGAGATAATTTGTTTTATAGCACACGCTAATTGCTTTATATAGCATAGGTCTACTGGTTAAGGAGCGGGACTTTAATCTGGGAATGCCGGGTTTGATTCCACCCTCCTCCACGAAGCTAGCTGGGTGACCTTGGGCTAGTCACAGCTCTCTTCTGAGCTCTCACAGCCCCACCTACCTCCCAGGGTGTCTGTTCTGGGGAGAATAGAAAAGCTTTGTCAGCCGCTTTGAGTCCCCTTAAATGGGGGAGAAAAGCGGGGTAGAAAAGCCAACTCTTCTTCCATGTGGAAGGCTACCTCAGCGCCCCCCCGTACCCTCCCGAGCGCAGAGAGAAATGCCGTGGCCATTAACTATCTCGCCAAGGGAAAGATGGTGGTGCCAGAGAGATGTTATTCACTGCCGAGGCAATAAACAGCATAGCAAATATGAAGCCAAGCAAATGTCCGCCTTTAGAGCAACAGCATAGAGGCGGCTTTCCCAGTCTTCCGGGTTCCCTCTGTGTGCGCTGTTGCGGCAGCTGAGCAAGCAACAATGTGTGTATCGCCTACATTAAGAGGTCTTCCTTTGTGCTGTTTGCTGAAATTGACGGGAGGGTATTATTGCTGTTCGGAGACTAGGAAAATTGGGAAGATGATCAAAATAGTGGAGAAGAAAATCTAACCTAAGACACTGCTGCTATTTAATGGAGTCACTGCAAACTGCAAAATAATGTTTTCATTCAGAATACAGAAGAGACTAAGGGAAGGACGCATATTTCCATAACATTTATAGCGCATGTAGGAGATAGGAGACAAGAGCAGTGAAGTAGCTGGAAACCAGGTAGAGATACTGATAATGAAAACACAAAAATGTCAAACGCAGTGTCTTTGTTCAAGTTAATTATAAAGATGCCAGAGGTCATGTCAGTCTGCTTGTTTGAATTTAACAGTGATCAGATGGAGCTTTTAGACAGAGGTGTGTTCTTCTTGGGTGTTTTTCCACTTAGCACTAAAAGACCCATTAAGGGTCCTTAATGGGTACTCTAGTGCTAGTGGGAAAACCCCTAGCACTAGTGTACCCATTAAGGACACATTACGGACCCTTTGTTCTGAGCGCCAGAACAAACAAAAGTGGGCAATACATTGGTAAAATAAGAGATTAATTCTAGGAAGAAGGCATAGCCAAGCTTAAACAAGATCATGTTTGGGAAATCCTGCATTGAGCAGGGATTGGACTTGATGACCCTAGACGTCCCTTCCAAATCGATGGGTGTTTTTCCACTGTCACTAAAAGTACCCATTAAGTACCCATAAATGGGTATGAATGGCATTTTTGTACCCATTAATGGGTACTTAATGGGTACTTCTAGTGACAGTGGAAAAACACCCTATGATTCTGTGCAGGATAAGGACAGAAAGAACAAAAGGTGAAGATTATTCAAGCAAGGATCTTTCCTGTAGTAATGTATACAGACATAAGCTGGGCACTGAAACACTGAGGCAAAGAATACAGGTGCCCTCAAATCGTCTTTGTGGATGTGGTTGCCAAGAATATCATGGACTGTGTGGACAACCATTCAATCTGTCCTGGAAGAATTAACACCTGGCTGCTGCTTTGAGGTAATTATCAGCAAAGCAAAATCAAAGGAGTTTGATCACTTGATGTAAACAGAGGATGGAAAAGAACACATCACTGGCAATTACACCAGTTTTTTAAAAAATATATATCAGTGAACTACTCCCATAAGCAAGAGAGAGACAGACTGGTTTCTCTTACAGCAAATCTGACAATCTACAATCCAGAGGTTGCTGTAAACCTAAAGGGTGGGGGAACTTTTGCTAATACTACTGGATATAAGACACACTTTATAGGGGAAATAAAATTAGTGCAGAATATACCATCCTTTTTGTTAATAAAATATAGATCCTGTGCTTCTTTTAGATAAGACAGTAATATTTTTTGCCTCCGTTTTATATTCTCTTTATGTAGCCAAGGCTGGGAGATCTCAATAGGCGCACTGTCACCCACTTACCTTCTATAGCTAAGGGGGGACTTGAGCTCTATCTTCTTAGGCCATTCCTGTATGTATCCGATGCTGTGCTGATCCTGGGTCAGATCAAGCGATCCAGCCCAGGATTATCCAGCGGCTCAAGTAAAGGACTGGCACTATACACAGCCCAGCCCAAACCCAGAGGATGGGAATGAAACTTCTCAGCCTCCATAGGTTCTAACCAAGGCTGCTTCAACAAGCTGTCCCAGAGTGGCCCACTTCTAGGCACTGGGCAAAACGGTGGCCCAGCCATTCGTGTGCAGTCTGAACGTAAGCAGCTGGTCCAGCGTGCAACCATGGAATGAAGCACGGAATGCTTATAAGTGGTCCACAGTTGGAGGAGCCTGAGACACCATGTTCACAGCCTAGCTTGGTCCAACTCCTTACGCAATGGGGACAAGACTTTCCAAGGGGCCTGGTGTAGCTCAGTGAGGACACAGTTCTAGATCCTAATCCAGAACAGCAGCCACTGAGCTACTGCTGGCTCTGAGTTCTGGTTGTGTTTCATGTGGTGCTGCTGTTTGCGCATCAAAAGGACAAAGATACACAGGTGGAAGATTTGTTGCCTTCACAGTTAAAACCTGCATGAAGCCGTATCTGACCTGGGGTAGGCAGAGAAGTGACCCCCTGTGAAGAGGAGAGCGCAATGATGAAACAAAGACCACAGAAAATAGAGATGTACACAATTTTTTTTACATTCTATTTGAATCGAATTGAATACCTGAAAATCTGATTCAATTCACATTTTAAAATTTGAAATTAACAAGATTTGATTCGAATTTACCAAACTCAAATATATTCCTTTGATTTTTTTATTCGAATCTGCACATACAAATGTCGACAACATTCATATGTGCATGTATGCGTTTTCCCCACATCCATACAAATCCGTACGCATCCGTACACGTCCTGTAGTTATCCCGTATGCATCCTTTTTTAGTCCCGTACAGATGCAGGAAAGATGCAGATCTTCAAGTATGCATCATGTACATACCTGTACACATACGAATGTCTGGATAATTTGAACAAATAGATCCAAAATTTGAAATTCAATTCAAATGTTTACATTCAAATTTTGGGACATTCTATCAGAGTTCGAATATCAAAATTCAGCACATTCAATCAGATTTCAAATGCCTGCAGATATTTGTGCACATCCCTAACAAAAAACAAACAGTTGCTGCAAAGGGGATAAAACTGGATATTAAGAAGCAGGCTTGAGAACAGACAGGGAAGGTGGCAACTTCATTCCTTCAGCGGTGGCACCGGGCTGTTCTCCATCTCTTTTCCAGGATGCAAGAGCACAGCAGAAGCATCCATGCACATAGCAGGCCTTTGGCTGTATCCATAACACTGAAGCAGTGCAGAGATGGCTACATGGGGCAGCTAGTGTTCCTACTCCATCTCTAATCTGCATTGGAGGCAAGATAATGCACATTTTCTGGCTTTTAATGTAGATCTGAGGTAGCTTGAGAACAGGAACATAATGGCAGCTATGTTCTCCGAGCCTCTTGAGTCATTTTTAGTGTGTGCAGATGCCCCCTTTGATGGCTGCAGCAGTGGCAAGAGACATTTTCCAGGCTGTTTTTTAGCAAGGAGAGTTGTGAGAGAGAGGAGACAAGACCTCAAAGCAACAGCAAATACTCGTAGTTCCCAAGCCTCTTCAGATATGCATTTTCCATATCTGCTTTTTGCTTCTGTTGGTCATTCTGAATGGACTTGATCGCTGGCAAGGAATTGTTTCCATCCTCAATTTAGTCAGATCTTGTTTTAATAGGGGTAGCCAGCATGGTGCCTTCCAGGTGTGGTCAGACAGCATGGCTACTGCTGCCTCTATCATCACCATCATGGCTTGGCTTCGTGAACGAAGCTTAGGGAGGGCTCGAGTAAGGGAAGGATCCATCTATCATGTTTAGGGATAATCACGTGATTCTAATATCTCTTTAACCAAAAGGAGAAAACAATTCCTCATCTTTAAATGAACTGAACTGAAAGGAATTAAGTTTATTGCAGTCATAGTTCAGTACCTTTAACAGACTCAGGGCAATATTTAGTAAATGGATACAGGCTACAGCAGCTAAACAAGAACCTAGAAGGAGAAGCCTGTTTGAGGGCACAAATAGAATGAGTAAGCTAGGAAGATACAGAGATACCTATGAAAGGGAACAACAAACTGTTTGTTTGCTCTAGCGGCTAGGTAGCTGGACTCTTATCTGGGAATACTGGGTTTGATTCCACCCTCCCCCATGAGGCCAGCTGGGTGACCTTGGGCTACTCACAGCTCTCAGTTCTGAGCTCTCACAGCCTCACCTACCTCACAGGGTGTTCTGCTGTGGGGAGAAGAACAGAAGCTTTGTCAGCCGCTTTGAGTCCCCTTAAATGGGTGAGAAAAAGCAGGGTAGAAAAGCCAACTCTTCTTCTTCTCTGCACATCATGGTTACTATTTCCACTATAAAATCTGCTTAAAACCTTTGATGGTTTCAAATAATAAATAATGGGAATTTTGAATTAACGGGCTGGTCCAGCATTCAAAGATTGTCACTGCATGGGCATTTTGTAATGGAGGGTACCCTGACTGGAAACTTCTGCAGATGCATTCACGCATCAGGATTAAGCCACACTCTAGTAATTTTAAGTAGGTTTGGCCCACCCATGGAGTGGATTAATAGTGACACCTGGTGTTAGCAATGGATTTATTCATCTTCTCTGGAATGGCAGAAAAGCTGTTAATAGATTTACTTTTGATAAAGGTAGACCATTCCCCCACTTTAAAAAAAATGCTTAAGAAATTTTGAATGCCTGAAATTGTTTGAGCACTAATCAAAGTTTTCTTCCACCTCCCCTCATTTATATAACCAAAAATTAATAGTAAGTTAAAACCAAGAAGGAGTTGGAAAAGAGCACTATGCCTGGCAAAGTCGAGAGAAGCAAGACGAGATGGGTCTACAAGATCAACAAGTCTACCGAAGCTTCCCTGAAAGAACTAAAAGATGGTACTAGATGTGGGTCAATATGGTGACCATCTGTAAATCACTAGGAGAAGCACCTTACAGCAGTGTTTCCCAAAGTGTGGTACGCGTACCCCCAGGGATACGGGAAGGGTTTGGTGGGGGTACGCGTGTATGTACCAAAAAAAGAAAAAATAAATATATTTTGATTTTTATTAAAGCATATGGTTTTTATGAGGGGTACTCAGCGTTATGAAAATTATAGAAGGGGTACACATATGTCAAAAGTTTGGGAAACACTGCCTTACAGCAAAGCAGGCTGAAAGTAGATTCCACTGTTAAAAAATAGGTTTTTGGCAGGCAAATCTTGTGAAATATTAATCTTGGATAATTTGTTATCAATTTAACATAACCACATACAAAAGGACTGAATCCAATTCGTGTGTGTATGGTGGCATGCATGCATACTTCACACTTCTGTTTATGGAAGTTGAAAAAGATGGGAGCTATCTAGAAGACCACGCAATACCCGTCTCATCATCTAATGTTTACTGCTGGGAAGGATGAAGCCAAAGGTAGGCCAAGGGTTGAAGGCTTCATCAGTCATGTCAAGACCTCTCAAGGAAAAACAGGTCTGAGGACTTGACAAGGAAATAGGGCTGAAGTCTCCATGGGGTAAGCAAGACCTGGTCAAAGAATTCAAGGGTAAGCCAATCAGGGAAAAGAGAAACCAGAATCCAAATAGAAGCTGTTCATTCGATACGAAATGAAATCCACAAGGCCGAGTCAAGAAGGAGTGAGTCATTGCCTCCAAGCTGAGGATTAGTTTCCCCATGGAGATGCACCAAGCAACCACAATAGCTACCTCTGGACACTTATAACAAGTACGGAACTCTCAAGTAACACAAAACAACTGTACGGAGGAACAGTGAGGAAACTATAATCCAGAAACAGCAGCTGTAGAAATAAAACCCAAAAGATAACAGGATCACTACAATAGCTTGATACTGAAGTAGCAGGTTTGGCATCAAGATACCTCTTCTATCTCAAACAGGCTACTAGTCACAGACATGTACTCCAAGGAACTTCCACATTAAGACAGGCTTTAAAGATTTTGAGATGGCCTGAGGCTTCATCGGGGTGAATGTCGTATGCGGAGGGAATGCATCCAACATCAGACACACTTTTCCACTTACATAAAGACAAAATCCCAAAGAGGCCCCACCATCGTGTGGAAGAGAGGCTCCTAGTATATTTGCTGGTCCAGTATATCAGCCAGGGCAAAATCACTCTCAATACATCTATCAAATGGCTTTTGAAACACAGCCGTTTTGAAAAATTTACCTAGGTGACGTGAGGATTTTTTTTTTTTTTGAGATACACAAGTTTAGACACTTCTGTGGAATCTACTTTTGGATCCAGATTTCCCATCTTCATCAATATCAAGTTACATCACAACAACTTCCAAGTAAATTAAAAAGAAAACACTGTGTTGCAGAAACTTGGAAATAAAAGAACATATGGGCAATCACCTTTTATTCATCTTTATGTCAAATGCCAGCTAATCATTTTAGATTAAGGTCTGTGCATTTGGCTCAGATTATTTTCAGTTCCCAATTGTAGGACCATCAAGGCAACAACGTCAACTACAACATCCAAGGTTTGTTCACCTGGCTCATCTTCTGGTATTACATGGTCTCATCTGTCACCAATGTCCCTCTGATTTCTACAAAAGAACAAGCAAAGAACTCTTATGTAAAATCATGGTCATACGTCTGAGATCAAAAAGCGTAATATGTTATGTTAGAAATAAATGGGATATTGATTTTTAAGTGGACATTTTTAAATGAGAGAACAAAAAAAAAAGAATATTCAAGCTGAAAATAATTGGAACAAAAGGTCAGTTGGAATGAATGATTCACCGATTTTCATTCTACTAGATATTTATGATCACCTATTACGTGCCTTTTTGAACTAACCACTACAACAAATGGGACTGGAGTTTAGGAAAGTTACTGGCATGTTTAAATATGTTAATTTTTAAGTTGCCAGAAGTGAGTTAATTTTTTTCTCATCTTTCCTCCACTTTTATTATTTTGCAAGGGATGCAAAGGCAATGGGTTTTGGCATCGACAGAAAACACTCAGCATCGCCAAGGATGGGTCAAAATAACTGCTGAACTTCCTTTCACCTGAAAATTTCTGCAAGGTGCCAAAACAACATTTCCTGGTTGTGAAACGCCTTAGATCACAGCAACAGTTGTCAGGAGTCTGGGGGCGATTCCGTACTGGCTGGTATACCAGACCAGTAAACGTACTAGGAGCATTCCTTCCGCATGCTGGTGTGGTCCAAGGGATGGTCCGAGTGGGGTCACCATTGCGTGGAAGGGAGACGCCTAGTATGCTTGCTGATGCAGTCCAGAATCACCCTTACATCTTTACTCTGAAACTGAATATTAGTGCAAATGAGACTTTTTGCCTACCTTACCTCCTTTTGCCTATTTCTGTCAATCCTACCCTAATACTTTCAAGAGGAAGCCCCAGTATACACCATGGTACTTGCTTCCCAGAAAATGAGGTTAGGCTTGTATTTTGCTCTCATTACACCACAAGGTCTCTAGCTGCACCATGTCAAACCCCGTAAGTAGCTTCTTGCCTTTTAAACAGAAACTATTAATCAGTGTAATTGTACCAGCAATGTAGTACTAACAAAACAAGGCTTTAACCCTGCCTTATCCTGATCCCTTCAGAAGAACAGGTTTCCCTTCTTTCTCATCTGTTGTTGGGCAAAAGATATCGCCTTTCCTGGCTTTCTGGCACTTTATTTAAAATATCTGCGTGTGAGTACCTGTGCATGTACAAACGCACAGTATCTATTTGTGCATCACAGGTGAGGGGATTACAAGATGGAACCCATGAGTACAGAAGCACATGGCACCATAGTGCTCTCAGGTCTGGGTGCCCTGAGACATGGTGGTTGATCTACACCTGTTTTGGTGAAGGAGAAGGACAACAAGAAGCAGGAAGCGCAAAGACAGTGAAGCAAAGACATGTTTCTACAGCACTGCTTTGTTCCACCCTCAGCTACCCACTGCTAGGTTTCCTGCCATCCCTCTAGACCAGCGGTTCTCAACCTTCCTGATGCCGCGACCCCTTAATGGAGTTCCTCATGTTGTGGAGACCCCCAACGATGGGGGTGGGGCAGCTGGGAGGTGGGAGGGAAGGGCCGTGGGAGACTCGTCGCGACCCCCCTGAAAGGGTAGTTCGACCCCCAAAGGGGTCCCGACCCCCAGGTTGAGAACCACTGCTCTAGACCTCCTTGCTCATCACACTCACCTGAGCATCAGTCTCTCCAACTTGATTGCCAAGGCCACATCACCCTTGATGAGCAGCTTTCCAGACATGAAAGCCATGGTTGGCTTTAATTTGCCTGAAAGAAACAAAATGCTTTAGGATGCTATCAAAACCGCAAATCCCTCTACAAGTTTCCAGTGTTCCTTGAGGTAGACAATTGCTCCTCTTGCTAGTCTTAACAGAAGGCTATTCTGGGGCAGGTTATGATAGTGTGAAGCTGGAAGTTGCATCTCCCCAGACGTCTTTGTGGCTCCACACCTGTGAGTTATTTCCTCCTAAAGCCCTTTTTGTATGGATGGCTTAATGCAAATTAAGCTCCATAAAGTATATGTCTAGACTTCATAGATCTGCAC
The DNA here is from genome assembly GCA_014337955.1 of Aspidoscelis marmoratus. Taxonomy (NCBI): domain Eukaryota; kingdom Metazoa; phylum Chordata; class Lepidosauria; order Squamata; family Teiidae; genus Aspidoscelis; species Aspidoscelis marmoratus. The sequence continues at coordinate 10,170,225 of MTQE01000390.1, forward strand.
ATTAATCTAGATCAATGAGGCTATACCTTCTGTAGGGCTCTTTCTGCACTGGGCCTTATTCCAGATTATATCTCAGAATACGGACCTGCCATCCACATCTTAGTGCAGACTTTATCAGGCCCTGAGCAGGTTCTACCGTGGTCTGCAGCAGCATGATGGCAAGCCCCTAGCCCAAGATATAAACCAGAAAAAGGTCCAGTGCAGAAAGGGTCTTGGTCTACTAAGTCTCCTTTAGACACAGCGTGATCTCATTAGTGAGGCCTTTAATCTGGATCACTGATAGATACATTCAGTCCATTCAATGGAATGTGCTGCCGGAAGAGGTGATAACAGCTACCAGTCTAGATGGCTTTAAGGTAGAGTTGGACAAATTTATGGATGACAGATGTATCAATGGCTACTAGAGTGAATGCCTGGGTACATCTTTCAGGCGGGGGGGGGGGGCAGGACACTTCTAAGGCCATTTGCTAGGATTCGAGAGCAGGAGAAGGTTTGTCCTTGTCTCTGCTCGAGATGCCCATGAGCATTTGGTGGGCCACTGTGTCCGACGGGATGCTGGACTAGATGGGCTGTGGCCTGATCCAGCAGGGCTTCTCTTATGTTCTCTTATATTCTTATGTAATCACATCTACCAGTAGACCAGCATGGCCCTCATCCAGAACATGGAAGGCATGTAGACAACAGCATGCTTCCTGTGTTCAGCTCTACCAGGTTGTCTTTCAGTGGCATTGCTGAAAAGCAACCTGCAGAGGCCCTGAGGTTAGGAACGTTTCTTCCTAGCCTTTTTGTAGAAGTGGGGATGCAGTTGTGAAGCTCAGAAGAGTTTTTTGAGATCGTGGTATGGGTTGATCAGGAGGTAAGTCAGAAAGAGTTTACATGCTCCAGGAATAGAAGACACACTGCCTTTCCAAAGCTCTCAATGTCTCCTAAAAGTAAATGGGAAACAGTTTTCTTATTCATAATTCCCCCTAAAGGCTTTTCTTCCTTCCCTGCCTCTCCACGAGAATGTAAAGTGGGGAAGAGTTCAGAGGACCCACCTCCGGCCAGCCCTAGTGAGTGCATGGTGTGGAACATTTACTTCTTGCCTTCCTCAGGCCTTCACCTTTAAGCATTCAACTTGTTTCTTGCATACCAGAATTCAAATCCTCCATTTGGTCCCAGAGACTTAAAAAAATATTGTTAAGCACCTTGACTACTTTGGAGGGAGGGGGAAAGGGCAAAAATGTAAATGCAAAGATATCTTCTTTACATTTTGCATTTATTTCAGAGCAGAGGGAAGCGTTGTGGAGGCCATGGTTAACAGTGAAGCGTAGTGTGCTGAGGCCGCGGGTAACAGTGAAGAGCTCTTTCACTGAGCCAAT
>MTQE01000390.1:10174470-10184788 GCA_014337955.1 Aspidoscelis marmoratus
GTAGGTAGGTAGGTAGGTAGGTAAGTACATACGTACACATGCATGTATGTAAGTGAATGAGTGAATGAATGAATGAATGTACTCATGAGTAAATGAGTGAATGAATGAATTCTCTCCTTGGGATCTGGGAAAGCATCCTTTCTGCAGGGCTGAATAAAGGCTCTGAGAACACATCAAAGGGCACACGGTGTTCAAATGAGATGTTGCATGTTGCTCCTAAACGTACTTTTTAAAAAAGACTTTGTTAATCTGTAGATGTGATGGAAGAGGAGGAAGAAAGCTCAGGGAACATGAGTGTCTGGCTTCAACACACTCAGTTAAGCAAACTGGAAATGCCAGTTTTAGAAGGTGATGCCGGAAGTGGGGGTAGAGAACTTGCAGAGCAGGAACTTGTCGTTGCCTCTTCCAGAAAGCCCAGCAGGCCAAAAGGGAGGAGTTTTCCCTGGACTCTGTGGACAGAGACTGAGAAACAGTGCAACCCCATGACAACAGTTAAGACTATGTAGATACGATGGAAGGCTGGCAGACCTGATCAAGGAAAGAGGGAGAGGATGGGCACATTGTGTTTGGGAGCGAACAAGCCGTCAAATTCCCCCTCAGATTTCTAATGGTGTTCAGTCCAAAAATTGTGTTGCACAATGAACCTCACCACCAGTTTGGCCCTTCTCTAATACAGAAAAATAAAACATAGTCTTTCTGACAAGGTAGGAGATCACGTGAAGCATGACTTTACCTACCAACCACTGCTGCAAGGTTGTTTTCTGTCAAGCCCAGATACTAGATTCTAATAAAGATAGAACTCTTGGCTTTGCTGTGATCTTAGTGACATCTAACAGAATTTTACTCATCTTTTTATGTGTTTAAGACTCTTACCAGATAAGTCAAACTGATAAACTCCTTGGGTTGACTTTACTACATCCTGCGTGATTGCTCCTTTTATAATTTTAAATGTTTCTGCCACTGGACCTTTGTTCTCCGCAGCAATATGTACATGCTCTAAAGAGAAACAAAACATTTCAAAACAGCACGAAGGTATATAAGTTGGACATTCAGCTCAAATGGTTTAGCATGCAAATGACAGCTGCAATCTCTCTCCCACACACATATATATGTTGAAAATCAGTACATTTCTGTAATTTAAAAACTACAATTTCTGTAATTCTAAACCCCATCTTTTTCCACCTTCAAGGTATCTTACACAAAAATGCTGCCAGGGCATGGTGTGGGGGGGGGGGGAGGAGGAGGAGGAGAGTTGCTTTTCTACCCCGCTTTTCTCACCCATTTAAGGGGACTCAAAGCAGCTGACAAAGCCTTCTATTCTTCTCCTCACAACAGAACACCCTGTGAGGTAGGTGGGGCTGTGGGAGCTCAGAGGAGAGCTGTGACTAGCCCAAGGTCACCCAGCTGGCTTCATGGGGGAGGGTGCAATCGAACCCGATATTCCCAGGTAAGAGTCTGGCTCCTTAACCACTAGACCAAACTGAAGGAGCCAAGATCACTGTTGGCGGTGTGGGCATGCTATCCATCTATATAGAGTGTTGATTATATAGCTCCAAGCTTAAAAGAAGAGGAAACAAACAAAAAAGAAATAAAGCAAGAAGGTCCTCAGAAAAACAACATTATAAAGGTCCAGAGAGCGTTAAACTCTATCTGCATTTTGCTGTGGAATTTATATACTTTCCATTATATTTTGGCCTTCTTTCTCCTATTTTCTATAAAATGGTACATTACCTCACCACTGTAAGTATTAGTAAATATAGTCTTTTACACAGGCCAAATTTAATTTTTTTTCTCTTAAAGTGGTTAAATACAGCAAATGGTATTTCCCTGAAATACAGATTGGTGTGCAAAAGGAACGGACTCTACAGAACGTCTCCAGTTCAGATGTAGTTACGATGGAGGAGCTCAAAAGCATTTGCTATGAACGTAGTTAAAAGCTTTAGGATCAAAGTGGGCTTGCAAAGCTTACATGATCTTTTACACAGCAGCCATGTTTACTATGTGGACCACCTAACAAACAAAACCCTAGAAAGAAGGGGATTGATGTCAGCATTTATCTCATCTTGCCTTTCAACATCTCGATGCCCCGTATCATCATCATCATCATTAACACCATCATCATAAGGGGGGCAGGACTATGTATTGCCTTGTCAGACTACATTACATCACTATCCAACTCAATCTAATGGAAAGCACAATGGCTCCCAATTGTATCAGGCTGTACAATGACATCACGTGTTCTGACATGGTGATGCACGGCCCTATCCCCTTCCAACTCTGTAAAGACGTTTAAAGGGGGCATTCAAGTGTAAGAGGCAAGTTGAGGTAAGTGCCTAAGTTTGCTCCCTTACCTTTAGGGCTGAATTAGCCAGGGCAGAGGTTCTCAACCTGTGGGTCGCGACCCCTTTGGGGGTCGATCTACTCTTTCACAGGGGTCGTTATGAAGTAGCAACGAAAATAATTTTATGGCTGGGGGTTAGGGCCACAACATGAGGAACTGTATTAAAGGGTTGCGGCATTAGGAAGGTTGAGAACCACTGAGCCAGGGGGTCTACCTAGCAACCCTGTAGCTAGTTTGCCAGATTTATGCACCTTCTGAGCCCAAAATTTGCACATGCTTACAATTCAAGTGTAACTGAAATTCTATGAAGGGAGAAAAACAACAGGAAATCTTTAAGCATTGCTAGATTTCTGAAGGATGCAATGCAAACAAGCCTATTTTACTTACACCCTTACTATTTATTTATTATCCATAAGTTTATTCATTTGAGTATCTATATCCCACCCTTCACCCAAAGGTCCCAGGGCAGGTAATGAAAATAAAAAGATAAGATCACAAAACAGTATAAAACATATGATTAGATATAACCCTCCCTGTATCTGTATCTCTTCACATCTAGAGATTTATCTTATGGGTATGGTTGCGATGACTGTATTTTTGTATTGCTTTTTAATTATGTAGCCCACCCTGAAAGCACTGGCAGAGGGCCTGAAACTCATTGTAAATGAGTAAGAAATGAGTAAGAACCTAAGTTTTATAGGTGAAGCCTGTTAAAAATCAGTCATGAGCATGTTGTTTATTCTTCTGGACGAAAGCAAATCCCTAGCTACACCAGGAGCCAACCAGGACTGGCTGGAACCACAAAATATGCTGTGACGATGTTCCTTTCCTTGAAGCCAGAAAGATTTAGTTAGGATGGGGGCAAACAGGTTCATACCTTGTGGTTCCATTTTCATTGCTATGGTTTCAGGATCTACATCTAAAAAGAAATCGGGTAACAAAGGGTGACCTAAAAATACAAAAATAATAATAAATGAAGCAGGTATTTATTTCATACAGTCCACATTAAAACAGAACTCAGGGATCTGATATGCCTGATAATTAAAACGGGAACATCACACACATCTAAACGCGCATGTTTAAGACTCTGTAGACGGGTCTAAAAACTTGATTCACCCAGAGGATTCTCAGTCACACATTTACTCCAGTTTTCTCTGGGGCAACTCTAAGGTGTACAAATTTATCTTGGAAAACTTGTACATATGCTTTAGTTTCAAGCAGCTATTAATTCCGCTTCAGTTCTGATATTGATACATTTTACACAAATGAAAGAATAGACAGGCCAGCTAAGAGGAAAGTCCTCGAATTTTGTTTTGTTTTTTATGAGAAAAAGATTTTATGAATTCCAGAGATGTGAAAGAAGCATCAAGGCAGAAACATTTGTACAAAACTAAGGTATATTTAGTAGGGGAGTTGATTGGAGAAGCTTACATGCTGTTTAGGTTTTAGTAAAACTCGCTTTGCATGTTACTCTACCCCTAGACTACACTTTCTACCAGGTTACAACTTCCTGCTGTATAGACATCACAGGTATATATATATCAGTGTTTATACAACTGATCATACATTTACACTTGTGAAGTTCAAAAACAGTTGACCCCTTGAAGCAGTAAAGTGATGAGATCAGAAGTCTTTTTCAGACCCCTCCACCACGCTCTTTAGACAGTAGCCCAATCCTATCTCAACTGTGAATAATGCCAGTTCAAAGGTCTCTCTTCTCCAGTCTCTGAGAAACTGTTTCTCTGTTTCACGGCACAGTAATTAGTTGTTATTTCTCAAACAGGTAAGCAGCAATGCAGCAAGGACTCTCTTCCACTCTTCTGAGCTCAGCAGCATCAGTAGAACGCACAGTTACTCAGGAACACATTGGTTGTTTTCCCCCCTATTTTATGGTTCACACAATGGAGTCAAACAGAGAAACAGGAGGAATTGGGGGAAAGGGAAAGAAATACATTGCCTTGATGTATCAGTTGGACTTCGTACCGTATTGAGCAAGAATAGCTATCAGGAAGGAATTGCAATGCAAACACACTGAGGTATGGACAAAAGCACTAGAGGAGACACTGCTATTCTGATGGCTGGATTCCTAATGGGAGGAGATCCTTCTGGCATCTTCATGGTCTCTCTTGCTTTGACCACTGCTCAGTTTTGTGTCATTCACAAACTAGGCCATTTGACTACTCACTCCTGGTTCTAGATAATTTTTGTAATGTGAAAAGGCACTGGTCGTCTCGGTATAAAACCCTGGTGATACTACTTGTTACACTCTCCTTTCTGTTCCTGCAGTCTTTCATGAACATCCAAGCAGACAGCACCTACGAAATCACCCATATCATAATTTGTTGACATACTTAAAAAAAAACCTAAAAGATTCAGCAGAACTATATCTTGCAAATAGAACCTTACTATTCTTCAACAAGTTCTCTGTTTCTATTAACTTATAAGGCCCTAAATGGCTTGGGCCCCAAATATCTAAAAGAACCTGCTCATGCTATAACATCTGCCAGTGAGGCCCTCTTGGCAGTCCCACCACCTCCAGCAGTTAGGGGGGATGGGAATCTATGCAAAGACATTCTTGGTTGTAGCCTCATGTTATGAAATAATCCCCCCCCCCCGAGACATATCAAGCACGCTCACTGTATGCATTTAAGCCCCTGGAGAAGACACAGCTCTTTCCCCTGGCCTTTGGCTGAAGAACAGCATCCCTTCCGCGTGCAGGCACTGATACTGTTTTAAATAATCTATTTAAATATTTTTATGGGTTTTTTTAAAATTGTAACTTGCCCTAAGATCTTTGGGTATAGGGTGAGACAGAAATAATTAATTCCACAATTAATGTTAATGGTTTCCACTATGCTTCCAGAACTCATGCTGAACTGACATAACTTTAATTTTTTCCTCTCCTCTTGAGTCTTTTTGTTTCTTAAAAAGAAAAGTGTGTTATATGCTAGCAACCTTCAAGTCACTGGCTTTGGAAGCTTAGAATATAACGGTGGCCACTATTAATCATAGAATCATAGAATGGTAGAGCTGGAGGGGACCTCCTGGGTCACTGAGTCCAACCCCCTGCTCAAGGCAGGATCTCCTAAACCATCTCAGACAGATGGCCGTCCAGTCTCTGCTTGAAGACCTCCATCGAAGGGGAACCAACCACCTCCCGTGGCAGCCTGTTCCACTGGTTGATCACTCTTACTGTTAGAAATTTTTTCCTAACATCTAAACTAAATCTTTTCCCCTGCAGTTTCACCCCATTGTTTCTAGTCCTTCCTTGAGAGAGTGAGAACAGGGCTGATCCCTCTGCCCTGTGACAACCCTTGAGGTATTTGTAGACAGCTATCATGTCTCCTCTCAGTCTTCTTTTTGTTAGACTAAACATTCCTAGTTCTTATTTGTCAGATTCACTCCCTCAAAATAGGAGTCCAAAAGTCAAGGCTCTCTCTCAAGTTATTTGCTGTGACAAAGAGCTGCAAAGAATTCAGTCAGTTTCTCTACATTTCTCTTTCCCCTTTTTACCAAGGTGTTCGCCACCACTTTCAAAGGCTATCAGGCACCTTTAATATGGTACACTCGTACAGAAAAGCATGGAGGCGAATTTGCCATTTCAACTCAGTATACGTTTACAGAAAAGGGAAATATTTTCTGAGTACCTGGGGCAACTGCGTATACATCAAAATCCTTAATTCCTTCTTCTCTTAACAAATGTTCATCAATGACAAAGTTCCCAGTGAAGCTTTTGGGCTTTGTCAAAATGCAATATGCAGCATCTGCTAGGATATCGGTCTTCCTGCATTGTTTCTCCACACCAGCTTCCCCCAACATATCCATCGCAGAGGTGTATATAGCTGAAACAGACGTATACGTACACAAAAGAAAGAAGAGAAAATTAGCAATGACTTTCTTCCAGAGGAAGTGTTCAGCGGACAACCTTGTTTCCTCGTGATGGTCTAGATCAGTGGTTCTCAACCTTCCTAAAGCCGCGACCCCTTAATGGAGTTCCTCATGTTGTGGGGACCCCAAAACCCAGGGGCGGAGCAGCTGGGAGGTGGGAGGGAAGGGCGGCGGGAGGCTCGTCGCGACCCCTCTGAAAGGGTAATTCGACCCCCAAAGGGGTCCCGACCCCCAGGTTGAGAACCACTGGTCTAGATTCAATCAAGTGATAGCAAATTACATTACAGCAGCCTTCAGCAAACTGATCCCCCCCCCCGCCCCACACATGCTTTAGACCACAACACCCACCAGCTTTAGTCATGCTAGCTGGGCCTGATAGAAGATATAGACCAAGGCATCTGAACCACACTAACTTGCATGAAGATTCCCTATTCTAAGAACGAAGAAGGAAGAGAATAAATAACACTAGTACACTGGTATGTATTATTGCCCTGCAGAACAGGACACTGTACACACCTTTTTAGTAGAAACTAAGAAATAATATTTAAAAACCAGCATGTTTAATTCACAGCACCGCATGCAAAATTGAAATCTCATTAAAACCACACATCTGTGAAGGCAATGGATACCTGTTTGAGGCCATAAAGCATTGACTGCAACTTCTCCTTTAAATTCTTCAGCCATGCCTAACACACACATGGACATTCCATATTTAGAAATAGTATATGCTGGAACAAAAAAACAAAACTAGGTTAAGACGGCAGTACTAACTTTTCAATACACTACACAGATCACTGCATATTGCCCTGGTGTAACTCTAAGTGAAGCAGTATGCAAACACTTTTCAGACCAGAATAGGTTGGGCCTGGGGGTCTCGTTTTGGAAAGCTTTCTCCCTATCTTGCCCTACAGAGTTTTATTTAAGAAAGCCTACATTTTCATTGGTGAAATATACACATACAAGTCTGTGAATAGGGACGGAAAATGGAGGCGGTCTAGATACAGCCGAGTTCTGCTGCTTCTCCACTGTTTACCCCTGTCACTCCAGAACACTTTGGAGGATGACTTATTCTGATGTGAATCTCTCAGGATGAGTTCTACTTTACTAAATCTCACTCAGCAAGAAGGCAAAATGGGACAGCTGGACTGCCCTGCAAGATCTTTAAAATAACCACAAATATTAATTCTACTATGTACTAAAACCTCTTTGTATTGTGTTATAAAGTAAGAAATCTGCAATAATAAAAAAGGTCAAAACCTGGTAATACTGAGCAGGGTTAGCTTCAAAAATGAACTAGAAAGTCCCTTTTAACTAGATCTGGGAGATCTCTTATTTTTCTTATTTGCATTATTCTTTTTAAAGAAATGTTAATACCTGCCAGGCGTTATTACTCTAAGTGCTTTATTACTCTCCCAAAAGGCTAAAGACTGTGAAAATGGAACTGGCCTTGTCACAGATGCAGCTGAGCAGGCAATTCAACTCTTAAAATATTGCGAACCATTTATTCCTCCAAATGGCAATAAACTGACAATTAAAACCAATAGAAGAAGGGTAATTGGACTCTTCGCGCTACTTGTTAATTGAGTTGGTTCTGGTATTTCTCCTTCTATACTAAGAATTAAATTGCAGTGTTAACAGTAGATTGACCAAATGCTTCCATGTATGAAAAAGCCTGTTGCAATCTTCTGACCTTCTGTTGAGGAAGTTAAATCACACTGTCTACACTTTACAGTTTGCTGTTCTAATCATAAACACTCCAAAAATGATATTTTATCAACGCAAGACAGCCAACTATACAATCATAGAGGGGATTGGACTCAACCTGCATCTCTTATGTCACTATGCTGTGAAAAATAGGAGCCAAACATGGTAGTAAAGGGAGGTGTAAAAATTACAGAGGAATGAACTCTTCACAACCTCCTCAGCAGAGGAAGATTCCACCCACCACCAAGCCACAAGGGAAGAAATTAAATCAGTCAGCGGACATGAACTTGTTTTCTAATGGTACTCTGTTTTATCAATGGTACGCCCATTGGAATACAACAGGCTATGTGCTAAGATGTTTATTTATACAGGCCTGTCCCCATATCCACTGATCTGGAAACCACGGATCCACCTACCCATGGTCAACCAGATCAAGCCTCCCCACCCCGAGTGGCACCAATTGCGCCTTCCTCCGTAGCCACCCCAGTCAGGAATCGCAGGACACCTCACATAAATCTCACAAGATTTCCCAGAATTTGTAATATCCATGGCTTCCCATAATCACGGAAGTTCTTAGAACTTCCTACCGCCCATGTGTGCCTTTTAACAAAATCAATGGAGATGTTACATTTAATATACATGTAAAACAAACAAATAAGCAAAATATTGGTCATCGCAAGGGAGGATTACTGTAGTCTGAATAATTCCTTACAAAATCCTGAGATTTGACAGAAGGGGAAGGGAGGAAGCAAAATTAATTACCCAGGATCAAAAACAAGGATGCTGCTCATAATCTAGAAAATGACTTCCTCACTAGAGGTTCAACATGAGATCTGAAAAAATCCAGAATCCTGCAGGTTATTGAGATGTAATTTTAAAAGGTTTAATTTATGAAACAATCTCAGTAGCCAGATTAGAACCGATCGCCACTTCTCAGCCATCCATAGAAAGCTCTAATTAAATGGATTAAGGCACCTTATATTAATTTTCCAGGCCCTAACAGTGCCTTTGGGAATGGCACAGAGAAATACTGCTATACCCTAAGGGAGAGCTCAAAAAGGGTTTTCAGTGGCCCCGTGGACAACCTGAGTGTAAAGAAATGGTAAAATGTCTTCCCCATATCTGAATTTTCCAAAGTTATAGAGAAGAATTAGAAGAGTGAACCCATTTTACTTCCCCTCTACATTAGGCGCAGTACGGAAGAATTGCTGAACATAATACAGACTGAAATCAACATTCAGGATTTGAAGGTTAGAGGAGGAGGAGAAGAAAAAGTGTGTGGGGAAAGAGTCAATCTGTAAATTTATTTCACTTTGGGAGAGTCTGAATTATCAGCAAATACTAAAAATACACTTACCACAGTGATTTTTGAACCAGACGGGATTTAAATTTATTGGAGGGCTAATATTAAGGATATGGCCAATCTTACTTTTTCTCAAATAAGGAAGGCATATTTTGGATCTGCAGACATAAAGAAACAAAATAAAATAATTAATTTGCTTGCACTGACTATACACAAAAGATTATTGGGCTACTATTCCTCACTCTTTCAAGTGCATTCTGAGGATAACAAGCTTATAAATCAATTGCATTTTCTTTTCAAAAGTTCTAAGCAACTCAAATTTCTATATGGTTTTATTTCCTAGTACTGAACAGAACCAGATCAGTTGAGCACTAATAATACTATAACTCCAAGACCGTAGCTTATATTAAGATCTTGACTCTACTTAGAAATCTATTCTACACCAACTTACATGTTACACCATGTTTTCTTTGAGTTTATGTAATCAAACCTAAGGATGTTTGGCCTGTTGACCACAGATGACACAGATAACCCTGCAGGTTATTAGCTATGACTCCATAATTTACAAATGCTTTTATGGGAAGAGTTAATAAGAATAACTTGGGGTCATATTTCAATTCGTGCAGTGAGAAACTTTCATAGTATCTCCATTAAAACAACAAACATCATAGGTATCTTTCCATTAATCATAAAAGGGCACGTTGTTCCAGATGACTGAGTTACCCTGCACATGACAAGGGGATCTAGTCCTAACCCTTCTACTGGAATTCCATATTTAGTTGTAGATAATACATATCTGTCTAATGTTATAATATTAAAGATAGACTAATATATGTTGGATGTGGACCAACATGAATGTGAAACTGAATCCAGACAAGATGGAGGCACTGCGTGTCATGGAAACCCAAGTCAAAAGAGTTAGGGGGTGCCCAAGTCTCAATTTACCATATATTCCGGTGTACAAGAGGACTGGGCGTATAAGACGACCCCCAACTTTTCCAGGTAAAATACAGAGTTTGGGATATTCTCGCAGTATAAGAAGACAACACCCAGCGTATAAGACGACCCCCGACTTCTGAGAA
>MTQE01000390.1:10185544-10207261 GCA_014337955.1 Aspidoscelis marmoratus
CACACACACACACACACACACACACACACACACACACACACAGACAGGCTTTAGAACAGACTCCCAGTGGATGTACACGGGGCACCAACGTTAAACGGCTTTTGGTATCGGGTTAAAACATACCTCCCCCCCCCCAGTTCTTTAATGGTTAGCTCCCAGTGAATGTTTAGTTTCCCGCTGGGGTGGGAGAGCTATATTTTATCCTATCCAGATATATCAGTTTCGTTTTATTTTTAAAAATATTTCTTTATTTTGAAATGAAGTAAATATAATATATACCTAAGAACTTATATAAATAAAAAGCAAACAACAGACACGCTCAAGAAGCAAACACTGTAACACTTTATAAATAGAGAGTTGCACCAATATACGAGACTGAACATGAATTGCAAAGTTCTAATATGACAATAGATGACATGTGTTCCAGTCAAGAGTGTGATATTTCAGCAATTGTTTTAGTGTTTGGCCTTGCGCGATTCGGAACTAGAAACTTATCAGTTTCATGGTGGCTGGATTCCACAGTCTCTGGTACAGGGATTTTTTTTTAATTGAATGCTGTGACCTGTCCTGAGACTTTGGGTGAAGGAAAGGATAGAAATACTGGAATGAATACATATTTTAAAATGCTATCATCAACCTATTTCTGACTAACTGATCCATCCTTGGGTTGAAATCTCCTGGGAGACTCACTAATGTATGACACGGAAGCTCACTGGATGCTTCTAGACCAATCACTACCTCTCAGCCTAACCTGGACGTTCAGACATTTTCCTCCTAATCACATTCACCATCTTAAATGCTTTTGGTGATACGCATTACCACATTCAGCCTTTATACCCAGAAGGTAACACGCTGCAAAGACTATTCATTTGCTGATTTAAAATTAATTTATTTTCAACACAGACAATTTTTCTTTAAAAAAAAAGCATATATTACCCATAAGCACTTACGTAAGATAAGTTCCTCTTGTGTTAGCACTCATCATGAGATCAACCTTTTTGGTAGGTGTTTCTAGGGTTCCAGTTAAAGAAATAGCACTAGCATTGTTCACAAGAACATCTATCCCTGAATTTTTTAAAAAACAAAACAAAGCAAAGCAAAAAGCAAACACAAGATATTTAGATATTTAGATAAACTCAAAAATATTTACTATATTAACAAAATGTTTTGCTTTATTAATGATTAAAAATGTGTTCAGCACTAGGAGTGTGCACAAATATTTGAAACTTTTGAAATTCAATCAAATTCAGACATTCAACTTTGAATCAAATGTCTATACATTCAAATTTAACATCTGAGTGAATTTTTGAATCTTTTGAATCATTCATATGAATTATTCGGACATTCGTATGTGCATATATCCATACGTATACATATGTATCTGTATGCATCTTATTCGTATATGTACAATTTGTACGGATATGTATGGGACGAAAAACGGGGCGCATACGCGATAAAAATGGGATGCGTACAGACACATATGAATGTAATTATCTTCAAATATAAACTGAATATTCGTACAAATAGTTACAAATGTATTCAATTCGAATCAAACGTGAATACATTTGAATTTTAAACATTCTAATCCATTAAAATCTTCGGATATTCGATTCAAATCGAATCCCAAAAATTGCATTCATGCAAACCCCTATTTAACACACAATTGGGTGTTTTTCCACTTAGCACTAGAGTACCCATTAAGGGTCCTTCTAGGGGGTGTTTTTCCACTGTCACTAGAAGTACCCATTAAGTACCCATTAATGGGTACAAAAATGCCATTACGTGCCCATTTATGGGTACTTAATGGGTACTTTTAGTGACAGTGGAAAACACCCTAGTACTAGTGGAAAAACACCCATTAATTCATTCAAGCACTAATTTAACTTTTAACTAACTATACTGTTTAATACTGTTTTAACAGGGTATGTATTTAACGTCTTGTTTGTATACGGGTCTTTTATTGTAAGCCACCCAGAGAGCTTAGGATATGGGGCAGGATAAAAACATTTTAAAAACGTAAATTACCTCCGAATTTCTCAACAGCTCGATCAACTGCATTGGCTATCTGATCCTCTTCTCTTACATCAACGATACATGGTAAAGCCTTTCCTCCAGCTGCTTCAACTGTAAAAAATCAAGTCACATACCCACTTAAACCAAATCACAAATACAAAAAAGAACCGCATATATGCAACAATGGTATTACTAGCTAGAGTAGCACAGACTTCTCCAGATCCAAATCAGGGAAAGAACACAGATGTTCATTACAAATGGACAGAACGCTAAACATGCTTTAGCAACATGACAGTCAACAGCTCTCCCCAACACACGTAAAAGATGATCAAAAGCTTATTCGTTTTAGAGTTACTACACATAAAAGCCTTGAGCTAAATCAAGCTGTGAGGTCCCTTCGCTGGTTTCACATGTGTCTGGAGGCACCCCACAGTGTAATGGTATAACACTATCGGTGCCTCCAGACATGTGTGAAAGCAGCGAAGGGACCTCACAGCTTCGATTACCTGCATTACCCCCTGCAACTTCCCCCCTTCGAAGTAAAAAGCTGCTGATTAAACAGCAGCTTTTTAATTTGGAAATTCCAGAGATGCTGGAGGGATCAAAGCTTCCTGTCTGACCAACAGGAAGCAGCTACACATTCCTTCTGCAGCTTCCAAGCTTCCTACCTGTCTGACGGGAAGCGGCTGTTAATTCCCTTCGCAGCTTCCCATTGTCCTGTCTGTCAGATGAGAAGTGGCTGCAAAGGGAATTCACATCTTTCCTCGTGTCTGGAAGCACTCCATGATTCATCAAGAAGCAACTTATTTCAGTTATACTACAAGTTACAGATGAGCAAAAGATCCTCAAAGTCAGCAGAACCTTACGTGATTATGCATCTCTATTTCTTTGAAATCTATGCAGAGTACTTGGATGCTGCTATACAGTCAAATTAGTATTTACTGCCATGGCGTAATTAAAAGAGCCACTAAACCCTACAGCTGTGCCGGTGTCCATTCCAACATCAGCTTCAATACAGGAATTACAATCTCTGCTTGAAAAGAAACATCAGTAAAATACAAATTCCTGGATAATCAATAGGGGCAAGATCCTAACAGCTATAGTAAATGAACTGAAGTGCTAATGAGTACTTTGGCAATCTATGAACTTCCCCCCCTGAGGACTGAAGGGCAAACTTTAGTTCATCACAAATTATTTGGGCACTGCCACCACCTTTGTCTAGATTCAGCAAAAAGTAACGAGAAATAAGCCAGAAGCCAAATTTTCTCTTGTAAAATCAGCTGCCCCAATCATTGCAAGTAAAATTGCAGTTCTCATATCACAACACAAAACAGAGCATGCATGAATGCCTGCAAATAAGCTCCCTGCCTGGTTTCAATTAGCCTACCATGCTTTAAGGATGTTCAGCTGTTCAATCCCATGCAAATCCCATATGAATGCATACAAATCCCATAGGAAGCTTCGTACGAATCTATCCAAACATTCTATTCCAATTCGAATGCTCAAATTCAGCCAAACTTGTACTAATTTCAAATGTTATGAATATTTGTACTAATTTCAAATGATGTCCCTACCATGCTTTACTATTGTGAATCAGGACCATGCTGCATTATGCAGAAATATCTATCCAACACTTTCCACATCTCAATTGCAAGATCTGTACAGAGGTCATTTCAAAAGTTTCACATATTCAATTACTTCCATTATTATTTGTGATCTACCCCCCTCCCCCCCCCCCCCCCCCCCCCCCCCGGGGTCAGGACAACACAGGCTACAGATAAAAATATATTCTTAGGGACAAAAATACTAACGTGGATGCAAACACATGAGTGTAAAAAGAAAACACAAACATCAGTAAGACAGTACCTTCCAACTTATACAACTGATTTGGAAGCCTCCGGTTTCACCGCTGATTAAAGACACAGGCTAATTCCAAGGAAGCAGTAAAAATATGGAGAAAAGCCAAAGTGAGCTGCACCAGGCATTGTTTTATACCCCACTTTGCAACAACAACTGTGCCATTTAATGCTTTGTAGAGGTTTTCCAATATTAATGTCTTGGCTCTACAGAGACATTTGGTGGGGAGACACAGTATTTATGTTTTTGTACAAGAATTATTATTTTAACGCTTTTAACTGTTTTTATTCTTTGCAAACCACTTTGAGGTTACAGTTTAATGGGAAGCAGTATATAAATAAACAATTTTCAATGAATTCTGGATGCAGTAGTTTTGATTGCAGCAAGAGGCCTGCATAGTTGCAGTCAATGAATTACACATTATAACACTTCCGATTCACCCAAAACCATTTGTGACTGGAACTGAAGCATTTCAGCATACAAGGAAGAGGACACACAAGACAGCAATATAAACAAGATAAATGTGTCCATAATTGAACCAGGCAAATGTTAAGCCATTAAGTTTAATTGAAAACTATGTAGGGGAGAGAGAGACCCAAATGTCATTACAGGTAAATGTGATGGTAAGATTGCAATCCTATAAATATCTACAAGGATGGCTGATCTATGGCTCCTGCATGTTGCCTCATAAAATTTAGCTAGTCTGGCGTTTGACAAAAAATGACGGGTACTTAAATTCAACAACAGCTGGAGAAACAGAGTTTGACCACTCTGATCTACAAGGAAAAGTCAAGAGATGAACGTATATAATGTCTACTAACTGCAAACTGGTGAAGCAGTCCCTCTATTATCCCAGACATAAAACAGTGTGTCTACATCTATCAAGCCAAGAAAGACGTAGAACACAGGTGTGCCTTTAAGCACCCTTGCTTTCACACACCACTGCATCATATGTAACACACAGAGGCATGTGATGTATCAATTGCGGGGGGGAAAAAACGTTTTTGAGTCCTTTGGAATTATTTGGATTTCTCCAAAATAATTCCAGCAGCGAAAAAAGCTAATTCAATGCTGGGAATAATTAGGAAGGGAATAGAAAATAAGTCAGCAAGTGTCATTTTGCCTCTTTATAAATCTATGGTGAGACCACATTTGGAATACTGTGTACAATTCTGGTCACCACACCTCAAAAAGGATATTGTGGAACTAGAGGTGGTGCAGAGAAGGGCAACCAGAATGATTAAAGGGTTGGAACACCTCCCTTACGAAACCAGGCTGCAACGTCTAGGCCTCTTCAGTCTGGAGAGACGGCGTTTGAGAGGGGACCTGATTGAAGTATATAAAATCATGCACGGTATAGAAAGGGTGGATAGAGAAAATTTCTTTTCTCTATCGCACAACACTAGAACCAGGGGGCACTCTATGAAGCTGATGGGTAGGAGAGTCAGATCTGACAAGGGGAAGTATTTCTTCACCCAGAGGGTCATCGGCTTATGGAATGTGCTGCCAGAAGAGGTGGCAACAGCTACCAGTCTAGATGGCTTTAAGGTAGGGTTAGTTAAGTTTATGGATGACAGATGTATCAATGGCTACTAGAATGAATGCCTAGGTGCATCTTTCAGGCTGGGGAGGGGGAACCGGGGCGCTTCTAAGGCCATCTGCTGGAACTCGAGAGCAGGAGAAGGTTTGTCCTTGTCTCTGCTTGAGATGCCCATGAGCATTTGGTGGGCCACTGTGTGTGACAGGATGCTGGACTAGATGGGCTGTGGCCTGATCCAGCAGGGCCTCTCTTATGTTCTTCAAACTATGGTCCAACCATCAAAGTCATAATAATAAATTCAATCTTCTTCGACAGACACAGCCAGCATCCCAGAATGCCGTCTCTTTCTCACAACTGTATCCACTAGCAACAATGGTGGCTTGAAACAACATGGACCCTAAATACCCAAGTTGGGTCCACCATCCAAGATCTAAGGGAGGCGCTGGACAGGGCTTCCCTAAGACCTCACCAGTGCATAGGAAGGGAGGCTCCTGTTAGTTTTACTGATCCAGTTTACGAGGAAGTGCAGAATCATTTCAACTCCCAAATTATTTTAAGGTTTCAGTTCATTCATGAGCCTCTTTCAAACTTACTTTCTTCTGCAGCTGTGTAGATCGTTCCTGGGAGTGTGTGGTGTGGCACTCCAGTTTTAGCAGCAATCACGATGTTGGCCCCATCCTTTGCTGCTTTCAAGGCGATTGCTTTTCCAATGCCCCGGCTTGCACCCGTGATAAAGAGAGTGCATCCTGCTAACTTCCTAAAAATTGAAAGGGGAAAGGAATGTTACCATTTCTCATTGCAAAAAGGAATGAAATGATAAACCCAAATGAAAAGAATGATTGACTGATGAGGTTTGAGAATATTAGGGTTTTTCCACCAATATCCTATGAAAATGAAGTTGTAATCAGACATATTTAACCCAAAGCCAGCAAAACCATATTCCCATAAGGTTGTCAAAGCATCTAACCCAGGGTCTCTATACACAATTATTAGCTACTATAAAAATGATATTCTGGCCTGACCTTCCACAGAACAGGAACCTACTTCTAAGAACTAAATAAAGCTGGCACAGATTTGTACACTCCCCAAATTCACTGCAAAACTGTGAAATGTGATATTAGACAGCAGTTCAGCGATGCATGCACTTTAAGCTCCAGGCTTGCTAGTAATATCCCTTAATATATATAAGAAAAAGAAAATACCACAGTTTTAGAAGTGTGCCTTGCAGGGTTTGTAGGAGTTGTCCAATAACACAACAGAATGTAATGGTTATAAAGATTTAATTACACATATAATTGGACCTAGTTTCAGTTTTTTCCTACAATGATAGAAGATCTATAAAAGGTGTTTTTGCCCAACTGACGTAGAAGATAACTGCTGTTAACAAAAGACATCAATCATTCCACGGTGTAAAACACACTTAAAATGAAATCAATACATTTATTTTTTTATAAAATGTGTATCACTGAACTCATAAGACTGAACATGCATTTTTAAGAGATGTACATGATAATGACTAATTAAATGTACTAAAAAAAATGAAACTTTACTGAAAGTTTTGATTGGAGTCAAAATTACATTTACAACTTGTGCCCATTTTTAAAATCCCTGGGCAGTTCACAGACAATAAAAATGAAATCATGACAATAAAACAAGTTTTGTATGACTACAAAAATAATAATCCACAGTCAATAAAAGATACTTTGTCAGCAACCACCAAATAGCTCAGGGTGCAAACCTGTGTTAAATTGAAATTATGTATGTCCAAAGAGAGGTGATACTATTTATTGGGCACCACAATAGAAAACTGCCCGCCCCCGCAGTCCATGTCAGGTCTGGTGCCATTACCACAAAACCCTATTTGCAGATTTCACAAAATAGACAGATGTAGAGGTAAATAAAAATTCCTTCAAATAAGGGTCCCAAATTGCTTAGGGTTTTATATGTCAGCAGCAAAGCTTTGAACTTGGTTCAGGTCCTTTCTGCACTGGGCCTTATTCTGGATTACATCCTGGAATAGGGACCTGCCATCTGTATGCTAGATTGACAATCAACGCAATCCCTTGAACAAGACTTTTCTTGGAATTCCCAGTTTGCTGATATTTTTGAAATACCTAGACTTGCCCAATGCTTCATTCAAGTATGTCTTCCTTCCATCAAAATGCCTTTATGGCTGCATTTCCACTGGCCCTCTGGTCCAGCCTGAATATGGGTCAAGGGCCCACCATCCTGACACCAGGATGGGATTTCCCATTTCTCCAGACTTAATATCTGAAAATCCGGGGAATCATTATTTGGATTTTAACAGGACTCACAAAGGAATCCTGTTAAAATCCAAATATGTAGGTAATGGGAACACCACCCACGGCCCCGTTCTGTCGTTGTCCCCCACCGCCAGTCTCCCGCACCCCATTTCATCATCTCCCGCCCTTTCCCCCCCACCCTGTTTTCTTCTTCTCCCGCCATTTCCCCTATGCCTCGTTTCTCTGTCTTTCTCTCAATTACCTTTCTACACATAAGATTAAAAGTAGGCCAAGACAAGATTCTTCAAACTACTCTCGTTCTTTTTAATTGGGTCTACTGACCCCCATGACCTTTAATTAAACTTCCTGTGGCTGAAAGACTACGGAAAACTCAAGTAAATCCCTTAATTATGAGAGAATAAATGTATTCTTCAAGTATTGCCCAAGGAAGCAGGAATGTTCAAATATTACAGTGTCTCCAAAATCAAATTACAAGAACAAAGGCACCTTTGACCTTCCGAGTGAATAATCGTAGGTTTTGATCCATCGCTTGCCAGAAAAAAAATTGTGCCCCGCCTAAAAGAAACTGGAGAATGGCATGAAAAAATTAGTTGTATCCAAGCAGAACATTTTCCAACTGTATCAATTTTAAAAAAAAAATCTGTGCTTTCAGTATGTGGCAATTTGCAGACCCAGCGATCCTGCAGTTACATAGCCATGGCTGTAAGCTCCAACAAATATACAGCCAAAACAAGTTAGACCTTGATATAACTTGTTTTCCACTTACCTACTTAAATATACTCAATTTTCCCCCTTTGTGAATGTGAAGTACTTCACTAAAGTACAGTACATGATCACTGATACTTCTAAAACCTAAGCTAATTGAGTAAGCAATTTCATTTCATACCCTACTGCTCTGTATACGTCTACAGAACTGCATTGAGCAACCTGGCAGTATTTATGGAGTCAGAAGTGATTACAGATTTCAACAGTATAGCACATAGAGTACCCTACTTGTATTGTGTAGGATGATATATAATAGCAGCCAAACACCAATGCCTAACAGTCATAAGATGCAATGACTAACTTCTGTAACTCTTTTAATCAAACAGGAATTTTTCCATAATAAACTACTATAAGATTTGAAATACATGGCTGTCATTACTCAGAACCTTTTATAAGACACAGTACTGCATGCCTAAGCATGCTCAGTCTAAATGTGCTGTAGCAGAAAAAAATAACTGCTGCACTGTTTTAATATTAAGAATAAACAACTTCTTGTAGAAAATGCTTTTAAAGGCACAATAATCAGTGTCTTATTGGTGTCTGTCTTTGAAAATAAGAAGCTGGTCTTTAACTACCACGGATTATTTATCTGTCTAGGTTAATTCTAGGCTCCCTGGTTTGCTTTTTTTAAACCTACGTCAGTGTGAATGGGGTAACTTTCTACCCCAGCGAAGTGAATGTTTAGAGATATGCAACCAAATTTTACAACACACCCACCCTACCAAAAAAAGTCTCTTAGGTTATCAATCCAATATTATTTGGCTGTGGGGATTAGAAACATGTGAAACACAAAGCAACCCCATCTTCCTCACACTGCTTAATTTTTAACTTGTATCGACAAGGGTTAATCCATGATTGAACCTGGGACTTCATGAAATACATGCACTCAGTTACTGATTCATTATGTTTCCTCTTCTCTTTATTTGTACATGACATGGCGCACCTACTAAGCATTCATTTCTAGGGTCAGGAATATAAACGTTCTTCCTGATCAAAACTAACACCATGACGTTTCATATGAAAATCCAGCTGTGGTCCTAAACCTTACAACTCAATAAATTGACAATAGCTATTTCTATCCTTCCCCATTCTCTGTGTGAATGAGCACATGGAAGGACGTTCTCCTGCCCCAAAACCAACACTGATCAAGAAACGACACAACTGGGAATTACACAAGTATTATTTAGACCTTCCCTGCGTGTCCTACGGAGACAAACAATAAAGATAACTGTGTAGAAGAGGAAATCAACTACTAGAGCCACTAGTAGGGCAAAGTACTAGAGACAGCTGTGGCTGTCCAACTGCAGGCGTGCTTGGAGGAAGCTGATTATCTAGACCCATTTCAATCCAGCTTCAGGCCTTGTTATGGCACAGAAACGGCCTTGGTTGCCCTGGTTGATGACCTTCTGCGGGAGAGAGACAGAGGGATTGCAACCCTGTTGGTTCTCCTGGACCTCTCGGCGGCTTTTGATACCATCGGCCATAGTATTCTATTGCACTTGTGGGGTTCCTCAGGGGTCAATCTTATCTCCCATGCTTTTTAATATCTATATGAAGCCGTTGGGAGAGGTCACCAGGAGATTTGGAGTGAGGGGTCCAAAGGCAATATGCAGATGATACACAGCTCTATCTCTGTGCCATCTGAATCAGGAGGCTGAAGTGCTTGACAGGTGCCTGGAGGTAATGGGCTGGAGGAGAGCCAATAAATTGAAACTGAATCCAGACAAGACAGAGGTGCTGTGTATCACAGGGTCTTGGGTCCATGTAGCTGGGATACACCCTGTCCTTGATGGGGTTCTAATGCCCTGGAAGGGATAGATGCAAAATTTGGGGGTGCTCTTGGACTTTATGCTGATGCTGGCAGCTCAGGTGAAGGCCGTGGCCAAGAGTGCCTCTTCCTAGCTACAGCAAAGATGATTTGGCCACAGTTATCCATGCTCTGGTAACCTCCAGACTAGACTACTGTAATTCACTCTACATGGGGCTGCCCTTGAAGACTATTAAGAAGCTGCAGCTAGGGCAGAATGCAACAGCTAGATTGTTGACCGGGACAGCCGGCCAGATGCACATCACACCAGCCTTAAAAGAGTTGCACTGCCTGCTGATTCACTTTCGAGCCCAATCAGGCCTGATTTAATTTGAATTCATTAAATGACTTGGGCCCCAAATATCTGAAGGAACATCTACCTGCCCGTGCCTGGTCCTCCTGGTTGTCCCACCATCATCAGCAGCAAAAGGGATGGGCAGTTGGGAGAGGGCCTACTCAGTGATGGCCCCTAGGCTATGGAATAGTCTTCCCCTTGAGGTGTGTCTATCACCTTCATTGTACACATCTAGGAAGGCAGTGAAGACACACTTCTGTGCCCCAGCCTTCAGTTAAATGGGAATACGGTTTCCCTTCCCACTTGCAGATGCTACTGTTTTAATACATACTGTTATTGTTTTAAGGATGTTTGATTTTAGATGTTGTTATCCACCCGGAGACCTTTGGATATAGGGCAGGATAAAAATGTAATTAAATAAATACGACCTTGTCATGAGAAGATGAATAAAAGTGAACCTTCAGAAGTTTCTCATTCCCATTAGAAAGTACAACAGCTCTGTGCTTTAGATTTTTTTTACCCATATAGAAATGACCTTAGAGCAACATTCCTACATGGTTAGAACATAAAAATGTAAGAGGTGCCCTGCTGGATAGGGCTGCATCTAATCCAGCATCCCGTGTCACTGGGATCCACTAACTGCTTCTGAGTCTCTCAAGCAGAAGAAAAAGGCAATACTTTCACTTGCTCTTGACTCTCTGCAAATGGCCTTTACAGGTAAGGGTTCTATGCACTGCACAAAGCCACTTTCTTCTCATTACTTAAGCCACAATAAGATGCCTCATCTCAAAGCCGTACCCTATACATTCAAGTAATATTGACATTTCCAATAAACAAGCAGTTGATTTCCAAGTTAACTGCATTTGGGAAAATGACGAATAAGAGTTGTAAGCAAGAACCTTTCCCTCCTAACTTTCTCCAGGAACCAGAAGTCACAGATACCCCTGAATAATAATGCCCCCCCCACCTGCACAGGGAACAAATATTCTAGTTACTTGGTAACACTTGTCCTCTGTATGTTTTACTAAAACTAAGGACGACAAGGCACCACAGCTAATTTCAAACATAAATTATTGATTTAAAGTATTTCTCTACCTCTTTCTATTAAAAGTATAATCTCAAAGTGATTTACAAAACATTATTTAAAGCACGTATCTGCCACACTGTATTCAAAACCCAGTCAGTCAATTCCATTCAATTTGCAATCTTGAAAATGTGGAATATCTTCTCTATTTTCTCCAATCTACTCCTTGTTCTTTAAAACACATCCATGTTTACTATCTATACACCGTTACATTTTCTTTCCCTAAGAAGTATTCGGTAGTTTTTCTTCATAAGGATAGCTTTGCAATCTACTGATCACTTTAATTTCTCTATTTGGTACTTTTATCTATCCTGCGATTTCATTTCAACTGAAGCAACACAAATAGGACAGAATAATATATCCCAACTCTCACCCACAAGTAAAGATGCATATGCAATCTAGTTCAGCAAAACTCCTGGCAACTTTATAGACAAATCCACACAGTTTTCATGGGAACAATACTATACTGAAATGGTTCGTCAAGGTCTGGTGTAGGGCTCTCACTTCCTAGTTGGTTACCAACCAGGTTCAAGATTGCTTCTCTTCTCAGATCAGCGAAGGGAGGTCCAAATTCTGAGGCCACAAAACGTTCCTACACTACGTGCTTATAAAGCATCATGAGTTATTTTAATTCATTTCTTAATTATTTCCAACGCATTACCTTCTCCCCCAGTCTGATAGAGCAACGTGGCAGTTTACTGAGACTCAACCTGAAGGTCATATGATAAGTTGCAACTTCAGAAGAGATTCCCATTGAACTATATTTAACAGTGTAGTCACTGCTCACTAACCAGTCCGCAGACCTCTTCTTCCTGCAGGATTTTGAGCATTCAAATTCTCTGGTTTGACACCATCAACGTTGCTTGACCCTCCGGTCCGCTTTCCTGGGCGTTGCAGGACAAAAGCAGGACCTGGCCCACCAGGAGCACATTAGAGGAAGACAGACTGAAGCCCCCACAATCTATACTTTCCCACCGGAGGTTAAGAACGACTGTATCCGGAATAAAGCATGAATGCCCCGGAACAGCTGTGCTTTCATTCCATATATAGCGGTAGGTTGTAAAGCTGTAAATTTTTCAGCTGCCCTCTACAGAGGTTGCCCTTTATCACCCAGGATTTAATAGTCTTATCCTGCGTTTTCTTCATCTGTAAGTATTTCTGAAGGCAACCGCCCCCCTGCAACCTGTTCCTTTTATACACGTGGAGGAAGCCGCTCCAGGAACTGATGATTCTCCAGGCAGCTTAAAAAGTGTAATTAAAGCTATCTGGGCTGTGGTCACACCTAAGTTTTAATCCAGCTTCAGTCCACTTTCAGAGCGAGAGAACACATCAGCAAAGTGACCAGTAATTTCCTTTCCACATTCTCCCCTAAAGGTGAATTTTCTGAGTTCTTTAACACCGAAAGAAAACCGCTTGTCACTCAGCTGAGGTGTTCACTCTCGCTCTGAAAGTGGAATGAAGCTGGATTGAACCTCAGGTATGACCACAGCCGTACATTTCAATCTGGCTTCAGTCCACCTCCAGAGCGAGGGAAAACGTCAGCAAAGTGGCCACATTTTTCAGTTAATAAACACCCAAAGAAAACGGCTTGTCACTCAGCTGAGGTGTTCACTCTTGCTCTGAAAGTGGACTGAAGCCGGATTAAAACTCGGGCGCGACCACAGCCACGGAGAAGCGCCGGCTGCAACGGATGCCTGTGGAGCCGTGACTGGAAAAGGGGGCTCTCGCGGGTCCTTGACACCGGCACCCGCAGACCACGCTCGGAGGCGACCTGCACGTGTGAATGGACGCGTGTCTGCCCCCCTCCTTCCCTCCCCCCCCCGTGCCCGGCGGGGAGAAGAGAGCCGCCGAGGGGGCGCCGCCGCCGCTGCTTACCCCGTGTTGGGAAGCATACCCAAGTCCGAAGGGGGCCGCTGGACGGGCAGCAGCAGAGCCCGGGCCCGGGCGGGAAGGTGCCTCGCGAGGCCGCTCAAACGCCGCTGCCCGGAAGGCTCAACTGGGGCCACGGACGCAACAATCGCAGCCGCCGCTCAGGCGACCCCGCCCCGCCCGCCCCGCGCGCATCGCTGCCAGCCGGGGGCGGGGCGGAGGAGGAAAGGAGCCAGAGAAGGGAGAGGAAAGCGCCCTAAGCCCCGCCCCGTTTGGTAGTAAACCTGAGAAATTACTCCGCCCTCCGCTGATCAGCCGGACCTTTTTATTTTTTTTTAACACAACTTCCCTGCTGGCCGAGAGCCCTTCCCTCCCTCCCTCCCTCCCTCCCGGCGTCCGTAGCAACCGCTCCCTCCCCCTCCAGGGGAAAACTAGGCGAGGAGCGACGCCTTTGATGTGATCAAACATGGCTTCCGGATCCTCGCTCCCTGCGTGCGTGGGATCTTTGGGGCCCCGCCCACTCAACGCGGCCGTACTACTTTCTATTGGTCGGTCGGCACGCGGGGGGCGGGATCAGCGGCTGAAGGTCAGCTGCGCAGGGAGGCCCCGGACAGGGGCGGGGCGGGGCGGGGCGGGGCGGGGCGGGGCGGGGCGGGGCGGGGCGGGGGAAAGGATTCGACCAGGTCTGTGTGCGCGTGCGTGCGTTTTTAAGGGCGGCTACAACTCTATACAGTCCCCTTTGGCCTAAGGATCTTGGGACTTGTAGTCCAAAAGAAAGATGCGCACGCTATGCGCTATGAGAGCGCCGCCTTCTCCCATACAGACCTGCCCGGGCACTGAGACCTCAGGGACAGGGGCTTCTTGTAGTTCCTTCCCTTTCAGAGATGCTAGGCATAGGGAGTTGCAGCAGGGCCTTTTCTGTGGTGGCCCGTAGACTCTGGAACAGTCTCCCTCTTCATTGTATAGTCTTCAGCGCCTGGTGAAACCACATCTTTTTGCCCAGGCTTTTGCTTCTTAAACAGCTGCCCTGTTAGGGAGGGAGGGACGGGGTTATATTTTAATTATGTTTTACTATTTGATGGGTTTTAATTTCATTGTAACTCATCCTGGGACCATTCGGAGAACAGCAGCATATAGATTTTCTCAATATATGCCATGGAGGGCCTAAATGAGTTTATTATTCCTGTTAACTTTATTGAGAATGTATTGTTTTATTTTTGCTGAAAGTAGGCAATGGCAAACTATTTCTGTACCTATATCAAGAAAAGTGCCCTTGCAGTTGTCCTTGGAATCAACCAGGAGTCGCCACAACTCAGTGGTATCCAACAACAAAAAATATTTTCACTATATTTGTCTCTGTAGCCACCCTGAGCTGTGTTGAGGAACTTTGTGGTATATCTGTAACTTACAAATACGTTTGCCATTTGATCTGCATCCTATTCATGTTGTTGTTGTTAAAAGATAGGCTGCAGTCAGACATCACTTATTCCACTATATTTGGATATTCTGGAAGCAAGGATATTCCAGAATATCCAATTATAGAAAAATAAGTAGGCAATGTCCAGTGTAGCCGAAGTGTTAGCCAGTTTGGTCTAGTGGTTAGGGAGCCGGACTCTGATCTGGGAATACTGAGTTCAGTTCCGCCATCCCCATGAAGCCAGCTGGGTGACCTTGGGCTAGTCACAGCTCTCTTCTGAGCTCTCACAGCCCCACCTACCTCACAGGGTGTCCATTGTGGGGAGAGGAACCGAAAAGCTTTGTCAGCCACTTTGTCAGTCCCTTAAATGGGTGAGAAAAGCGGGGTAGAAAAGCCAACACTACTACTACTTAGGAAGCCTCTTCTCAGTTCACTTGGAATCCTGCAATTGTTCTTTTGCTGTCCCTGCCAAACCGCAGGAGTCAATTCCATGGAAATCCCAAGTTCTTAACTTCATCTAACATCTGTTCATATAGTTGCTTCTCTTTGAAATTCTCCCTTGTGAACAAAGTGCCTGCTCCTTTCCCTTCGTTTCTCCCCCCACCCCATGCTTGCTAACATACTGGTATTTTGCAAACAGGTGACAGATGAGGTGAGGGAAGTGATACGATAAGAAATCCGGCATCATTGCTCAATTTCTCACCACGTCACTATATTACAATATATCACCTTCATATCCCAACATTATATTGGGACTGCCACCGATATGTGTCACAGTCTCAATATAATGCTGGGAGAGATGCTGTGATTTACCTGCGTCTGAAGGACCCTCGAGCCATAGTTTGAGGAGGCCCTCTTATGAGGAAAGCAGAGGAGTTTAGGTTTGAACCTAATCAAACCATTTCCATATCCCTAACCAACCAGTGAAAATAGAATTTGTAGCCATCGATATTTGTAACCATTAATGTAAATCACAAAGGGCTCCTAAATTAAAACCAAATAAATTCAGATGTCTAATTTTACTGGAGGCAGATAATCAGCTGAAAGAGATTTGGTGGTCCAATATGACTGCATCTAGATGTTAGTTGCTTATTCTGCAGCATTTGGATATTCCAGAATAAAACATGTATATTCATGAATATCTAAATATAGCAGAATAAATAGTTGAATCTGCATCCAGTCTATTATACTGGTGGCATAAAGCTTCTCTTAACAGTAGAGATTTACAAGATTTAGACAAGTAAGGAGCATAATAGAAAAAATGCTCAGAATTATCAAAAATATGACCACATAAAATGTATATTCAGATGTATACACTGAGTACCGGTACAAGACCCTGCTAGACTTTCTATTAACATCAAAATGCTGTTTTGCAAAAGGCTGGAAAGACAATTGTTATGCATGCATCTTAGCTTCTGGGGAATATATTATTTATCAACAGAAGAAAATGAGTCGTGCTGCTTTTACTGTCTCTTTCCAGGACCTTTGGTCTCCTTTATTAAACTACTTGCACAACATGGACAATGGATTTTTTCATCTAGCCCTGTTCTTTCAATACTGTTGTCCTTATATTTGATCCGTATTCATTTTCTTAATCTGTAAACTTACCCTGGTTTAGAAAGAATATTAGGTAGTAACGTACTGAGCTCATTGTATTTTGTGAAGCTAAAAGTTGTATCAGTTTTAATATTGTTCACTGTAAAATTTAATGAAAGGTTTTTAAAAAGTGCTTGCTTCCATGACTAGCAGTCTAAGGTCTCGGTATTTTAAAAACCTTTTAAATCCTAGATCTGCTTTCTTTTTCCATTCCCTCCTTTTTCTGGAAGAGGAACTGAAATCTTGCTTTTCTTAACAGTGCTGTGCCAATACACTTTTTTTTCAAAAGGTTTACATGAGCATTTTTTTAGCTAGGAGCAGACACATTTCATATTTATTGCTGCATCAGGAGTCAATTATGAAACAAACATGTATAAAAACCACTGAACTTACCAAATAAAGTATTTTTTTTAAGTGGCAATTTTTAATTTTCATACCCCTGTGTGCAGAGTACCAGAGTTCTTCTCCCTTTTGTTCCTTTTATGTAACCCCACCAATGTCATAAAAGCGTTTGGAATATTTTAATTTAGGGTAGAATATGTTTCAGGAAATAAAAGAATAAAAGTAGGTGTAAACATTACTACAGGTTTGTATTTTTTTTAACGATAAAAGGATTGTTTGGAAAACAACGTTACCAAATCTGGATATTCTCAAGCACCTTCAGTGAAAATGTATCATTTTTATCAATGTTACTTTGTTTGGTTCTCATGGATGCCTTTTTTACTGGCAAATTAAGAGCCAAACAACATTTAATTCACTCTTCCGAATAATATTTTTCATACTGAGCAGCCAGTGAAATTTAACAAGGAACTGATAGAGAGCAAACGAAGTACTGAAATTTAAATAAACCATGCCCAGGTCTCAGGGAGAGTGACTCACCTTCACCATGTATGGAAATAATAGCCCATAATTGTCTGTCTCAGATCACATCAGTGAGTCAGGGTCAGAGCTAGGAGTAGAACATTTGGCATCTATTTTTCTTCCACTGCAGTCACAGAGTCTCCCTCAAGGGAAGGAAAACAGACTCACAGAATCGGAAGGGGACAGTTAGCCAAAGTACATGACAGATACGGCTGAGTATACCATCAATGACAGTTTTATAAGCCAAGACCTTTGCAGACGTTTCACAGTTAAGGTCAAGGTTCTTTCATGCTGTTGAGACTAATGCAAAGAAAACATTTCACAATTCTGTAGAGTCGACTGCATTGTTAAGATTAGTAATTTGTTTATTAGTGGGAATGATAAAGCATCCTTCCTGTGGAATTTGGAAGAAAACATAGCAGTCTGAGATGCAAACATAGTTGCAGCCATAATTTCAGATGAGGCTCGTGACAAGAGATAGGGGTTGACGAGAAAAACGGGTGCCTTGTTTCTCTTCTCCTTTGACCTAGTTTATGCAATCTGAGAAAAGCGCACACTACTACAGAAATGTGAAAACTAGTGGTCTTGTGTTTCCCAGCCTCCATAGGAATAAAGTATTTCATTGTTTTAAAATATTAAGAAGCCAGTCTTCTACAGTGGACTTTGCTGAATACATCCAAGGTGTTTTCAATGACCCACTAGGTCTTTGTGCAATTTGTGGCTATTTGTATGACATGTGATGCAAACAGCTGGTTACAAATTACAGGCCCTTTCTTCCATAATCTGCCCTCAAAGCTGACTCCCCCCTGCTCACACTTTTTTCAGTCCTGAGCATGAGATGCAGTCCTGTAAAATTTAAAAGCTGTTGCACTTTTTAAAAATAACTTGGGAGTGCAATCCTGAAACTGGCCGCACTTGCAAAACCTGTTCCTAACCCCATTGAAGTCAGAGAAATGGGCTAAAGTTGCTGTGTGAAACCGCAGGGGGAGGGAGGGGAAGAAGAAATGAAAATTACTGAAAGTTTGCCCAAAGACTAAAGCAACCCTGGTGCTTCTAAGGAGGATCTCCCTTTGCTTGACCCTGTAATCTTGTTTCCAGGGTTAACATTAGCAGCCATGACTAGGGTAACAGAATCTGAAACTGAATTTGTTGCAGGCTAAACCACTGATGATGTCAAATGAAACAGAATCAATGGCCTTTGCCTATTCCAAACTTTTTCAGCCTGCAGGTTCACAGTGCAACTCTAACATTGTTTCTTCTTTCTTCTTCTAAATAAGCCAACAGATCTTTCATATTAGTGTTTGTTTAATTCAAATTAAATCCTTTTCTCGATATAATCAAAAGTTGTCCCCAGAACCTACAGATGCTACTTCTAGTAATTAACTTTTTTAAGCATGTAAAAACACAGTTTCCCCTTTTTATACTCCCACTGACTATAGAAATGTAACCTAGCTGAGAAGGGGTATACTCCAGCACTCTTTTCACAAGCAGAGACAAGTCTGCTTCCAGAAACCTCTCTCCTGGTTGAACCTTAAGGGCTCAGGGAGATTAACATCAATGTTTTATATTTTTGAAACATTTGAACATGTTAAATAAAATGAAGTGCAAAAGCCTGTCCCCCTTTTTGAAGCAAAATGGAGTCTTTAAAAAACACAAAGCTCTTCTGCAATCACTGATGAGGACAAAGAGACTAGAATATGTGTGCAAAAGATAAAATGTGCTGATTAACTAGTTTCTGGTGTAAAGTAAGCAAAGCAATGACAAGTATGCAGCCTTCACAGCAATAAATTCCAGATAAGGGTAGTTTGGGTTGAAAGTAGCATCCTCTCTCTCAACAGATAATTTAAAAATTCTTCTGAACCAGGAAAAAAATCTTTGAAGCAAACAGCAAGCATGACCTTTTGCATCTATGCAAAGCTTTCCTGTATACTGAATTTTCTAGAGGTTTTAGACACCTTGTAGTCGAGCTGATTCCATGCTAGGCCAGTCCTGGGTAGAACTGAGTGACAAAAGTTCCTGGCTTCCATAGTTACCAACACAAACTATTTCAGCTGGTGCCCAGAAGCAGCCCACTTCCAGAGCTGCTTCCAAGCGCCCAACAAAATAGAAGAATTGGCTTTTCTGCCCTGCTTTTCTCACCCATTTAAGGGGACTCAAAGTGGCTGACAAAGCTTTCTATTCTTCTCCCCACAACAGTCACCCAGTGAGGTAGGTGAAAGAGAGTTGTGACTAGCCCAAGGTCACCCAGATGGCTTCGTGAAGGAGCACACAATCAAACCCAGTATTCCCAGATAACAGTCCAGCTCCCTAACCACTATCTCAAACTGGCTCACCAAATATCTCCAAACTTCTTGACTCTGATATATTGGCTAGCCAATCAAATGTCACTTGCACATGAGCAACTAGTCTAGAATACCACCGTGGAATTCACCCAGGCTATGACACTATTTTTGCACTGCAACCTGGTCTAGCTTTCAACCAGAAGGTGGGCCTATCACTAGACTGGTCTGCAATGTTACCAGTCCAGAGATGCCTACGCTGCACCTGAATACCACAGTCCAACACCCAATGGTGAAATATTTACTTGTTTACATGGAGTCTTCCTGCCCTGAGACTGATGAGATTATGCTGATTTGTGGTATAACCAGCAAAGCAAACTAGATTTTTAGAGGCCAGCAAAGAGTCTTAGAGAGACATTGTGTGTGTGTGTGTGTGTGTGTGTGTGATGGCCAACACAACTTGTTTATTTGTCACATTTGCCTTGTAAAGCTAAGTAGGATCTGGTGTGTGAGATCAAGTTCCATTGCTCAAAATGGTCACTTATCCCTCCATAGCCTGTTTCCTGTGCTTTTAGCTATACAAGTGTACAGATGGCATACTTCAGACATACTTCATAACAGAGAAAGCTGTCCCCAAAGAAGTGTGAAATAGTTGCCTCAAATAATTTCTCCCTGCCTCATTGAACGGCTTGTTTGCCTGCAAACACTGGACCATCTGTTTGTTACTGTTTCAGGGCTGACGCCACCAGTTGCTACAACTTAGGGATGGAATTTTTTTTTATAACAGCTGCATGATCCCACTCACAGATATTTGGGGTGTTCATCATTTTAAATCCCAGCAAGAGAAAAGGAAATGCAACACTTTGAGCAGTTTTCAAACTTCCATCAGAGCTGGTTCTGGACTGCCTTTGATATAATCAGTCGGAGCATGCCTTTCCTCTTCAACGGTGTGTTTCGCCTGCAGCATTCCTCTGCCCCCAGTTCTTCTGGGCAGATACAGCCTGTCAATGTCACTGCAGGGGTGTAATGCCTAATGGATAGTCATCCGTTTCCTTGTTTTTCTGCCCAGGTTATCCAACTCAGCTTGTGTCCAGTTGACTATTCCAGCAGTATATCATATGGCAAGTATGGCTCGGGTATTAATGGCCTTGATGGTGTTTCCACCATTCAACTTGTTCTTTAATATTTTCCTGACCTGTTGGACATATTCTTTGCTGATCACATTTTTCACTTGCCCATGCTTTATATTATCCGACTGCAGTATTCCCAGATATTTATCAGCCTCAGGCTAGTGGCACTTAATGACTTGCCCACTGGGCATTTTGATACCTTCACTGTCTGTGAGTTTTTCTCCTTTCTTCAGTGCCACTCTGAGATCTGTACTGAAGATGCGAACTGTGTTTGTCAAAGACAGGATCTCCATTTCAGTTTTTCCATAGAGCTTCAAATCATCCATATATAGCAGGTTGGAAATTTTCTGTGAGTCTCTGGATATTTGATACACACGGTTTGTTTTTTGCAGAATTGTTGACAGTGGAATCATTATAATGACGAAAAACCAGAGTGTCACCCTGAGTCACCCTGGCCCGGGGCAAGCTCCCTTTGGGGCAGGACCCCTTCGGAGATCGAAGCTCGTGGCTCCGGTCTCCGAAGGCTTCCCCCTGACCCCGATCGCGCCCATCTGCGGGGTGTAGGCACCTGGATCTAGTTCCTGCTTGTCCAATAGGGGGTCACGGTGCGCCACATGGTGTGTGCTCCAGGCATCCTGGGCTCAGTACGAGCCCGGACACTGAAGAGGTAGGTGTTCCAGAAAGGGGCGAGAGGAAGCCGATCTTGGTGGCTCCCCGACTCTGGCAGCCGCAACAGGGTTGCCGGGGCCGGGAAGGACCCACATCCCCACACGCAAGGCCATCGGCAACCTTGTCCGGCCGGCGATTGCGCAGGCATGCCGGCCCTGGTAGATGGCAAAGGGGACCTACGAGTTGGTGGATCCCCTGTCCCGTCTACTGGCGTTGGCGCACCTGCGCGATCGCCAGCCCAGCAAGGTTGGTGATCAGCGCAGCCCCTGTC
>MTQE01000390.1:10207375-10230954 GCA_014337955.1 Aspidoscelis marmoratus
TGGCTGTCAGGGAGGGAAGCGTGTGCGAACGCTTCCCTCCCCGAATGGCCGGGGACGCTTGGAACGTGCACGGACGGATGCAGAGCACTTTAGAGTGCTCTGCATCTGGAACGTGCGGAAGACAGTCCGGAACGGGCTGGGATGCAAAGCCGGCCGCGGCAATGCGAATGCCGCGTTCCGGGCTGTCTTACGCGCATTCCAAAACCCCGTGTGCGAAAAGGCCTAAGGTTTTGCAAGTGATGCGATGAACCTGAAAATGGACGAGATGGCCTGTATGTTGTATCTGTGCCCCCCATAGCTGCTGAGGAAGGAGATGTAATCTCATCTCTGAAGAAGGCAGTGGTATGCCCCTTCCTAAAGAGCCCATCCTTGGATCCTAGTCTCCCAGAAAAAAATGGACCTAATTCCAACCTTCTTAGGGAAGGCTCTGAAGAAGTTGCTGGGCAACAAGTACAAAGAATCTTGGAGGAAGCAAATTTCCTAGACTCTTTCTAAACTGGTTTCAGGACTGGGCATGGATGAAGAATGAAGGGCAGTCGCGGTGCCAATCCAAGCGCAGGCAGGCTACCTGGTCGGACAGAATGAGGAATGCCTGACACAAGCAGCCAGTGAGCCTGTAGCTCAGTTGACAGCAGTTCAGAATCAGAAGACACTGGGCGACTCCCTTCACTGACTGGTCTAAGGCATCAGCATGCACAGCTTCGCAGATCAGAAAGAATCCGTGCCCATCACCTGCAGTGAGGGAGGCATGATTCAGTTTAGCCTATTTAAGGCAGCACATTCTGATAAGCTTTGTTGCAGACAACTGCTCTTAAATCTGCAACTCCAGCATTCATGACCTTGCTTCTTGATTGACTACTAAACGCTCTGAACTTTGACCCTGGAACTCTTTTGAACACACATTTAACTCTCGAGCCCCCAAGACACCTTGACTTGGACTTTTGCTATTGCATGCTGACTGTTACTTCTGCTACTCCTCTGTGCATGCGAATGTGTTCTCCACATCTTGCTGGCTGGAGACACGACAATTATAATCTTGGAATGGCTGCAAGGGTTGGGGATGGGAGACATTGTTCTGAAGCAGTCCCAGACCTTCCTTAGAGGATATCAGTCAGTGTAAATGGTGGTGAGTGTTCAAAATCCTGGGAACTCACTTCTGTGGAGTTCTGCAAGACTCAGCTTTTTATCTTTCACTTTTTAACATCAACTAGACATTGCTTCATTAGTTTGCTGATGACATTCAACTGTAAATCTCCACCCCTAGCCATCTCAGCCATGCTGCTGATCTGCATAGTCAGCAACAAGCTCAGGCTCAGTCCTTCAAGAACAAGTCACTTTGTCTAAATATGTGCCCGCAGTTTAGCTTACAGAAAGGTCCTGAGATCTGTTTAAGAGGGAAATCCTTTCTTATAACAAGGATACAGTTTGTGATCTCTGTGTGTGTTTTTATCCCTCTCTCTCCTTTTTCAGAGGTAGTCGGTGCTGAGGAGAACTTTGCCAAATTTCTGGTTGGTACAGCAGCTCCACCCTTACTTCAACCTGCAGGCCTTAGCCTCAGTGACTCAGCCTTTGTTATCTCATTTCTAGACTATTGCAACATTCTTTACATAAGGCTATCTTTGAAGACAACTCAGAAGCTTCAGCTGGTCCAACATTTGTTAACCAATCAAAGGAAAAATCACATACACAAACACACTTGAGCCACTGCGTTGGTTACTAGGCTGTTTCTGAGTCCAATTCAAATGGTTAGTATTGACCTTTTGACTCACCTTGGGTACTGGTTTATTCATTAATGTATCAGAAGACCCTTGACTAGCTACTTCTTTCTCTGGATTTGATAGTCCCTCTTACTTATATGATGTAGTAATATTTTACTTCTACTACATTTTCTCTGACAAATGAAAGTTCCTTATCAGTTCATTCATAAATTCACAGTTGTGGTTAGCTGGCTTTGACATTGACCCACAGGTGTTTTGGGGGGAACCTTCCACATGGCTGTGGGGATACTGTCAACCCAACAATCAGCTGATTGTTGGATGGGCACTTGCTCAGACAGCTGTCACCCAGTGAATACGTTTGGGATACAAACATGATCCATGGATACAAATTTGCAGTTTGAGGATATAAGCACATTGCCCTAACATAGCAATGGACAATTCTCCATAAATCCTGATGAGGCTTAAAATGTATAATTGTTATCTTTCTATTCTACCTGTCATCAGCTTCTTCCAAGCATGCCTACATGCCTGGGCACTGGTAAGGGCATAAATCTGTACTCTGTACAAAGAGACTCAGTAATACTGGTAATCACAGAGGAGAATGCTATCAATTCTGGTAAACTTAAATCTTATGAGTGTATTGTAGCAATTGCAAGTTTGCCCAGGTTTTCCACCAGCTTCTCTAGCCTCCAGGTAAAAGGATTCTCCCTGCTTCCAGAAGCTTGCAGTGCACATTTGGCACCAGCAGGGGATGAACTTTTAGCCTGAGGGCAGAATGGCCACCCGGCCACATGGCCAAGCGTAAAAGAACAACTTCCCTCTTCCTGCCTGCCACAGGATATGACATCGGAAGGACTTCTGACCTGCCCAGCTGATGCACTTCACCTATCACCTACCTGGATTTTATCCTGAGGTCACTTCCTTCCCCGCCTTCTTGTGGGGGATATAAAAAGCTTTGCAGAGTAATAAACTCTCTCTTTTCCAGCCCATCTTGTCTCCCGCCTAACTTCTTTCTCCTGTGCTCTCTGTCTTTAATCACCATAAGAGCACATGGTGATCCCTTATAGCATGCCGGTGGCTAATAAGGGAATATTTTTGTAACATCCGGTGGATCGTACCAGTAAACCGGTACCAAGTATTGTTGCAGCCCCTTGGGTTGTAACCACGTATCGCTGTGGTTCTCAGGACTGCAGCCACGATCGAGGTAGCCATAAACGACCTCTCCCAGGTTTCCCAGAGCCAAGGATTCAGGTTGCAAATCCGGATTGCAACAGTGTATGTACTTAACTACAAATTTTGAGGAATTTTAAGCAAGGAGATCCTAATGTTAATTGGTGATTAGAATGCAAAAGCAGGAGAAATACAGGAACCTGAAATTACAAAATTTGGATTCAGTGTATACGGTAATGCAGAAAACAGGTTAATCAAGCTTTGCAACAAATTATTTGCTTACTGCCAGCAAACTCTCCCCCAGCCAAGCTGAATACAGACTCTGGGCTGCTTCTAGATGAAGTGGGTAACACTCCTTTAGCTGTACCTCCTATAGCAGTGGATCTCAACCTTCCTAATACCGTGACCCCTTAATGGAGTTCCTCATGTTGTGGAGACCCCAACCACAGGGGCAGAGCAGCTGGGAAGTGGGAGGGAAGGGCGGCGGGAGACTTGCCGCGACCCCTCTGAAAGTGTAGTTTGACCCCCCAAAGGGGTCCCGACCCCCAGGTTGAGAACCACTGTCCTATAGCCTCTCTTTCTGACCTTCAAGCTTCCTTCTCTTTGTTCTTGTCTCAAAGCCTTTGGGGGATCTGATTATTAGAAAGTTTGAATTATAGTAGTATGTCAGCAAAATATGATCAGAACATACAGTTAAAATAGAAAATTAGTATAAGAATCAGATGTAGTATATGTAAGCTATGCAAAAGAGCCTCAGGAAAACACGGAAAGAGATAAAATAGCAGCAAAGAAAAATATTCCTAATATTTCAAAGAAGAAAAAAATGCATGTCTCTTTCAGAAGAAGGTATCCGATTGCTGGGTAAAAGGAAGAGGATGAACACTGTGCTCAGCAAGAAAGCGTAGGATAATAGAATGTGGACTTCCAACATCAAATGAGAAAAGACATCACATATCTGTATGAATCTCACATGTATCTGTACACATTTGCACAGGAAGTACAGGATGAAAACAGGATGCGTATAGGAAAAAACGGGATGCGTACGAAATGCATACAGATACGTATAACACATATGAATGTTGCTGACAGTTGTATCTTCTAATATGAATGTTGTCGACATTTATATCTTCATTTTTAAATCTAACATTTGAACGAATGTATTTGAATGTATTTGATTCAAATCGGATTTTGTTGCATTCGTATAATAAACGTTCAAATAGAATCGAATGCAAAAAAAAAAATCCATTTATGCACATCCCTACTGCATTATAGGATGGACAAACGTACTTAAGGGAGAGATGCCAGAGAACTGAACATTATTGAACCACTGCACTCTGCATATGTTCTTGATCTCAGTCTGCATTTAAAAAGGCAAAGAAAGGAAATCTACTTTGGGTGCCTGCTAAGCTTGGTGCTTGTTTAGCACAGTGTCATAACTATAGCATCAGGGTAGAATATATAGCAGCTTCCACATCACTGGCTGTGGTTCATGTCATGGATATCACTCCTGGCTGGTTGGGCCAGGAACATGAGGGGGCAGTGTTGAGTGTGTCTGCAGCCATCTGTAGGATGGCTCCCTCATTCCATCCTAACTTTAGAACCAGGGCTCAAAACCACAAGCTTTGAGATTGCAGACTAGGGACATTTCAGCAGTGCACCTAGAAATGGCCCCCGTAAGTTGGCAAAAAGTTACTAGGCTCTACTTCTGTTGCTGCTGTCTATCTGCAGGGTGGCAGTAGGAATGCAGCCCATTCCTGGAACACAAGAGACACCATGTTGAAGTAGGGCTGTGCAGTGGTGTGATTCAGGCCTCCTCACAGAGAGGGTTATAATGGTGAGAACCGCCAGGGAGGGAACTTCTGATTTGAAAAGGAGCATGTGAAAGGGATCGTTACTTTGTTCTTTTGCTCAGCTAATTCTGTGAGGCAGGTTTAACAGGGGTTGGACAGGGGCTGTCAGGCTGGCAAAGAATAACCACGAGACTTTCTTTAAAAAGATGAACAGTGATTTATTTCAGCTCAGTGTAAAGGCATGTTTTGTTGGAAGCAACTTTGAACAGAAAGCCCAGCATATTTATATATTTCATAGCTGGGCAGGGTTTGGCCTTCAACCAATCAACAATAACTATTTTTCAAAACTCAGTTTAAAATTGGAGCCAAAATGTATCGCTAGACCCCAGCAGGGAGGGGAGAGTCAACTGTCACTTCCAAACAACAGGCACCTATTATATACATATATACAGAATCACATAGGTGGCAGACATCTAACATTCATATATTACAGCAGGCAGCTAGCCCTGTCTGACAGGGGCGGAGATTAAAAGGTCCTGTTTCTCCGCGCTGTTTTTTTTTTTTTTCAGTTTGAGTGGGAATGCCAGTATGCACATTTAGCCTGTGTTATTCTAAAGGAGGGGCAGGCAAACTGTGGCTTGGGAGCCATATTTGGCTCTTTGGCCCTTTGAGTGTGGCTCTTCCAGCTTAGGGGTACCCTAATTAAGTTAATAACAATGTACCTACCTATATAGTTTAGGTTTTAAAAATTTGGCCCTCAAAAGAAATTTCAGTCTTTGTATTGTTGATATTTGGCTCTTTTGACTAATGAGTTTGCTGACCACTGTCCTAAAGGAAATGGGAACACCCAGAATGCGCACTCAGTCCTGGATCTGGATTTTAAAAGTAAAACCTGGATTTAAAAAGTCAAGTGGGAAAGCGCCCAAATAGGCAGTAAAATTGGCAGGGTGGAGAAGGAAGATCAAAGGCAAGGCTCAAGTCAGAGTTGTGCCTCACTCACACCCTTACTGTTTTGCTAGTTCTGCTGCATGCACTGGGGTAACTTTGAGCAGGTGATGCAAGCAATGATGGATTCAAAAACCCCTCAAACAAGTCTGGCAAGGCTGAAGGCAATAAAAGAAGAGGAAGACAAGGATGGACGCTACTAGAATATCCTTGTAAGAGCTGAGAGATTTCTCCTAAAGGCTGGTTGTCAAGCCTTCCTTCTTACACCAGCAGGAGTCGAACTAAACTTCAAGACAGCTCACAATAGCAACAATTACTTTTGAGCTTGAATTTAGAATACATAGTGCAGGGCCAACATGGTTTTCAAACATCAGCTTGTAGAAACTCCTTGGAAAATGTCCAGAGAAAGACTGCTTATTCTTTCCCACAATGACCCATTTACCTCTACCAATATTGTCTTCCAGATTTGTTTTTCAGAAACCAGCTGGACCTGTTTTTACCCTGTGCTTCCTCTGACTCTCAGCTTGGAAATAAAACCTAACTAGGGAAAAAAACAATTCCATGATGGCATGTGCAAGGTACAGTCAGGGTCATGAAGGTTTAACCTCCCTCTTGCTAGCAAATTTTTACCTATGAATGTTCCCCTTGGATTATATTAGCAAACACAAGTTTAGGTATAGGCATCTCCCTAAATATCATTATTCATTTACATTTTTATCCCATCCTATGTTCAGGGACCTCAGAGCAGGATACAATGAAAGCAATACTGAAAATGCACCAACTCAGACAATTGCAGCAAGGGGATACAAATAATTTCTTCAGCTAAGGCTAAGGTAGAGATTAGGGATGTGCATGAATATTTAAAACATTTGAAATTCGATCGAATTCATTTGAATTTGGACATTTGAATTCAATTCGAATGTCTATAAATTTGAATTTAAACATTTGAATGAAATTTGAATTTTTGAATAATTTGTATGAATTATTCAGGCATTTGTATGTGTACAGATATGCACACTTGCCTGTACACATCTTTCCCACATCCGTTTGCATTTGTACAGATACATATGGGATGAAAACGGGATGCATACGGGATGTGTACAGATGCATATGGACGCATACAGGCACATACGAATGTTGTTGGCATTCATAATTGCAAATATGGATTGAAAATTTGCACAAATAGATATTTGTATTTGAATCTAATCAAATGTGAATCAAATTTTAAACATTCAGATCGATTCAAATTTTTGGATATTCGATTCAAATTGAATAACAAAAGTTGCATTCATGCACACCCCTAGTAGAGATGCATATGCCATGTGTCTAACTATATAATGGGGCTAGATACACATCAGAATAGAGATCATTGAAATTCCACAGCCTTTCACTTTATCTCTAACACTTTAGGGAGGATTGGGAGGTTTCACAACTCACCTCAGATGAGGGGGGGAAATGAAATTTCTTCTGTCAGATCCTGACTTGAAAATATCCCAATAGATTCCTCTGTTTGCTTTAGCAGCTCAAAGCCTAGCTGTTAATTTTGTGGAAGGGAGTCACTAAAGAAGCTAGTTTTATTGATGCTGCTTTGTATTTTAGTTTGTTTATAAAGTTACCTTCCGGATGTTGTTACTTTTAATTTTTCATTTTGTATGTTGTTTTGCAATGTTGTATAATGGCCAATGGCTAAATTAGTGAAACATTATTCCTGGTTGAAATACCTGGATAGCAGTCAAGTGCCCGGCCATTTCCCATTGAATTTTTCCCATGCTTGGCTTGCCTCTGAGCATTTCAACCTGGAACAGTAGGGCAAAGTATTACCAGATGAAGGTAAGAAATTGGTTTTATGGAAAGCCCTGCATCAGGTGCTGGATTTTTCATAATAGCAATGTTTCAGATGTTGAGTCAATTAATCCAAGATTATTTTGGGACAGCCATGGAATGGAAATGTGTGGAATTCCAAGTCTACTCCCAGGAGAATTACAGGTCTTTACCCACATTCAGAGGCACCCTTAGTATTTGTTTTCTACGCTGCCTGTCTCATTTGCATCACACAGTCAACAGAACAGAGATAATTGCTACCAAGACACAAACATTTAATTATTCTTCACTCATTTTAAACATGGATACTCACACAACTGATACAATATCAGAGTAACATGTGTCAAAGAAATCAGAAACACCATGCACAATATCTGCCAAACGGTCACATCTATATGGCTGGGAAGCTAAAATAATGGTGTGACTGCCAAAATGTTCTTTTTCATGGCTTGTAGAAATTAAGGAGGCCCATCTGCTTAACTATTTTGCTTCCACTGGGGTAAATCTAATGTTGATTTTTGCTCATAGACTTCTCATTGAAATGATAGTATATTTTGGATGTATTTTAAAGCTTTAAGCAACACTAATACACGGTGAATTCAGGAATAATAAAATGCGCCTCCCATTAGAAATAGCACATGTGAATTCTACACAATGAGATAGATTACCATACTGGGAACACCAAATCAGGATGGTCATATTCATTTCTATTTTATTTTGAACAGATTTACTGTATACGTATTAAGTCTCTGGATTTCAAATTGTACTCCATTAAGTTTTGGGACTCCTTGAAATGTTATAAAGGCCTTGCTATTGTGAAGATCAGTAACACCAGATGAACCTTCATTAAGGAAAGGTTAATCTCCACTTCTTCTGTTATGGAACAATGCCACATTCATGTGACTGAGCAACTGGAAATTATGACAGAATTTTCCATACCACAAGGTTGTACTATAGCAGTGATGGCGAACCTTTTGAGCTCGGTGTGTCAAAATTTGCAAGAAAACCTAGCTTAACTTAGGTGCGGTGTCACATCTAGAAATATCCATAATTTTGTGATATTTG
This sequence comes from Aspidoscelis marmoratus, assembly GCA_014337955.1. Classification (NCBI taxonomy): domain Eukaryota; kingdom Metazoa; phylum Chordata; class Lepidosauria; order Squamata; family Teiidae; genus Aspidoscelis; species Aspidoscelis marmoratus. The sequence goes on from MTQE01000390.1 coordinate 10,215,885, forward strand.
TAGCTCTAGTAAAGTTATATTTTTGATATATGTATTTTATTAAAAGCAAAAACAAACAAATCTTTACATTAGTGACTTTTGTTGCTGAATTTCATTTGCTAATATTCAATTGAAAGTTGGTATTTTGTACACTTCAAGAACAAGCAAGCACTACACGCCCTGGTGCCAGGGTGACCATGTGTGTCACACAAAAGGGCTTGGTGTGTCACCTGTGACACGCGTGTCATAGGTTGGCCATCACTGTACTATAGATATGTGCAATTTCTAGACAGACAAATCTACATGAAAAAGCTCTGTTGGTTGAAAGTTGAAAAACTCTCTCCCAATGACCTGCATCTAGCATCCTTGATGTTCCTTAGGTCCTTTTACATAATCTGTAAGACTTCTGACATTTACCCAGATATTGACACCTGGAATATTGTGGACTGGAATAACAAAGCCCTAGGCACTATTGTTTAGAATTTTCCCGTTCTCTTGTCTTAGGATTCTTTATCTGACCTTTTTTGTAAGAATAAATTTGAACTGCTCCAAGGAAATTCTGCGGACAGTAGTTATGAGGAGCTAATTGAAGATAAGGGGAAACTAGATGGTGAATGCAGTGCTGTGATTAATTCATCAGAGTCTAAGGAGAATTTATTCATTTATGAACCACCAAGCAAATTTTCTTAACCCATGACACTCTGAACTTAATATGCTCTAGACTTGTTGCCGTCCAAAAGGAGCTAGCATTCTCTTGTCATCTGCCTTGAGTTGTATACTGATATTCAATTGGTTTTCATTTTACTCTATGTACATTTGGTTTTGATATGATCAGTTTTGACTAATCAACAAACCAATGGTGATATAAAAAATGTAAGAAAGGAAGATCAAAAACCATTACGTTATTGAATAAAATAATGTTATTATTTTTGGACTAGGTACTAAGCTAATTTGGAAACCAGGGTGCCCTGTTCTTTACAATAGCTCCATGGTTTTGCTCTTTTTCCCAAGCATACCCAGTCCCTATTCCTGCCCGCTTAGTTTTCCTTTTCTCCTCATATGCCAGGTTCTAAGAAACCTGCAGGCATATAGGTAGCCATATGTCAATGAACTGAATTGTATTCATACATATATAGCTACTATATACCGTATTTTCCGGCGTATAAGATGACTGGGCGTATAAGACGACCCCCAACTTTCCAGTTAAAATATAGTTTGGGATATACTCACCGTATAAGAAGACGACCCCTGGCGTATAAGACGACCCCTGACTTTTGGGAAGATTTTCCTGGGTTAAAAAGTAGTCTTATACGCCAGAAAATACAGTATTTGGGATGTGCACAGATATTCGTAACATTCGAAATTCAGCCGAATTCAGACATTTGAACTCGAATCAAATGTTATGATATTCATATGCTAACATTTGAACTAATATTAATGTTTCCGGACATTTGTACAAATAGTTTGGATATTCGTTAAACTGGGGAAACATATTGAATATGTATTTATTTGTATCAGATACATATCTATTCGTATCAGATATGTATTTGTATCAGATACATATCTATTCATGTCAGATATATATCTGTTTGTATCAGATATATATCTATGTCATATATATATATATATATTTGTTCATTTCAGATACGTATTCATTCACATCCGATACGTATCAAATGTTCATACAAATATGTACAAATAGATTTGTATTGAATAGAATTTTACCTCATTCAAATGCAATCTATAGATACAAATACAGATAAACATTCGTGCACATCCCTACTATATCTGTTTATATCTCTTTACTTCTATTGCTGAATTGTCAACAAAGTTGTGACATTGACTGACATTATGAGGGGGACATGCCTTCAGCTGTGAGCTACTTTGGTCTAGTGGTTAGGGAGCCAGACTCTTATCTGGGAATACCGGGTTCAATTCCGCCCTTCCCCATGAAGCCAGCTGGGTGACCTTGGGCTAGTCACAGGTCTCTTCTCACAGGCCCACCTACCTCATAGGGTGTTCTGTTGTGGGGAGAAGAATAGAAAAGCTTTGTCAGCCGCTTTGAGTCCCCTTAAATGGGTGAGAAAAGCGGGCTAGAAAAGGCAACTCTTCCCCTTCTTCTCTTAGTTTAGGAGAAGACACCCAAACCACCTCTGGAATAAACAAGCCAGGAGAACAAAACCTTTGACTAAAGATGTGAGACACAACTAATTTGTGTGGAAGGGAAGCTGTCAGTGTAGCTTTTCCCTACCCATCAATGATCTATTAACAGCAAGCTAAAGTTCAAAGCTGACGTGACATTACAGTAAAAGCCACCTTACGATATTAGGTGTTGAACTTTATATATGTATTCCTCCCTTTATTAGGTAATATAGCCAAATATAGTTATCTAATCGTCACACAGACCGATGTCTTTCTCTGATTTGCTTACACTCACGTAGCGGTGAGGCCGGGCTCCATGTTCCCATGGGAACAGCAACAGGAATGTGTTGCTTAAAGGTGCTAATTCTTCCCAAGGCTCACAGCTTATCTCCTCACAGCCTGTCTTGTAGCATTGCTTTCCCAGAGACATTCATCAATATCATCAGATTACACTGGAGGCGGAAGGAATCAACAAACTCACCCATGCATACAAATTGGCTACTATCACATTTAATTTGAACCTAGCAGAATGGAATGTGGACAAGATGGCCCTAATTCTAATGTCACTCCCCATTAATCTTTTGGGAAATGGGCTAAATGCTGTTTCTTTGGAATCCAGCCTGCAGCAAAGGGATAATAGTACTGGCCAACAGAGCTGGAAGAGCTAATGCAGGTAAAGGGTTATATACATGTTCATGGTGCCCAGGATGCAGTGACTTCCATTTTTTTTTTATTTGGGTACCCCCGGCAGCCCATTTCATAAATTGTCTCCTTCCTAATAGTTGCTGTTACTTCAAATTTGTAAGTGCCTTTTCTTGCCATTATTCAATTTTTCTCCCATACCCGTAAGGGTACGGGTTCATGCTCCTGGGGGTATGTGATCCAGGTTGGGGTAAAACAGTGATTTACCTTAAATTCAAAATGGAATTGCTTGCTTTCAGGTTGGATCAAAACATTCTTTGCAGCTTCTGCAACCTGCCCGTGCCTTAAGACCTGGAGGCGAGGCCCTCCTGTTAGCCCCACCGCCCTCAGCAGTGAAGCAGGTGGGCACCCGAGAAAGGACTTTTTCGGTAATGGCCCCCAGATTATGGAATAGTCTCCTCCTTGAGGCGTGTTACGCCCCTTCTCTGTATACATTCAGGAAGGCGGTGAAGACGCACCTCTTTGCCCTGACCTTTGGCTAATGTGATTATATTCCCCCCCCCCACTCACTGTAGATACTATCATTTTAATATTCAGTATACTTTTAAATATGTTGGATCTTTTAAGTGTTTTTATGTATATTATTGTTTTTAATATATTGGTTATAATTTATTGTTTTAAAGCTTGTTACCCGCCCTGAAACCTTCGGGTGTAGGGTAGGATAGAAATATATATAAATAAATAAATACTTTAAAATCAACAACATATCACTGTTCAGCCCCGCCAATGGATCCCATGCACTACTTAATGCTAATTTTTTAAAAAATAATGCTGTGTCATGATCCCTTTGATATTACCCTGATTTTTTTTATATATTTCAGGATTGTTCAGAAGCAAAAGAAAAGGAAAGGGAGGGAACAGTGAAAGCAGGAGTGTCTGTTGAACAGGAAACGCTTAGAACCCATTAAGCAAAATTAAGAGATGAGCTGAAGTTATAAAAGCGCAGACAATTAAGTTTCAATTCTTGTTCTTTTCATAAAACAACATCCTATTTCCTGAACGCGGAAAAGCATTTAGCACAAGCACAGTAGTCACTTCTAGCATGCAAGTAAAAGCAGACATAGAAAGGAGATTAAATATGGAAGAACAGTGAAGCATTAAGAAAGGGGCTTTGAGATATAAATAGAAAAGACAAGGAGACAGACGCACAAGAGTGGTACAGCTAGATTTTAGTGGCCACTAAAAATGAGCAAGGGGTCAGGGGAAGGAATTTTTATTATTTTTACATGTCCCACATTCCAATTGGGTCTACTAATGAGATTTTTTTTCATGTAAGATACCAAACACAGAAAGTCAACAGGAAATGAGCAGTTTTTTTTTTTTTTAAAGCAGCCCAGTTGTCCAAACTTCCAGGTTTTTGTTTGTTCTTAAACTGACTGTACTGCATTAACTCGCTCCTGTTTCTTTCAGAAGGAAATTGACAGAAAAAGCATACCTGGCAATTATATTTATCTCCATCGCTTTGCACTTAAATGTCAGTTTGTGTGGGGTTTTCTTCACAAGGATCCTGTTCTGTTATTTCCTTCTCAAGTGGATTATCTTTTGTCAGAAATCTCCACTATGACCTGTCTGCTTTGGGTGGCCCTGCATGGCGTAGCTCTTAGGTTGAGTTCACACCTAAGTTTTAATCCAGCTTCAGTCCACCTTCAGACTGACAGAACACATCAGCAATGTGACAAGCTGTTTTCTTATGGCATTATCTAACTTGGAAAATGCACCTTTGGTTTAGATAAAGTGAAAAGAAAATGACTAGGCACTCTGTTGATGTTTTCTGAAAAATTTTAATTGTTTTCTGAAACAATTAAAACTTGGGTGTGACAATAGCCAGAGTTTCTCTGCCACAACAAGGGAGTGATCCATGAAAGGGAAGGCCTATGCTCTAAAGAACAATATTGCATAGGGATGTGGAATGTAAGATCCATGGACCAAGGTAAGCTGAACGTGATCAGACATCAGGTGTCAAGACTAAACATTGACATCTTTGGAGTGAGTCAACTACAGTGGACTGGAGTGACAAAACATGTTCAAGAAAAATGGGCATGATAAAAAACACACAAAAAGGGTAGGGACCTAGCAGAAGCAGACAAGAAGAGTTAGAAAGATTATTATGCAGAACAGTGTAAGAAAGATCTTAGCATCTGATAACCACAATGGTGTGGTCACCAACCTAGAACCAGACATCCTAGAGAGTGAAGTCCATATGGGCCTTAGGAAGCACTGCTGGTAGAAGTGAAAAGATTCCAAATGAACTATTTTAAACCCTAGAAGATGACGCTGTTACAGTTCTACTCCCAATATGTCAGCAAGGCTATAGTCACATCCAAGGTTTTAAGTGGCCTAAAGATGTCTCTCACTCTTGAGGTTCAAACTATAAAAATACCTTCTGATTTTTACCTGAGCCACTGCTGTGAAACCTGAGTTATCCTGTACTTGGATTCTCTTAACTCTCAGGTCATTCCAGTGCCATAGGCAGGGCATATTGTAATGGCAGGAACTGTTCTTCTAGGCAATTGGAGGTGGAACCCATACTTTCTTGGGGGGGCAGAGGGAGAGTTTTCCTTCACCTTTTCAACCAGTGCAGTGCTTTGTGGACATTTAGTGGGATGGTGTCATTTACTCTCTTTCTACCTTGTCTTGCATCCCACCTCATCATTTTTCTATTGTCATTAAACTTGCAATATCTGTAAGTGTGCAATTCTGCACACTTAAAATCTGCTGGGCACTTTTACTGTGATGGTTTCTAGTTTCTTTGGAACCTCTGTGTTTATTGCCATGGTGCCTTCTCGCTGCCTTCTGTTCCCCATGTCTCCACCTTTATTTGTTTTAGTCCTTGATTGGCACAAGTGTGCAAATCTGCACCTTCAAAACCTCAAAACAAACAAACCCAAAAGCTGATGGTAATCAACCAGGACACAGGAAGAGGTGGCAAACACAGAGCTATCATGTGGAGGTTTCTCTTCTATGATGGTTAAATATTGTATCAACCACTTTTTCCACATATCCACCTTGTTCCATGTTCAGATGTTCATTTTTATGGCCATTGTATGCCTCACCATGACATGATTGAGACATAGTACTTTTTCCCTGCAAAGATGCTGGATGTGGGGAGGGATACTGCAATAAAGGCACGACTTCCCACCCTCATCAAATCATTTCAAAACTGGGGTTCCTTGGTTCTTTTTTCTGCCATCAGCTTTCAGGAAACCCAGTTTGGTGGGAGAGAGGGGCAGCTTCCCATTACCACACACCCGTCGTTCCCCTCAACATGTCTTCTCCCTACATCTATATTTTGGCCTCCTTTGATACTCCCTCCAACTCTACTCTTACGGAGCAAGTGGGGGAATGGATGTGTTAAGTGGGAAGATGCCTCCAGTGTCACTGCATTCTGTAGCTTGCTATATCAAGCAACTCCAAACCAACACTGTTTCTAACTTTGTGTTGTTGCCATGCCAACATGGCCTTGCCAGACTAGGCCCTCATCCAAGGATATGGTAGCTCCAGGAGGCTTGAGTAGTGCATCCCTCCTCACTACTTTTGTCCTCTTTCTCTCAAGTGCCAAACATAACTCTGGGCACCAATGGAAGAGACAGAAGGACTTTAACGCACTGAACCTAGCACAGAGAAACAAACCACATAAGTAACTGCTTCCACCCAACTTCTTCCCCTCAACTATCCAGTGATGGGCAATCCCACCTACACAGTGGAAGCTCTGACTCTTCAAGGACCACTATCCTCTCCTCCATAGCATATTGGTTCAGGTCAGCAAGGGCATCTGGGGATATACAGGATGGTACAATCACTTCACAATATTCAGTTTTTATTGCCCAAAAACACTGTGCTGAAAAACCGCCCACTCCTTGCATTGTCAAGGAGAACTCAAGGTTGCGTCTGAGGAGCATGCCTCCCATTTGCTTCTCCACCACTTCTGTTGTCTGGGCGAAAACAGCTAATCACCGGCCTGAAAAGTCCTTCACCCATTAAAGGACAGATGAGGTGTTGCACTGCTGCAGGCACCCTCTCACACAGAGCACCCAGCCTATGGCGTACCTTCTGGAATATAGAGGACTGTGTGCATCTTGCTTCCATCATCAATGTGCTTGCTTCCCCTTTCCCATGGTCCTGCCCTTTTCCTTCAGACCTGACCTGTTACCTCTTTAGCTGAAAAGCTCTGAGAAAAAGGGAAAGGAAGCAGCGCTTGTAGCTGGCCTTCCAAGTCTTTATATGCTGGAACATGGTGCTGCATCCCTTGCCATCCCTTTCATGTCCCCTGGGAGTGCAGGCCCTCATTGGACCCTCAAAAACTGCATCCTACTGCTGGGTCTCCCAAACCATCAGCAAGGAGATGCTCCGGAAGAGCCTGAACCTCCCCATCAGCCCACAGGCCCTGCTCACCTGCAGTATTTGGGACCTGTTTTCTGAATCTTGAAAGTGTAAAAGCATTCTGGCTTGGCATTGGGCCAAGAGGCCTTGGTCCTGCACACGTGAAAACAATCTTGTTTTGCACTGCTCAGGCTCCCCATAGTCCACCCCACACTAACAGTGGACATGTTTATGCCTCAACCTCACTAGTGTGCCCTTTCCTCTACTTCCCCCAAGAGCACAAATGGATGTTGCAAGCTCCAATGAAAAATAGCGGGCAAGTTTCCCCCAGGGCCTTGGTCACACCTTGCTGAACCAGTCTGTCTTATTAAGAAGCTGGACTCAACACGCACTAACTCCAGATCACAGCCAATATCTGTCCTCAGTTTGGGTTGCTATGCTCACACCTTTCTGTTCTCATCATGAGACATTTTAAGATCTCCACCCTTCTCCACTGTCACAACACCCCCTGTGCTCTGATAGGATAAAAGTTCTGTGACTCAAAAGCGTGTAATGACACAATGGGTGAAGGAAGGCAAGTTTGTGCAGCATCCACCCACTTATAGCACAGTTCAGCCCCCTTTAGTCCTCTTCCGCAGGCACATCCAAGAAATGAAATTAAATCCAATCCACTTTATAATGGCTTGAGACCCGTAAAGGTCAGGACTCAGGAAAGTATGATTGAAGGGAGGCAAGTCCACAAATAAAACGGACAGGATTAAAAAGGTGTGAACAGTGGGATCTGAAGATGGACTGAAGAAGGATGAAAGTGAAGGTGTGACCATGGTCCCAGTTTCATAGCAAGTGGGGTGTAAGAAATCAGGCAGCAAGGGCAACAAGGTTTGACCTTCCTATGCAGAACTAGTGCTCCCTTGGCTGTACCTGACGCCAAGCAGCCATCTCTAGCTTTTAAGCCCCCAAATCCCACCTATTTTCCCAACTTGTTGGTGGCTGGTATGTTGCTTTCTTACATTGGTGGTGGTGGTTGTTTGGGAGGGGGACTTTTCCAGTTGTAGTGATTCTTCTCTAAAATGATTACACCCAGGCCTCGCCCTCCAGCATTTGGATTGTGCACACTGTAAATAAATAGAGGCCATCAGAAATTGCTTCCCAAAAGATTTACTAGGAGCAATTGAACCTTACATTTCCTCGGTCTGCAATGAATGCATGAGTCTCAGGAGGCCTATACTTGGTGCTTTTACCTCTAATCAGGAATTCTTCTCTGTCAACAGAGAATGGTGTATCCATGGCAATACTTGCCTTGGTTGTCTGGACTTACTGTCTGGCCTGGAGCAGAAGGCATGCGGGCGAGGGAAGGACACCTGTAATCTCAAGATATCTTTCTTGCAGAGAGATGCCAAAACAGCACTGTATTTTAACTGTTTGCAAGGGTGACAAGGGAACCATGCCAATAGGCACACTGCTTTGGAACGGAGAAGGCCACTGATTAAACATTTGAGGAAAAGGGAAGCTGGATGTACACAAAGTGTGTTGGGGCTTCTTGAGCCAGGTAAAAGTTCACAGCAACATCTTCACGACCGTTTTCCTATGCCAGGTACAGAGTTCAGGGGAATGGCAGAGGTAACACTTGCAATGCACTTTCCTGTATCCAGGTTGGCTACCATCAAAAACAGAAAGAAGAGAAATGGCCCCTAGGAGATGGCACAGTCTTGAAATGCCACATCACAGAAAACAGCTGCAGGGCCTCTTGGCTATCCTTTCCAGGAGCCAGACTGGATGGTAAGGGTGTGCACAATTTTATTTTATTTTTTTTTGCATTTGAATTCAAGTCAAATTGAATGTCAAAACATTTGATTTGATTTGAATGTTTAAAATCCCAATGCAGCAAAAACAGATTCGAATCTGATACATTTGAATCTATTCATTTGAATGTTAGATACGAATTTGAAGACATGAATGTTGACAACATTTGTATGTGTTATACATATCTGTATGCATCTTGTCTTATCCCGTATGCATCCCATTTTTGTTCCATATTTTAAGCGCAAATGCATACAGATACGTATGATATTCGTACAGATACATATGTAATACATATTTATTTGTACATTCAAATGATCTGAATGATTCGAACAAATGTTTCAGAACATTCAAAATTTGTTTGAACGTCTCATTCAAATGTGAAGATGTTCTATTCGAATTCAGATGTCCACATTTGAACGAAATCGATTGAAATTTGAATGTTTAGAACATTCATGCCCATCCCCACTGGATGGTACAAGCATAGGAATGGTGCATCTAGCAGCAGGACAGCTTCCTGGCAATCCTTGCCAGACAGACACAGTTGCTCAGGGTTATGGTTGCAACCCAGCAACAGGGATGCCATACCTGCTCTGTGCCCAGACTTTCTTCATGCCGGTCCCTTTTCTCTCTGCAGGTACCACAGCAGCCACAGCCCAGACAGAGGTACTCAATGAGAATGTATTTTAGATTGCATTTCTAAGGACTTCAGTGATATTTCAGTATTCTGAAATGGCTTCTGGTGGCCACAGTCAAGCTGCTTCCAGAAGGTGCCCACCAAGCGTCAGAGGCAAAGCATCACTATTACAGGTAACCTGGCATTGTTGCTGGTTTTCCCATAATAGTGATACTGCAGATTTTTGGCCTCTTAAAGCACTATATTAGGGAATAATATGTCTGGCATTCTCAACATAGTGCCAAGACAATCATGGTTTTTACTGTCTGAACTTAGCCTATGACTCTGGGGCCGCATCCCCATTACAAGCTTAATTCGGTTTCAATACAGTTTCAATCCTTGCAGACCCCACGTCAGTTTGGCTTAACACGCTTTCCGCGTGCTAAATCGCCCCAAAGCATTGTAAATATTAACCCTCATTTCAACAGGTCTCACTCCGGTTTGTGCGTTTGATACGTGTTACATTTTTTTACTGTGGGGACCGTACCGCTTTAAGGGATGAGAATCCATGTTTAGGATTTCCCTCCCCCAATAGCTTGCTTCCAAGATAGTGATTTCAGTGTAAAAATCCACCCTTTACAGCAGCCGCTACACTGTAGCAATCCAACCACTTCACACCTGATAACAATGTTGCAATTTTCCACAATTCTAGCTCTTTGGAGTTCTGACCTTTAGAAAGGGAAAGCAGCTGCAGGTTCTGGGGATTGTGTGAGTGTTTAAAGCAAGGGGGCTTGAGTTGCCGCCGCTGCTGTGTGCCCTGGGCAATGGGGAGAGGAGGGGAAAGAATCACTGGCTGCCCGCTGCTGTTTTTCCTCCATCCAGGCAAGCGGCAGCCACCCAGCCACCCAGCTAGGCTCCGTGAAGGGGTCCCTTATGGGTGGCGCATTCACGCCAGGTGGAAGAGGGTAGGGCAGCCCCGAAAAGCGGCTTTTAAAAAGTAGCCACTTGAGTCCCCCCTTGATCACGTACACCACGTACGATCCTCAGAATCCGGATCGAACGCAATTGAGTTGAAAGTAATGGGACTAGGCAAATCCGCATTTGCATCCAGTTCTATTATTTCAGTTTAGGGAAACTGGATTAAGCTTATAATGGGGATGCGGCCTAACATTAATGTATATGTTACTTCACTAAGGCTACCTCCAGACTGCAAGAGGAAAAATGTGATTGTCTCTCACCATCCATTCCAGACAGCAGGGCAACCTCATGAGGGAAGCACTATGATCTACCTGTCTCCATGCTTGTGCTTGCAATGCTGAAGCAGCTGTTTCTGGATATTTTGGCATGCCTGGTGGCTATTCTCACCTGTTTCAGCCCACTGCATGTGCAGGGGCATTTTCTTCAGCAAGGAGCCTATGAGAAAAGCTGCCTGGCTTGTAAGTCATATGTTGCTCCCTAGCTGTGTCGCCATGTTTCAAAGAAGAAAAGATCATAGAACATTGCCATTGTTTTAATTACTTTTGGTGGGGAAAAACTGCAAAATTTGTTATAGAACTCACCCTAAAAAATTCTGATTTTTTAGCATTCCACTTAATTTAATTTAGGCAAGCTTTCTGGGCTCCAATAAAGGAAGTCCTTTATAATATGGGTCACCCAGCAACCCTGTTGTGCATGTACAGAAACATCCAGATTAATGGTTACACCTATAATGCTCAGCTGTCTCTTTGCATGTCCAAACCCCCCATTGGGCAAACCCGCAGGCTTCAAAGAGGAAGGAGACATTGCTGAGATGTACCAGCAGGTTCCAAAAGGAGAGGGGAAGAAAACTGAGTTTTGTAGGCTGGAAAGGAAGAAAGTGGAACTCTGCAGGGAACATTGGGTGAGGGGATTACAACCCGAAAAACATAACACTGGAGGGGTTTGGAAAGAGGGGAGAAATGGAGACTTGCAGGACTTAGGAAGGGGAAAACATGAAGGTCCAGCGGCTGTGAGGTTTGAGATAGGCAAGTAGGAAGACTTGTTTGTTGGCTGTGGAACTTTGTGGAGAGAAGGGTAAATTATGAAAGGATCCAAACATACATAACGGGACACATAGCACAATTATGTCTGTGCCATGGTGGAATTGCCACACCTATCTATAGCAACCCCACTATTGCCCTGCTATATCCCCAGTACATCCTGCTATATTATGGAAAGCCTGACCTTGATCAGAGGTTTTCCCGAAATAGTGCTATGACTTACCTTCAGATCCACCCTCTTAGCTATAGCCAATGGGCAAGTGCTGGACCCAAAAAAGATGGCTGTGCATGCCTCTGGCCCTTTCATGCTATCAAAATACATGGATGTGTGTGTCACTGTATGGTGTGCAGACCAATCCAGTCCCGCACTGTCTGTTCAACAAGCAATTATTTCGGATGAGATTTTCTCCAGAAAATCGCTTGTTATTGCAACATTCACCTGGTGGCTGGAGCCAACTCTAGTTTCATAGAAAGTGCTGAGAGACCAGCCCGGTGTTTCTTGCTTAGCAATATATGAGCTATGAAGGGGTCCTCTCCTTGGCATAAGGCTGTGCCGACAAAAATGGATTAGGGTGGCAGCGGCACACCATGCTATCAATTTCCTGGTGTAACCTCCAGAATGATGCACTATTGCTCATTTTTGCACATAATAAAAAGAGGCTGGTTTGATATTGCTTCAGCCCCTCGAGAAGGCCCCATCTCTTGAAATCTGGGCTTTTCAGATCATGTGAGAGGAAGTGATTTGCTTCTGTTGTCTTAAAAATATCTCTCTTAGAGGTTCTACAGAGACCCACATTTTAATGGCAGGGCACATATGTTCCTCATTACAACCTACGCTTAAAGTACTATATTGAATATGTCTGTTTGGTACATAAGTAGGAGTAGACCAGTAGTAATGTAGTCTAAGCTACTTTTGATTCCGTAGCACACAGCAAATAGGAACTATATAGCTGCAAAAAGTCTTTGAATATTGAATATGTGGAACAGTGTCCCCTCTGTTAGTCATGGGGTACCTATATCTACCTATATCCCTTGAAGTTTCGTACCATTGTTTCTAGTCCTTGCACAAGATGGGAGGACTAGAAACAATGCTGTGAGACTTCAAGGGAGTCAATACAGATTAGATATTAGGAAAAACTTCCTGGCAGTGAGGGCGATCAGTCATTGGAATAAGTTGCCACAGGAGGTAGTGCGCTCTCCTTCACTGGAGATCTTCAAGCAGAGGCTGGGCCTACATCTGTCTGAGATGGTTTAGGTCAGGGGTAGGCAAACCATGGCTCGAGAGCCACATGCGGCTCTTTGGCACCTTGAGTGTGGCTCTTCCAGCTTAGGAGTACCCTAATTAAATGAATAACAATGTACCTTCCTATAAAGTTTAAGTTTTAAAAATTTGGCTCTCTAAAGAAATTTCAGTCGTTGCACTGTTGATATTTGGCTCTTTTGACTAATGAGTTTGCCAACCACTGGTTTAGGTAATCCTGCATTGAGCAGGGGTTTGGACTCAAGGACCCTAGAGGGCCCTTCCAACTCTATGATTCCATATTTTTGGCTTCCAGGTGACAACTGAAGGACTATCTTTTCAGCCAGGTCTTTCCAGAGTGAATATTTTTTTCCCTTTCCCCTTGGATTTTAATAACATTTTTATATAACTGATTATTTTAGCTATGTTTTATGCTCAATGTTTTGTAAATCACTTCAAAATTATACTTGTAATAGGAAGTGTGACGACCCGGGCAGCTCTGGTACCACCTGCCTCCTTTTAGCGTAGCCTGGCAGGCTAACAGACAGCCCAGGTGCCCATTCACTCTGCCAGATCCTCTTAGATCCTCAGCACAAATTGGATCTTCACTGGCCCTCTGTTTGCTAGTTCTTTCTAGATGTTACCACAAACAGAATACTCTTTAGTTAACCAAACATCAAAAGTTTATTATTACAGAGTAAATAGAAAAAAAGGAATAAAATGTATGTTTGAATCACTTAGGAGTCCTATAGTAAATGTGAAAGGAACTAAAATGGTAAAGGAACAGAGTAAAGTCCTTTGCTTATTCACCCAGCAAAAGTTCTCTTTTCATACAGTGGTTTCCTGACTGAAAAGGGCCTTCCCACTCTTAGTTCTGAGGTAAACTTCATACCCTCATTCATAGGCTCTTAATAGCTTCTGCCCCTTTTAAGCCCTTTCCCTCTGTTTTGTTACAGCTTTGTTTTTCTCTTCTTATTTCTCTTAGTGTTCTGTCTCAAAAACCTTATCAGTTCTTTCTCCTTTTAGGCCTGTCAAAACTCTCTGTGGTAAAAACACTTTCCTCCTGCCCACTATTATGTCTTTTATACTAAATACTACTTTTTTCTGTTGCCCTCAGGCCAACAAAGCTAAATTCAACTTGACTGGCTCTCTCCCTCTTTCTAAACTTAGAGGTGAGGCCTACAAACACACAGAGGCACACTGAGCAGCCCTCTTCACTTTTCAGACCCCAGCAGAGACTCTCTCTTTTTCTTGGTGGGCAAAATGGAGCTTGCTGAGTCTCCTCCTCCTCAGCATGTCAATCAAACACACAGCAGCAGCAGGTTAACTGTTTCCTGCCCTGGTGGCTGCTTAGGGGCTTTACAGGAAGCGATATATATTTTAAATAAATAAAATTTGTGTGCATGGAAAAATGGAAGGGGCTGCAGCTCAGTGGTAATCCAAGGAGTCTGGAAAGCAAAGGGCTGCCAGACCAATCCCCAGACACTCCTTGGAAGTGGGCAATACAAACGACTTCTGTATCTCTGCCAAGAAAACTGCATGGAGGTACCTATGGAGGTGCCCATACAGTCAACCAGGAGTCGGCCACAACTCAGTGGTACACAACAACTGTTGAAAAACAACGTACAATTCTAACATCATTTTCCTGAGTGCTAAGCACCACTGAGTTCAAAAGGATTTGGTTAGGATAGCATCAACAGAAAAGCAATAGGCGAAATAAAGAAAAAATGTGTTTTTTTAATATGCATAGTAGGGCCAAAAAGCTTTTAGCTAAGCCCACAAAAAACAAAAGGAAGTGGTCTGGTACTTGACTGGCTTCAAGTAGAGAATTAATTGAGGAAGAGAAATAAGTATCCAGTTCGTATTATTGATTCTATTATTATCCAGACTCATTTCAATCAGACTTCAGGCCCGGTTATGGCACAGAAACTGCCTTGGTTGCCCTGGTTGATGACCTTCTCTGGGAGAAAGAAAGAAGGAGTGCAAACCTGTTGGTTCTCCTGGACCTCTCAGCTGCTTTTGATACCATTGACCATGGTATCCTTCTGGAAAGGCTACAGAGTTTAGGAATTGGAGGCAACGTGTGGCATTGGTTCCGTTCCTATCTCTGGGCGATCTCAGAGCGTGGTAATGGGAGATACTGACTCGACACCCTGGGAACTCACTTGCAGGGTTCCTCAGGACTCCATCTTATCTCCCATGCTTTTAATATCTATATGAAGCTGTTGGGAGAGGTCATCAGGAGATTTGGAG
>MTQE01000390.1:10243793-10265699 GCA_014337955.1 Aspidoscelis marmoratus
CTTTTTAACCCAGGAAAATCTTCTCAAAAGTCAGGTGTCGTCTTATACGCAGGGTGTTGTCTTCTTATATGGCAAATATATCCAAACTCTATATTCTAACTGGAAAAGTTGGGGGTCGTCTTATACGCCCAGTCGTCTTATACACTGGAATGTATGGGTAATTGTAAGGGTAAACCTTATATATGTCAGTTCAGCCCAGATATAAGGCTTATTCAGTAAGGGTTATTTACAGAAAAGTATAGAGCAGCGCTTTTTAACCTGGGGTCCGGAGACCCCCAGGAGTCTGCAAAGGCCTCATAGGGGGTCCACAGTAGGTCAGTGCTGCGTTGGGTAGGGTGCAGGCAGGAGGTGCAAGGTCGGGTAATTGAAAGATGCGAGGTGGTTGGGTGGGGGTCCGCGGTGAAGAAAAGAAAAGGTTAAGAATCACTGGTATATAGGATTGTAAGTTATGAGGGCAACACTTTATAGGTTTTCAAAATTAAGCTACACTTGGTCACTTATTCTGTTTATTTACTGTGAATAAATTGGATAGAATATAGTCTTCCATTTCCTTCATATGTGTGTAGAACGGTGATGGCCAACCTATGACACGCGTGTCACAAGTGACACACCAAGCCCTTTTGGGTGACACACATGGCCACCCTGGCACCTGGGCGTGTAGTGCTTGCCTGTTCTTGAACTGTATGAAATACCAACTTTCAATTGAAGATTTAGCAACAAAAGTCACTCATGTAAAGAATTATTTGTTTTTGCTTCTAATAAAATACATATATCAAAAATATAACTTTTTTACTAGAGCCACAAATATCACAAAATTATGGATATTTCTAGATGTGACACAGCACCCGAGTTAAGCTAGGTTTTCTTGTGAATTTTGACACATTGAGCTCAAAAGGTTCGCCATCACTGGTGTAGAAACTAATAAAAAAGTTTTAAAATTCCCGTTTTGTACTCAAATATTTGAATTTCTGGATAGGCTTAATTTGCTGTGTGCAAGAAATCAGTCACTGGATAACAATTGAAACTTTGTTAAATTTTGGTTATGTGATACAAAGTGGGTTCAGATTTAACACAAGTATCCTGATTTTTAGTGGGAACTATATTTGTGCAAATAAGGGTCTGAACTGAAGTTGTAATACAGTGTGGTGTTCACTGGGGGCTTAGTAAGTAAAAGATAAGTAGGAATAGCTTCCAACTTCTATAGAAATGTACTGTGTAGCATATGGAATTAAAAAATCTATTATATTGTAATCTATATAAAGATTTTTAGCAGATTTCATCAAAACATAATTTGCATTTTTTCTGCTATGAGTATTTAAAATTGTATATATTTTTTCTTGGTAGTTTATGTGCTGATGACGACAGGAACTATGGTCAATTTAGTTCTGCTTTACTTAGAGGAAGAGGAGATTAAGTGCCATATTGGGAAGCCTTGCCCCT
Source organism: Aspidoscelis marmoratus (assembly GCA_014337955.1). NCBI lineage: Eukaryota > Metazoa > Chordata > Lepidosauria > Squamata > Teiidae > Aspidoscelis > Aspidoscelis marmoratus. The sequence continues at coordinate 10,245,234 of MTQE01000390.1, forward strand.
TGTTGCTTCTAGTTCTTCCTCTGCGTTTGTGGCAGTGGCAGGAGGAGTTTCTGGAGGATTGAGTTTTGGTATTTTTTTCCCTTCCTTTCTTTTTCCTTTGGTCTTCCTCTTGTCTGGTTTCTCCCTTAAGAGAGCCTAGTAGTGGCGGCCTGTAGCTGGCCAATTGAATGAGCAGTGCAGCAGAGACCACCATGGTGTTCACATGTTCATGGGGGCTGGTATTAGCTGAAGCACTGACAGGATAGGATATTGAAACAAGGGAGACTGAGCCTTTTTTTTTCTCAGCCTGGCTGTCCCTGGATCTTTGCTGCTGGCTTGGGGTATGTTTTTTTTTGACACCAGAACACCACTGAGAGCCACGAGCATAGGAGACTACTGAGACCAGGGCTCCCAGTCAGAAGTTGCTGGAAAGGCATAACTTGCACTTGTGCTCAGAGTTAACATCCTGGAAAAAGTCACCCATGGAAGCCATAAGAGGAGGCCAACAGGTTTACTGGTAACAATCTCAATATAAGCAGGGAGAGCTCATCAGATGCTATACACTCAAACAATAGCTTGAGGCACACTTCATGGTGGTTGGCTCTGTCAAAGAGCTGGGGATGAGCACATGATGTTCATTCCCTCAACAGGCTTGGAGGCCATAGAGATTGAATTGAGGGGCAGAAGGCATTAGTGCCAGTACAACTGAGCCTGCAAGGTGCAAAGCAGCAGTGAAGAAGGTGGTTGTGGTCTTGGGCAGGCAAGTTTGGTGGTGGAGGCTCTCTCTTCACAAGGGAGCCTACTGTGGATAAATTAAAGGATCTGCCCTCTCTGTTGGCCTCATTTATTCCATCCCCTCTAGACCAGGAGCCCCTTCCTTGCAAGAGGGGTCCCACAATGTGTTTAAAGGGCACGGCCTTGTGGATTTTGTCTGAGTGGTGGATCTCTCTAGGGTGGAGACCCATTGCTGGGGAGTTATGATGGTGGCCACTGGGGCCCTGGGCCCAACCAAGGTATCAATTGGAGCTAAAGGCAATTTTTTGGCTCTCATCTGGGAACATGCATTTTGGTAATGATGGACAACATCAAGGCCAAGGGAAATATCAACAGGCGGGGGCTTTTACAACAAATTTTTGGGTGGGCACATGCCCACATCTTCTTGAATAATGGCAATCCATATAAAAGGGGGGTAATATGTTAGCAGAGGGAGGGCCAGGGCCAAGAAGTGGAGCCTCTCTCTCAGGGTGTTTCATGACATTTAGCAATGCTTTGGGCAGCTTGAAATGGATCTCTGCATGACAGCTGAGGATGCTGTGGTCCAGGCCTTTGTCTCACAGAAGAGGGAACCAAGGGCCAGGGGCACAGACTTCTTGTCTCACCCTTATGCCTTTTCCCTGTGGATTTGCATTTACAGAACAGTGAGACTTAGGAAGCCAGATTCCTTACTTATGCACTATGTAACAGGGAAGCTGAGCCTTAGGGTCCTATTTAGCCCAATAGCAGGTTGGATTAAGGCTTGAATTATTTTAGCTTGTAAGTCAGAGAGGAAGCTCTTCCCTTCCAGTTGTTGGTGGCTTTTGTTACTAACAAGTCCAATGTGGACATATGCAGGGCAACATCCACCTTTTCCAGGTACAAAAAGATTAGATCTCTTTAGGTCAGTAGAGGCTGCATTTGGTAGGCAGATGTTACAGCAGATACTAAATGAGGGGACTTAACCTTCTTCCCATCCTGGATTGGTTAGTTATGGCAAATTTGATAATTCTGATGGCCATCAGCATGTAAACCACCAAGAAGGGCCAGTTAATACTTACTGTTAGTACTTAACATTTTTCTTGGTGTCTGATATGCTGAGGGACACCTCATCCACTTCAAAGGGTGAGGGCGGGATCCCACTGGGCAGATTTTGGCTCTCGGAGGGTTGGCTCTATCTCTTCTTTCCAGGCCAGAGCAGTCATCATCCTGCATCTGGATTTTGCTTGGAAGCTGGAAGGGGTGGGGCTTCTCGAATATTAAGTTTAATCTCTTCCTTTGCCTAAACGACACAGAGCTACAGTACTCATAGTTCCTGTGGCCCTCAGCATGACAGATCCTGAGAAAAACAGTTTGTGGTAAGTACCAACCAGCCCTTTCAGCAAACATAAAGATGCTATTGAGAGTGAGTTTTTGAACATATTTGTGTATTTCTCTTGGCAGCAGTATGAAATTGATTTGCTGTTACATCCAGTTGAGATGCCTTTCTCTTTCCCGGTCTGGCCTACAGCTCAGAATTTCCTGGTTGTAACCAGTCCCTGTCATTAGCAAGTCACAGGTTAGGATCAACAGGGTGGTGGGGATGATAGAGCTTCAGTTGGAAGCTCCCTTTGATCTTATTGAAGCATTTTTTCTTGTGTAGTTTGATAAGATCAAAGGAAAGCAACCATTCAGCACCTCACCCCACCCCCTCATTTTCCCAGAAGTGATTCCCCAGGCTATAGCTGATCTGGGGAATAAACAGGTCTTGGCTGCTTAGCTTTTTGAGATTGTCCAAATGTGTTTGGCAGCTAAGTGCTGCCATCTATTGAAGTTTTTTTAGTATTCTTTTGCAAATATGTAGATTAGGAACACATTTTTAATGAAGAGAAGCTGATTTTCATGCATTCCAGTAGGCATCAGATACTCTGTATGGAAGGCATACTTCATATTTTGTATTTGACATACTGTCAGGTTTACAAGAGTGGAAGACGAGGCTTATATTGCTTTTTCAGCTGGAAATTTGGTATTATCAATTTTATTTAAAGGTTCATCTGAAAAAAGGATGATAAACAATTTGATAAACTGTTAAATAGATCAGACACATTCTCAGCAAAACATGCTATAGCAGTTAAGAAACTTTATAAAAATAGTATTTCATCTTTATCTCTGTTAAAGTCATATACTTTGTAATCAGATTTTGCTTTCACAAAGCTGATAAAATGCTACTTTTGTTGAGAAGCATGATTTTTTCAGTATGTTAATGATGCTTCATTATTGTTACAATGTGACTTCCCTTGTTGAATGCAGAGCTCAAATTGTCAGTAATGTGATATGGCATCTTTGGTTCAACTGACTTATTTTGGTAGATCTGGTCTTTCTTTTACAGCACCTCTGAGCACTTTATTGCATATCTCCCTTCCAAAGAAAACTGCAGAAGGCAGTTTACCAAGCAAATAGTACAACATAAGCAGAACAAACATTATAAGACATTATTAAATGAACAGAAACTACAAAAGTACACAAAATATTTTAAAAGAAAAAACATTTCAGAAAAACACTGTACAGGATCTCCCCTGTGGTTTATGTCTTTAGCTTGGCGATTGTTAATACAGGCAGAGCAGGTTATCTGCAGAAGGGAGGAGGCCTGACAATGAGTGAATTCAGGCAGGCAGCAAACAAAACCAGTTGTATCATCTCAGCCCCTTCTAGACATTGACTTATTGGTGGCCTGTGCTCCCTTCAGCAACACTGTTTATTTATATTGGTTCACTGGGACTCATCTCTGGTACAGCTACCATTACACTGGTTGACTGGGCCTCTCATTACCCCTAGTTTTCAATAGGTGGCAATTCTTACATAACACTGTTTTGTACAGTTGTTTGTAAGAACTGAGTCATTACCACGTTATAGGGTTTTAAGGCTTATGCCTATCAGCTTCTAGATATATATGACATTGAAGCTGATTGTTAACAGTAATTGACCATGAGCCCATTTATGATAACCTTTAAATGTTTGGTGTGATTGGAAACTTGTGTTTAGTGCTGTTTCTTTAATAATATTGGTTCACCCTAATAACATTGATTGACTGATTTGTATTTGTAATTTAGAATAAAGTATTTGGAATGAGTCTGGGCTAAAATGTCTGTTATGCTGGAGTTTTAAGTTCAAGTATTGTGTGTGCTGAAGGAGGAATTTCCTTTTTTAAAAAACAGGTATGCTGCCAAGTGAGAAACAGGTCAGGAAATATTGCTGTTTATAAAATATACTGTCTACTGTGTCAGTAGGAGAGTGTGAATGAAGTGGAAGATCTTTGTGTAGTAACAACTGGAATACATGATCTCTCATGGGGTTTGGATAGTAATAATGCTTGTATAAGCAAAGCATATTCTGCAGAAGTGTGACAAGCTGTTAAAATGGTCAAGAGTATTAGAGTACTGTAACCAATATTTTTTTTCCTTGTCTTCTCTCTGTTTTCTTTTTTTTATTGTTAGATTGCTATTACAGGACATAACTCAAGCCAAAATTTAAGAAGCTACATACAGTGGTACCTTGACATACGAGTTTAATTCGTTCCGTAACCTTGCTCTTATGTCAAATCGCTCGTATCTCAAAGCAATTTTCCCATTAATCCATTCCAGCTCCCAAAACACCACCTCAGTTGTTTTTGTTATGTACTGTACTGTATTTACATACTCGTATCTCAAATCTTGCTCTCATCTCAAAGCAAAATATCACTTGCTCGGTGGCTTGTATCTCAAAACACTTGTATGTCAGGGCACTTGTATGTTGAGGTACCACTGTACTTGGAAATCCATTACATACTAAGCATTACAATATTAGTTCAGTTAGATAACTTCAATGCACTCGACATGGAGCTGCCCTTGAAGATAGTCTAGAAACGAACTGGTGCAGAATGCAACAGCTTGACAGCTGACAAGAGTCTCTAGTCAGACACAGCATTGAAAGATCAGCATTGCTTCATTATTCACGACTGAGCTCAGTTCAAGGGTTGATATTAACATAACATATTGTGATGCACACTGAGACCTTGAAACGTAGGGTGGGATAGAGACCTATAATTTCAGTCCAGTTTTTTTGTCTTGTCACCTTGTTTTATGACAGTTTCGCTTATAATTATTGTGTCCAAAGTGGGCCTAGATGAATGGAATATGTATAATGCACATATGTTGCGCATTCCAGTAAAGGTTTCCAGGTTCCATAGAAACTCCTTTTGAGATTACTCCTTTCCTAGTTTGCAGTTGTCATGATGTTTTCTAAATTTGTCTGCATAAATTATGTATACCATGTCTCTGATGAGATTATTAAATGGTCTTTCCACATCTTGGCTATGTGTAGATGTGAAAATATGTGCTTATTAAATCTTTACATTTCAGTTCAGAGTTGTGCCCTCAAAATAGTAATAGTAGCCCTACTAAAGATTTCCTTCACTGTTTCTTATATTTCCCTTGTAATTGCTTCCCAGAAAGAGATTTTTTTTTCAGTGTCATATAAAGAGAGAACATCCCTTTGTTTGTGGCAATGCCAAGATTTTGGTGGCGTGAACAAAGGAGGATGGTCACAACTACTCATAAATTCTTAAACTTGGCTTGAAATGTTTTGTTATACCATAACACCCATGAAATTTGACTTTGAAGAGGCATGTATCAGCCAGCTCATTAAATTATTGTATCTGACTTAAATTTTTAATAATTGATGTCTTTGCATGTCATAAGACTTTTATATAGCTGCCCCAAGAATTAAAAGTTGTCACTCTTTTTTGAAAAGTGTAGTTTTTAATATATATCCAGCATTTTGTGACCATTTTTATCATCATATTACATTAAGAATACAAGTGTGCTGTTAATTCAGAGTGCTAGAGTTTAAAATTTGCTCGCGCTAATTAATGCTTTGGTTGATCATCCAGTTAAGTTAAAAGTGAGCCAGTTTGGTCTAGTGGTTAAGGAGCCAGTCTCTTATCTGGGAATACTAGGTTCAATTCCGCCCTCCCCCCTAAAGCCAGCTGGGTGACCTTGGGCTAGTCATAGCTCTCTTCTGAGCTCTCACAGCCCCACCTACCTCACAGGGTGTTCTGTTGTGGGGAAAAGAATAGAAAAGCTTTGTCAGCTGCTTTGAGTCCTCTTAAATGACTGATAAAAGGGGGGTAGAAAAGCCAACTTCTTCTTCTTCATGTGAAAGTTAGTGCTTTTTAGTGCTTTTATTTTTAGTTGTTAAATCACCTTAGCCCATACTAATACAAGGACATTGTATGGCCATGTTAGGTTTGCACATGATATCATTGTGCAAGCATGGCAATCCCAGTTTCCCAGGCCTTTGACATGGCTCCACGCACTGTTGTCTGCATGGTATCTGGGAAAATGGAAGCAGTGGTGTAAAGAGGAGCTGGGGCATTCACTGCTCAGTTTAGAAAGTGAAAAATCACTGTATATTTACAGCTGAATTTTGTTTGCTATATCTAGGAAGAGATAATAACAAATGTAGGACACAGTTATTGAATTTTATGCTTGTAATAGCAGAACAGGTAATTTCTAGATTTTCTTAATCTCCAACAATTGTATAATAATAAGATGTGGAAATGTGTGGTCTTTGAATTTTTACATCCCAAATGCAAAAAGGTCTAGTCCCGAATGATTATGGAGCTCTCTAGGCAGAAAAGTGGAATAATTTTGTTCATATCTATTCTGTGAATTTTGCTTAAATAACTTTATTGGGTAGTTGTTTTACAATTAGTAGAGAAGCAGACAGACATGGATTTTCAGAAAACTTCAGATTGTTGTTGTTGTTAGAGTAATCTTATAGTTTGTAATATTTCCTGTAAACACTGGGATATTACATTTTTATAAATAAAGATGTTTATTAAAAATAAAACCTTTCAGTGCTCTTTTGTTTCCTTTTGCTGTGTTCTTAGGAACCTAAGAGAGATGGCAAAGGAAAACCTGTGTTAATTATTTTTGGCATTTGTCATCCATTCTGTCATCCATGAGTATAAACCACTCAGAGCAGTGATTACTTAACTAGTGTTTAAGTATATCTCAGCAAGACAAGCATTAGTCTTGTCCATCTTCTGATAATGACATATTCTAATAGGATAACTGCCATGCATTTATATGTAGAATTGCTTTGAAGAAAGTATAGCTTGTAAGGAACCCTGACAATTATAAGAAAATATATTTTGAATCACATTGTATTACTTAGTAAGTTGCACTGGCTTGCTTGTTCATGTCCATCTCCAGTTCGGAGTTTTAGTGTTGTGAGGCCCTAAATATCCAATTGTCTGATGAATTGCCTCCATGCTATGTGTTAATCTTGCCAGTTACATTTTTAGAAGGGACTTTCATCTATTTGTATAGCTAAGTGAGGCTTGAGGAGCTATGCTACAACCAAAAACATCTTTAATTGTGATAATTCCTTATAGAAATATCTGTTTCTGAGTGTCTCTCAGGCTGCTTTGATGCTTGTTTTATATATGACAAAGATGTGTCAGTCAGCTCTTTGGAAGCATATATTGAGTAGTCTATATTTTTGCTTAAAACCCTGAAGTAAAAGATTCTTCTTTTAACTCCTTTATTGACTAAATACCCTTTTCTGTGGTCTTTGGATGAAGAGCAGTATACATAACACATTCTGTAGTTGAAAACTGTAAGTCTTTCATCAGGATCAAAAGTCTTCTTAGTTTTACATTCTCAGTTTTCAATGTTCTTAGAAACATTCTGTTCTACCAATGTTAATGTTTACATCCCTCAGCCTATATTTAGCTTCTCTTGCTCTATAAGTGGTAGGTCTCTATATGTAGGTGTAATTTTGTGATCAGTTGTCACCAATATGAGACTTGCTAAGTAATGGGATTTTAGGCCATTGGTTGGAAAAGATAAGAAACAGCGAATTGTCCCTTAAGAAGAAATACTGATAACTAATCGGCTTATGAAATTTGCAGTATGATACATCAGCTGGGGACACTTTTCTCTCATTCCTAGTATTTTTGTCAAATTTTTAGTTGCAGGAGTTTACATGGAGATAATGCTGGCCTTTACTTGATGAAGTAGAAAGTGTATTTTAGGGAAGTCACCCCTTAATGGAAATCTGGGGAATGAGCAAGTTTTACAAAGTACAACCATGTTCTTAGATTTTTTAATCCTTTCCTTTTTGTGAGTTAGAGCAGGTTAATAGGAAAATTCCCTTTGTTTAAATGGAGCAACACATTTCTGTGTTCTAGTAATTTGATGGAATTAGATGTAGGAGCAAAAGAAGATGGTTATTCAGTAGATTCATCTTGAGATAGCAAGAGTTTGAGTTCTCAGAAGTAGTTGCTACCTACATTTGACATGTACGGTTATCATGGCTTATAACAGCCATAATCTGTTACATGTTAAACGAAAAGCCTGAGGACATTTTTTCTTGAAAGCCCCCCTTACTCTGTTTACAACTGACCTTTGTATGCTGCAGTCTTTCTGGGATGTGAATGGCATCCCACAAATGAGCAGGACAGAAATATGTTCAAGAGAAGTTGTACATTTTCCTCGTTTTGGGCTTGTTTATCCTGAAGAAGTTTTGAAATAACTTTTTTATTCTGTGCACAGACAAGATTTTCTCTAGAACTCAGTCATAATGTGATCCAAATGTGTCACATAAAGGGAAAAGTTTTTCTGTTACCCTTCCACATGAATGTAAAGAGCAGCAGTCTTTATGTGTGTCAAATCTTATTCTCTTGTTCTAACTAAATTTCTTTCTTCATACTGTGCGTTACTAAACTATCCATTTTCTTTCGTAAAACACTCACTCATTTCATTCTTTTGATGTTTTGTTCCTTTAGCATTATTTACCACTCTCTGTGTGATAACTGCTTTTCTAACTTTTCCATTTTCTCCCATTTTTTCACACAGTGTTGTTACAGATCTTATAGCAGTCGGTTTGAAGGTAGGCATCTTTTTCTGTCCTTTCATATGCACATGTTGCCTCATTTTTATTATTTCTGAATAACACAGAGATGTTCATACCTTCTTTTTTGTAGCATTGCTGAATTTCAGTCTGTGTCTCACTCCTTTTCAGCAAGTTAACTAACATTTTTATAGGCTGATAATTGTGCTACACCTGGTTCAGCTTAGTATAGTTGAATGGAGACTAAAAATACTGAAAAGGTATAAAAAATACACAAAACAATATGATAGGACATCTGCTTTCCCTACATTCCCAAATCATGTTTAGATGGCCTTCAGTTCTCTGGAGAGGATTTTTGACAATATATGCTGTGGAAAAGAGCACTATTGTGCATGTGAAGATTGCCTGTGCAAATAGGCTGCTTCTGTTAGATCAGTATCAGTGACATGCCAACTGTTGACTCAGATGCTTTGAAAAGCATTCATGACAGTCACACCCCTCTACATGAAGGCCATGTTTATTAGGTGGAACAACCAGATTGGCTGACATGGTCATTTAACTTAGCTTTCCTGATCTTAGTTCCCCCTTCCACCCTCTTTTTTGCAGCTGGGAAGGGATGAGGTCGCATTTGGCTGCTCAGTGACAACATCATGCAGCCAAAACTGCTTCTGTCAGCTCACCTTGGTTTAGGGCTTAATTTATAAGGATTTTGCCTAACAATCAGGGCCCTCGTGTAAAGGGTGTGGTTGGCTTGAATGCTTTGAGAAGCATTGGAGTCAGTAGTTTGCAGACTTGTAACATCAGAAGTATTTCCCAATAATTGGTATGTGTGATGGGTTGGGAGTATACATATGAACTTTTAAATTTTAAATAAATTTAAGGTTAAAAAATATTATTTAGCTATTTTGTAGTAAGCATTAGTATATATAGTGCAGAGTTATGATAAAAATTGTCATGGTGAAATGCAAATAACAAGTTCGTGATTTATTATGTTAGATGGTATTCACAACTGCTAAAGGTAGGAAGGTCAAGCAGGCATTAGCGATTAAATAATACTCAATATAGCTTAAGATTTGAAGACAAAAGCTGAAATGTAATGAGTATTTTATAGTTTGGATTCAATAGAATAGATATCTTCGTATCGTGGTGTAGTTTTTAAAAAATGGTATGAGAATTGACCAGACTATTTTTTAAAATTAAACTGTATAGTTCAGATGAAGCCCTTCTTGTGCTGGGTAGATGATTTCCTAATTACCATATATACTGAAAACAAACAAAAACGGTACCAGAGGTTTGAGTTGTATTTAGATACAGTATGTGCATGAACCCAAAAATGAGGATTTAGAAGATACAAGTGCCCTTTTTGAACATCCAAGAAAGACCCCATTAGGAACCCGATAGGTATGCAGTTGGTACAGATCAGTTATGTATATTCCGCACACGCCACCCCTTTAGGACCCCATTCTGAAGCATTGTCTGCACAAGCACCATCAAAACCCGGATTTAATAGGGTCTTCGGGCCCTTAAATCCAGATTGATTGAAGATCAAGTATAGGCAGCTTTCAATTATCCCTCTATTGTAGAGAGTCATAGCTAGTTCCTCATCCATGGAGGCCACAGTAGCTATAGAGTTTTTACACCACTGGTTCAGGCAGGACACGACCGATTTCATAGTAGTTGCTGCTCATCAGGTATCCGCAGCCTGTAATTGGAGTTCTACTTTCCCTTATGGGGATTCGAACTCATGGGCTGGTGCACACATTATTGGGGCTGGTGCACACTCATGGGCTGGTCCACCCTTTAATGGTGTCTTCAATCCACCATGAGTACGGATCAGAGGACATGTTTCTGCATGTATACGGGAGCAGTGGGGTTCAGGGGTTGGCTTAGAGGCTGCCATTTGCAGCAGGGTGCCTCCAGCTCTGGCCCTCAATACACACACTACATAGGCCCGCACATCCTTCATAGCTGAGCGCAAGTTTCATAGCGGCTATGTAGGCAGCTATGAAGCTGTGTCTCTCTGCCACGCCCACTGTAACCAGAAGTGACCCCTGATTGACAGCAAAGTGGGCCAGTCACGCTGCACCACCAGTAGACCTTCCTGCTCAGGCCTAATTGGAGCCTCGGGATGGGTGCTATGGTGGCTGCACGCAGCCCTCTTTAGTACCCATTGCCATTGGGTGCTAGACAGGGCGTGCAGATGCTTGGGGCCCTCACGGTGATGCATAATTTCCAGGACCAGATTCCATGGGGAATGGATACCAAAGATCTGGATCTTCTTAATCTGGATTAAGAGAGATACGTGCAAAAAGGCCCAAGTACAACAAGAGGGAGGCAGTTATTGTAAGGAAACTGATGGGCTTTGGCCGTTCCAAATATCCTTTTTAGGCAAATATTTTCGTGGCTAAAATTGCCTAACATACACAGGGAGCACCTTAACTCTATCTTTTTCTAATGATCACCCAGCCACATTTTTTACTACTAAAGGTTTTGCCCACACTTTTGTCTTCATGGGATCAGAGTGTGAAAAGTAGTGCTGTATCTTCTGAATTGTAACTGAAAATACTAGATAAATACAAATATTGGTTAAGGTTTCATGGCATCCAGGTTTATGCTTATTCTTAACCATAGGACTGAATCCTGAGAAGATGAACCTAGTGGTGCATGGTTCCTAAATTCTGGAGTTAGATTGTTTGCCTGTCCTAGATTGGGGTAGTCCCTCAGAAGGAATAGGCATACAATTTGGAGGTATCCCGAGAAGAGTTTGGGATGTCCCTAATGCCATCATCACTAGGGCTCTTGGTAAAATTTGTGGTTAAGAGTATTTATTACCAGCTTGCGCTTGTATATATGTCCATAACCACTGTAGTCCCTGCAGTGGTAGACTCACAGATTACTGTATTGTGCTCTGTGTAGGCCTGCCCATGTACTTACCCTCAAAGCTGCAACTTGCATACAATCCATCAGCTGTCTTGCTGAATGGAGAATCTGTTTGCATACATGTTGCTTTGCTGGCCAGTTAGCTACCGGGACAGATCAAAGTTCTATCAGTGGTATGTCAAATCCTAAGCAAATCAGGAGCAGGTCACTTAACTAATCTTCTCTTTTCTTACAAGGGAGGTTCTGTTACTGTAAGTTACCGTCACCTGTTACAGGATCATGTGGATTTAGCAGGATTCCCACAGTATACACAGGATTTTAAAGGGCTGCTGATTTAGTTTTAATTGATAATGGATTGGAACTGATCCCAAAGGAGGGGAGACACTTGACTGATTTCATTATAAAGTTCTTCTGTTAAAGTATAAAAGGCATTCTGAAAGTATTTATGCAACTTTACAGATTACAAATGTAAATACTGCAAAGTGTGAAATTTTCTTGTCCTCCCCTCTTCCCACCATTTATTTTGACAGCGAAGAATATTATCTTAATATCCTTTTGAAAGCAGATACTTCATTCTTGATATTTGTTCTTTAAAGCAGCAGTCCCCAACCACCGATCTGTGGACTGGCACTGGGCCGTAGGGTTTTTTTGGTCCGGTCTGTGCCCCCACTGCTGCCCCCGCCCTGGGAAAGGAAGCTGGTCCCTGGTGCAAAAAAAGTTGGAGACTCCTGCTTTAAAATCTTTGGATGAGAGTCACTTTGACCAGCATATACCACCATTTCTTTCCTTTTCTCTTCAGTTGTAACTTGTGTCTTTAGTCCTAAGTAAGTTACTCTTCTTTCTCTAAAGAGATCAAATGTAAGTTGGCCAAATATATAATGGTATCCACAGAAAATAATTTTATTCTAAAACAAGAGGCAACAGTATTCAAAATTTCAAAGTGAGAAATAAAAGCAAATGGAGGCGAGAAGTTAATGACAAGTTTACAGTAAAATGTATGGTGGAAAGTTCTGGCAAAATTCCATGTCATTAATTTGCTGATAGGAATATTGCAAACTAGTTTTATTTTGAATTGTGATATTTGTAATTTCATTCTGTAAAGTAACTACAATGAACAGGAAAGGAAGGTTATCAACCAACAATTTTATTCATTTTAGAAAGTTGCCATCACCCAAATTACAGTAATTTAGTTCAGGAACCTGTACTATTGAGATCTGGTTTCTTGATTTAGCAGAGCACAGTGTACAAAAAAATCTTGTACCTCTCATGCTTTGCTTGTTTTCACAACAAAGGAACACTATTATTACGGGACAGCAATATGTATAATATTTCAGCATAAAATATAGGGACTACAAATATGTGTGTAGTTCCATCAGTTGCCTAAGTGCACAGTTTTTTCAAATTCAATTTGCTGAGTTCAGAAACAGGTAATGTGATTTTTCCTTAAACTCAGCTAAATCCTGGCCCTTGATAATTGGCTAATAGTAGAGAACTAAGAGGTACTTGATGAATATTCTTTTATCTTTCCCCTTACCCTACTCTTTACATTTTGAAATCCTTTCCTTTCTGAATCCTGTCTTAACTCTCTCTTCAGTGGAAAACCCTATTTCCCTCCTGTAAAGGCTCAGATGACTTTTTATAGCTTTTGTCTCTCACTTTCTTGTGTCTATCCTGGCTGATTCCAGCTGCTAACAGGTGCGCCCTATTTGAAGCAGATTTTTTCTTTTTAGTATTATAAGAGCAACACTAATTGTCGGCATATCGCCTTCCAAAATCCATCCAATCATGGCAGCCAACTCACAGGTTCTTTGTCCATCCATTTTGTGGTTATTCCTCTCAAACACAATTTGGAGCCAACATTCATCTGCCTTGCTCTTCAGTATTTTTTATACATGGAGTCTATTTTTGTACATTGAGGCTTCTTAGTCTGTAGGTGAAATTTGTAAAATTTAGTGACTATATTATAACGAGAAGCACTTTGTACATTTGTTATACCCAATCCACAGTGTGCAGACAATTTCTGAGAATTGGACAGCTGGCTACGTAATAGAACAGGAAAGTTAACTGCTAGTGATAGGAGCTGTTAGCCTAAGGCTTTTGGAAGCTGAAGGAGGGAGGTAGGAGTGAAAAATGACTGGGGGGGGGGAGAGATTGTGGTCATTTTCAATTGTTATTGTTCATTCTCTCTCCAACTTTGTATGCCATCAAATATAGTTGGTACATCAGAGTGATTTGATCACCATATAAATCCCAGTTTGCTAGTCCTGAAGGGGAATCACAAGTGCCAAGATATGAATCCAGTTAACATTGAGTTAAGCTAGGTTTGCCTTGACAAGAATGGAATGTGCATACTTTGGGGCAAAAATTATGGATTAAGGGCCTTCAACAATTTGGACATGATTTCCTGAAAAGCACCAAGAGAACTGATGCTTTGAAAACTTCAGCACAGATCTAGAGCAACTCCTCCTAACAATCTCCCCATACCTAATAGAAAATAATATAGAGGGTAAAAGGGACGGGGACCCAGTTGATAATCTGGCTTGGTCAGACGATGTCTTTGATCAAGGGCTTGGGGAAAAGAAGGAACTCTTAGCTATTTTATTGCCAGGAGGAATTGTTAGGAGAGAAACTTGATGACTTGACCAGCTGAGCTACGGCTACCCAGTTAAATAGAAATGATAGCTGACTTGAAACTGAGCCCACTGGACATTTGTGTACAGTAGATTGCATCTTTGCTAGATTTTCCATGCAATCCTTCAATATTTTGATTAGTACATTGCAGCTGTGTAAGATTTAACTGGGTTTGAGCCTGTGCTGATACTTTTGCCTTACTACGTGCAAAGTAGAGAGTTTTCAATACAGTTAAGCTACTGAAGTGTTTTTGTATCTATTTTTCTAACACAACTGCAGCATTTAACTGTAGCTTTTTCCTCACTGTTGAAACTTTATTTTTGTATTTGATACTCTTTTTTGCAGTAAAATCTATGTAATGCATCCTTAGTAGCTTTTCATGGTGTCAGGTCATGGCAAAAGAAGTCACTCCCAAAATTCTTACCTTTGCTCAGTTTGAGAGCACATCCAGCAACAAGTAATATAAGAAATAATGAGATATGGAACAAATGAAACAAAAGAAATAAATCAAGCTTGTTTCTCATATAGGAAAGAAATTAAGGAATGTTGTTAAAGGAAGCTTTCAAACCTTTGAAGTTGTAATTTGTTACTCTGGTCAGCCTTCTTAGCTATGCTCGACTCCAAAGAAATTTTTGATTCAGTGACTCAACTCCAACTCAGTTTGAGGAAGTTTTAAAAATCTAGAGTTTCTCTTAAAGGCAGGGTATCCAGGGTATATAAGATTATGTTTAACATATAAAAAACACCACTGCAAGGACTGGGAAAAAGAAATTAAAGGGAATATTTCAAAAATAATCCTGCAGTGATGGAAGAAACATACACATAACCATTAATAGGTGGTACTGCAAATGGCCAGGTTCACAGGGACACGGAAACCTAGATGCTAGCGGGAATGACATTTGTTTAAAAAATGTATAATAATTTCTCTGTACAAGTACTTTAAAGTTACTACATATTATCACCACATAATGAAATGTGTACATGCCTATAATACAGTAATACCATATCCCATATTGTATGTCCTTAATACAATATTATGTTTAATACACCATTTTCTTGACATATATATATTAAATATTGCTATCATTATATCTTTACTAGTTATATTAATCACCCTCCCCCTTCCTTCCTCCCCCCCCCAACAGTAGTATAATATTTATTATATAGGTTAACTAAAAATAACTTTCCTTACTTTTTCCCTCAGAAAAACAACTTCATCAAACCTATTAGCATATAGAATGAGGTCCTTCCAGTCTTCTAGTGGTTAGGGAGCCAGACTCTTATCTAGGAATACTGGATTTGATTCTGCACTCCTTCATGAAGCCAGCTGAGTGACCTTAGGCTAGTCACAGCTGAGCT
The DNA here is from genome assembly GCA_014337955.1 of Aspidoscelis marmoratus. NCBI lineage: Eukaryota > Metazoa > Chordata > Lepidosauria > Squamata > Teiidae > Aspidoscelis > Aspidoscelis marmoratus. Next base: position 10,260,711 of record MTQE01000390.1, read on the forward strand.
GTCACAGCCCCACGCTACCTCACAGGGTGTTCTGTTGTGGGAAGAAGAATAGAAAGCTTTGTCAGCTGCTTTGGGTAATTTTCCACTGTCACTAGAAGTACCCATTAAGTACCCATTAATTCCGATAATAATCAAATTTAAACTGATCAGTTCTTAATTTTCCATTTTGTATTATTTTTCCCTGGAACGAAATACTGCTTAACCACCTATTTGCAACACAACATCTAGTTGCTAAAAGCTCGAGTTACTCATAGTAAAGCCAAATAGTTGAAGAACTTCTTATGTATTGCAGATGGTTCCTGAATGTAAAATCCTTATTTTTTTGCTCCTTTAGTAACTTCCTGACATTTCAAGCAGATCAGCACAGATTGATAGGAAATGAACTTTGAACATTAATTGCTTGCACTGTACTTTTAACCTTCTTCAATATATCTGTGATAGTTCTGTGGAAGCCTTCTCTTACTTGCTAAGCGTAAACAGTGATGATGTACATCTCATCAACCATCATTCTAATTTGCATCATTTCAGATAGGAATAGTTGGTATTCCCGCTGTTCAGGTTAAGCAATTTCAGTATTCTGTAAATAATTTGGTGAAAGATGATAGATGGTAAAATTCTTTAAACATGTCATGAATTCATTTCAGTGTTATATTGTTCAATGACAAAGATCCCTGTATATCGAGCAACACATTAATATATGGGTGATAAATTCAGTCTGTTTCAAGCAGCAGAGGCAGGTGTATTTGTTGTATTGCAGCCCTTTGATGGCAAAGTATTCAACTGGGACAATGCATGATAGAGGGAACAGTAAGATTAAATGCAGCTGTGGGCACCTAACTATAATGGTTAATTTAATCACTGTACCTTTTGTACCTCTTCTGGAATGCTTAAATATAAATATAGATCTTTCCCTTGCCCCTGTTTCCTCCCAAACATCTGACCTCACATCTTGAAGGCACATATTGAGATATAAGAGTAAGGCTGAGTGCCCTTGCCAAGGTACGTCAGAAGACTGTGTGTGTGTGTACACCAGAAGATTGTGGATGCTCTGCTGAGGTCCACTAAGAATTGGATTTTGGGTGTTTAATTAGCCATTCTTGACGTCTTGATTTGACTCTGGCCAAGAGATAACGCACAGCTGATTATCCTTGAGGTTCCTGCATCCCCTGCCTTCAGACTGGTAGAATTAGCATATGGATAAAATTATCTAGAGTGCTAGGAATTTTCAGTGCACTGAGCCTTGTGCTGCTTTTACAGATGTTTGCCTAAGCTCAATTTCTCAATCTTACGAGGACTCAAAGAAAAGTATAATCTCTTCTGGACCTTTTCCTCAGCCAGTTTTCCTTGCCTTGTTCCTCTGCTTAAACTTTGAAAAGTTCTGTAACTGCTTTAGAAATTAAGTTGTAATTTGGCCGAGTCATCCAATTCATTTCAGAGGCACAATTAATGAGGTACTAGGAACAGTTGGTATATGTGAGCAACTGAGTAGACGTGAGAATCGAGGGTATACGTTCATTTAAACTGAGGCATCCTATCCTTTGGCACTACTTTTCTCCAGCTGCAAAAGTGAGATTTTCTGGCCCTTAATTTTTCATATCTAATCTGCCGCTTCTATCCTAGCAACTGATTCTGATTGGTTAGAAAATCCCCTTTGTCTCCATAGCTCTGCTAGCATCAACTGATACAGCTGGTAACTTTTATTCTAACTGGTAACTTTTATTCAGTTTTATGTACTTAGCTATTATACAGTTTAAATCTCTCCATATGATACATGTTAACTATTCAGTTGTGTTTGCTTTAACTGCCTCTGAGTTGCTGCTGCCATTCATTTGAATTTGACACTTTTCTTTTTTGCATTGTCTTATTGTAAGTTATGTGTTTTATACTCCTAAATAGAAGTGTACTCTGTACTCTCATCAGCCTAGTAATTTCCCCTCTCAGAAGATCCACCACCGATTGTGCGGTCCCTCAAACTGAACTTTTAGTCCTATAAAAATTCCAAACGTGAGAATGCTGCTAGATGCATGTGCAGAGTTCTTCTTGTAACAACTGTTTTCCATTGTTAAGCACTTCTTTTCAGTTGCTGAAAAGGATTTCTATTTGACAAGAGCAGACAGACCCTTGGATTATTGCATTAATTTTAACCAGAAATTAATCAAATGAAGGAGGTATATGCCAGCATATTTGGGCTTTTGTTTTAGGTTTTATTAAAACAGTTTCCCCCCTCCTCCTCATATTTTGTAGGTTCCTAATATGTGTGTCATGACTGGTCTTTTTTTTGGGGGGGGATTTAGAGTTTAAATCATTCTTTCCCAAACGGAGGGGGCAAGAGAGAGTTCCATAGATTGGGGGGAATGTGGCCATGAGAGCAAAAAGCACTTTAATTAAAATTTTGACTAAAAAAACTATTAGTAAAAGAATGACATGCTCGTTGATCAAATACTAGTTTAATCGACCAATTTTTGAAAAAGATCTAGTAAGGAGATGTTTTTCTGTCGCAGAAGTGTAAATTGCTGCAATCTTTTTTGCTTCTGCTCTGTTAAGACCTTTGGAGAGGAAGGGTATAATGTTTCTTTCCATAAATTTCCATAAACTTCTACTGTTTGTAAAGTGAATTATTTGGCTTCATTATCTCAAACGTACTTGTTAGATTTTCTGCAGATTGCCAGATGTATTCTTCCTCAACCCTTAGCACATTATCTGAACCATATGAACCTGCAATAAGTACAGTGTATAAAATGAGGCCAAGAGTGTTCAAGAGGGCTGGCAGACAACCACAGCTGCATTGGACGCAGGCAGGTAATGGTGTTTGGGAGGGTATGAATTTGAAATATGAACATCATAACAAGCAAAAGGAGAAAAATCTGAAATGGTTGAAGGACCTTGAGGTTTAGCCTGAGTACTGTGCATTATTGATCAGTGGGTAGAAAACCTAAAATCTCTCCCCCCCCCCTTCCATTACAACCCCAGTACACAAGAAGGGACTACACAGGATATGCCTAACTTCCTCTTCCCTGGCTTTGTTGTTTCTGTACTAGAGACACAGGGCCTGGTTCTCATTTAACTGTTGTGAGGACTGGGGTCATGCTGTCTTCTATCCTGTCAGGACAAGTAACCATGCTGAGTGGAGGACGTTTGTAACAGCTTTTGCCTAGGATGAGGGCTTTAAAAGACTGACACTGAGGGGCAGTGGAATTGCTGCTTACAAAATTACCACGGAAGGGGGTTGTCTTCTGGGAGAAACTCTTTCAATAAAAGCTGGGGGAATGAGCTCCTCTTCATGCATTTAATATCTAAGCAATGCTTATGTGGATATTTTATCAGAATTTTACAACTGAGCCATCCATGCCTATATACATGGAAGATGTTCTCTTCAATTCTGGAAGAGCAAGGTTGCATTGTGGTAGTAATAGTTATTATCACAGAGTATACATTTTTTAAAAAAAATCAAGAAGCAGACATGAAGTATAATAGTAGGACTGGACATGGGCTATCAGACCTGCTCTACAACTAGTACTATTGATTGATAAAAGTCATAAAATACTGTCCATTGACCCATGTGTGTGTGAAAAGGGCCTTTGATATCTAATATCACATAACATTCCACCCTCTCATGTTCCATTATGCACCTGCAGCGATAATCCATCATTCAGGCCTCATCAGCAATTCACTTTGACCACAGACAAAAAGCTATCTGTGTCTGAATCTCAAGTCTGAATATTAATTTCTCAAGGTAATTTTCTTCCCCTGAGTAGTTTTTGTGCAGCTGTGAGAAATTACAAGTTACTCTGGTCAAGCAAAGCCATTCCTCTAATCCTTCAGGCAGGTCTCTGGAGACAGGATAGATTCCCTTGGTGGGCCCTTGGGAAGATATACGATTGAAAATTACAGACAAAAGTTAGTATGGTATTGGTTTTGAGGTTAGTCAACATAGATGAAGTAGAAGAAGAGTTGGCTTTTACACCCCATTTTTCTCATCCATTTAAGGAAACTCAAAGTGACTGAGAAAGCTTCCCATTCTTCTCCTCACAACAAACACCCTGTGAAGTAGGTGGGGCTGTGAGAGCTCCGAAAGACAGCTGTGAGTAGCCCAAGGTCCCCCAGCTTGAGGAATGTGGAATCAACCATGGTGACTACAAGATACAAGTCCAGCACTCTAACCACAAGACCAAACCATGTATTAGAGAATTGTGGGCTGACACACGCTCCAGCCTTCCACTTAGCCTGGAGACCACTGGAAGTAGGACAGCATCATGGTAGACCAGGGAGTTAGGGAGTGGAAGTTACTGCTGTCCTTGATGATTGTCTTGAAGTGTTCTATGATGGGCAGCATGAGCTTGATGTGGCTATAAGTAGGATTGACGTTATCTCAACATTTCTGTAGAGTGAGGTATGTAGCAGTACATACTTTGGGTCACCATCTTCCCTTGAAGGATATGGTAACGTTTCCCATTGCAGGGGTAGGAGACCAATTTGAATGGTGAGGTCCTGGAGTCTAAAGGGTCTGACAGCTTTCTAGAATGCTGTGGAGAATTTTCAGAGTGATTTTGTTGGTACTGGTATTGACACCCTGACCATGTAATATAAGAATAGCTTGAGTGGTTGATGTAGTCATTTTCAATTGTCTTCTACCTACTTACAGAAATACATTCAGCCTTGTGGTATATAACCTAACTGAAGATGATGGAGCAAATAGACGTACACGTAAAAGAAAATGTTGATAAATCAAAAAAGCATGTATCTCCATGTTATTGTGCTTATTCTGTGGCAATAAAGGCAGCAAAGAGTGATTTCTCTCTCTCTTTTTTGCTATATCACTGGTTTGCTGATAGTAAAGTTTTTGAGAATTAGAGTCTTCTACCAAATTCTGACCCACAGTCACCAACTTGCAAAATGATATGTTAATAAACTGGTTATGTTCACCAGGATATCGATTCTACTGTTCCCAGAGATCTGTCATGCTCCATTTAAGTCAGTGGTTCTCAACCT